>NHNU01000007.1:506082-895447 GCA_002785985.1 Microcyclosporella mali
CCCGCCTCACCGTTCCGTGATCCCGCCTCGTCAAACGCCATCCCAGTTCCTCCCCTCCGGAACCCTCTACGCAGAACCAGTGGGAACACAGCACAATTGTTCACTGCGCAGCGTCTAGCAGAGCAGGCAGAGCTCAGATCAATGCTTGCACCTGATGACAGCTCAACAGTCACGCAAGCAGTGAGACAAGAGCCGCTGGTATCGGGAAGTGCTACACCGAGCATTGCCGTAGCTGACGGATCTGATGCGGCTCGATTTCCTCGATCAACCCGCATATTGCGATGATCTCCCAAGTTTCCGAGCGATAGCTTGCCAAGACTCGAAGAGACAGACGATTTGCATTCCTTCGCCAGCCAGGCAGCCAGGTGGAATGCAAGACTGCACAAAGCCATTCTACCATCCCACGTCACACATTGTTGGCGAGGCTTCCCACGCGGCCAATCTGCAGCGTTGCTGCGTTTACACCTTGGAATGCGAGGCGGCCGGATACATTGTATATCTCCCTGGTGACCATCGTAGCATCATGCAGGAGTTTTGCTTCTCTTGTTTACGCACGCCGGCTTTGCTCATACACCAACGACTTCGAGCCTTCCCGTCTATCTACGTAGACAACGACTGATCTTGCTCGACTTCTGCTGCCATGACTTTCGTCAGTCGCAGGAGTAGTACCTACCACATGCGACCGTCGAACAAAGAGCCGGAGTGGTCCAGCATCTGCAACAATGTCTTTGACCAATATCTCGACGGCGACGACCTCTTCGCTATCGATGGAGCAGTGCGTGAAAGGAGCAGCTCCGATGGCTCTGGGAACCTCTTCGACTTCTCGGGGTCCAGCGAACAAAGCGCTCAGACAAATATCACCTCGCCTATTCCTTCCTGGGGCGTCCTCCCCTCGATGGAGCATGCCCAGACCGAGACCAGACACCCCAAAGCGAAGGTTCCAGGAGACTTCTGGACGAAGAAGCTGCGTGCACTTGAGCAGAATGCTGCAGAGTGTGAGGAACGACAGCATAGGCTGAGGACTGCAAAGTCACATCCGGACTTTCTGAGTCTTGGAGGTCATCCTTCACCTCCCGTCATACCGCCGTCACCCACGAACCAATCACAGTCGGCCCGACGTTCGAGATCTCGTGTTGTGACTGCAAACGGAAAACGAACTTCGACCCAGCGGAGTGTCACCGCTACTCGATCGGTCTCACGAGGTCGTCCAGTGGGAGTAACGAAGCCCCCTGCCGCCGCCGCTGTCCATCCGTACGCAACAGTACGCAAGTCCAATGCCTCGCCGTCCAAGATGATGACCCCGTCTCGTTATCGAGCAGGTTTCAAAGATGTCTGGGCAGAGCGCATCGAGCACAGTCCACAGAAATATGAGTTGAGGTTACCGTCCTCTGCGCTTGCATTCCCAGACTCTCCGCCGCCTTCGGCCAGGTCCACACAAGATACTTTCGCTGCTTTCGGATCACCAATCACTTCTTACCCTCCACTGCCTGGTTGCGATGATCAGATATCGCCATTGGCAAACACCTTTCAGCAGTCTACTAGACTCTATACACCAGGTGTCTCGCCGCTGGTCAGTCCCTTGAGCCATGGTGCGTCGTCGTATTTCGAAGCAGCGCCGCTGCCGCCCAACCCATACACGATTCAGTCGCTGCCGTTGAACGATACCGCGCCTCTGTATCCAGAAAGAGGATCTTCACTCGCCACCAATCGTGTTCAGCAGTTCGACTTCGGGTTCTCACAGTCCCCTGAGGACGCTTGGACCGCCGCACCGTTCGCAGAGACATCGACTGCGCCTTTCAGTGCGGACTTGTTCGATAATCAGGACCCCTTTGGAGACTTAGGCTCTTTCAGTGCAAGAACTTCAGACAGTCTCGGACTTGGCATCAGCTGTGATCCAAACACTCTCTCGAACGACAACTACACTACTCTCCCGAACACATCTCTCCTTCCCAACACAGTCTATCAACCACCACCCATGAGCTCTACCAGTCCCTTCTACGTGCCCACTCATCCTCATGGTCTTCCTGTATCTCCGATCCGACATTCCGCCACTACCATACCCAATACGCCTCACCGACGATCGGGAGGCACTTCGCGCTCCCCCTCGCCACCCACATCTCGACGCGCTTCTGGCTCTCGACGCACGTCTCGCCATCATCGAAGAACCAAATCTTCTTTCCATGCTCCTCGCATGCCGCAGGGAGCAGACAAGGGCGGATTCGTGAACTTCACCCCGCATGACAGTGGGAAGATCCTGAGCGGAGTAGCACCCAGTGGAAGTTCGAAGACGAAGGCGAGGAGGGAGAAGGAGGCGGCGGATAAGAGGCGTAAACTGAGCCAGGCCGCATTGAGGGCCGTCATTGATGCCGGTGGGAGCGTGGAGGCGCTAGAGAAGGCTGGACTGATTGCTTAATGGAGATGTTTGTTTACTGAAGTGTTCGTGGTAATAGAAATCTGTAGATATGTTTACTGGAGAATGAGTTGGAAATTTCACAATCCACTTTTGACTTTCATAAATCTACATTAGTGATTGAGTGGACTTATCTAGGGAGATATGCAAGCATAAAAAACATGAGTTGCATGCTTGTGTAATCCCGGTCATCCAAGCTCTGTTTCGAAGCAGCAGACCGTTTCCGCACGAGAGATTCCGACGCGAACGGAGCGGTTGATTGTGAATGCACTGCCGCTCCCTCGGCAAAGCAAAGATGAAAGACTAAACATAAAAGACCATGAGAAAAGGCCTTCTCTTTGAATAAGCATAAATATTTTCGAGAGACCAAAACGCCTTCAGCATCACTAAGACCAATACCAAAACCAAAACCAATGCCTCGCATCACAGTCGGTCTCCTCGGTGGCTCTGGCGAAACAGGGACTTCCATCGTCAACGGCCTTCTTGAAACGGATGACTTTGTTCGTTTTACTTCCTCCCCCCAAAAAACCACATATACATGAAAATAAAGGTCTAATAAGAAAGTCAAGGAAATCATCGCCCTGACCAGACCCTCCTCCTTCTCCAAACCCGCCAATAAATCCCTCTCAGACCGCGGCGTGGAACTCCGTCCCATCGATCTCACAGCCTCGCAAGCAGAAATCATAACATCTCTCTCCGGGATAGAGATTCTCATCTCTTCCATCGCACCCCTGGATCAACTCGCTCAGATTCCCCTCGCCACCGCAGCCAAGACCGCAGGCGTCAAACGCTTCCTTCCATGCGCGTACATGCCCGTCGTGCCCGCGGGAGGCTTCCACCTCCTGCGCGACGCGAAAGAGAGCGTATATAATCATGTCAAGGGACTCGGATTGCCGTATACGATTGTGGATGTGGGCTGGTGGTACCAACTCACCATCCCCAGTATCCCATCGGGAAAGACAGCTTACATGTCTTCTTTCAACGCACACAACGAGATCGTAGGTTCCGGAGACGTGCTTTCAGCTTTGACGGACCTGGCGGATATAGGCCGGTACGTGGCGAAGATCATCGTTGATGCGCGGACGCTGAATCGGTACGTTTTCGTGTACGATGAACTGTGGTCGCAGAATCAGGTCTACGATCTGTATGCTCGGCTTACGGGTGAGGAGATCGCGAGGAAATATGTGGCGAAGGAGGTGGTGAGGGAGAGAGTGGCCAAGAATCCGGGAGGTTTGGAGATGGGAGAGCGTGCTCTGTATGAGAAGATTCCGGCGCAGTATATGTTGTCGTGGGGGATCAGGGGCGATAACCAACCGGGATACGCCAAGTACCTGGGGTATCTGGATGGGAAGGAACTCTATCCGGAGGTGAAGTTTAAAGGGTATGAGGAGTATGCGAAGGAAGTATTGGAGGGCAAAGCTGTGGGGATATATGCGGAATTGCTGAAGCATTTTCGGGAGGTGAAAGGCAAGGCGAAATCTTGAAGACAATCTAGACAAGTTTGTGTCAGAACATGTTGGATGTAGGACAGTAACACACTAGAGCAATTGAGATAGTGTTGTTGAGATGTGCCTTGGTGCGTGTTTTCGTTGCGGAAGCTAAGAGTACAGGCCAGGTCTCCAGACCTGGCAAGACAATAGTGGTATCAAGGAGTGCGAGGTCGCTAAAGCGCCAATCAGATGATGGTAAAAGTACAGTCGATTCCGCTGTGGTGTCCTTGCTGTTTTCCCATTTCCCATAACGCCTGTGCAAGAGAGGCAGATGCTCCTCAATGCTTGTGGTACTACCTCTCTGGCAGGTCTGGCTGAGAATTGAATGCCGAAACGCGCATACGATGAAGCTGTTGCGTACGTCAGTACAATGCTAGATCGAGGTCAAGATCACGAGAGAACGTACCGCTGGTAATTTTGGTATTACCACGGCCAGGGTCGCCAAGAAGTTGATGGTAAAGTAGGCCAGATCGTAGCGCGTGTAATGAGTGCTGACCAAAAACAAGCAGATGGGAACGGCAAGCAGGAACTTCTTCGCGGGAGTATATTGCTCTTCGTTGTCAATCTGCTCCCACATGTTGAGGTTGTCGTAGGCTCCAGCGTTGAACTCGAAGGGGATGCCCCGAACGTAGTGGAACATGAGATAGGAGCCAGCCATGTACGTCGCATTGACCAGAGTCCACGACGTTTCTTGGGTGATGGAGGGTATGATATCGTAGACGATCTTGAGGAGGCAAATGATAATGATGTGGATCATCCAGGCACCTGTGTGGGATCCCAGTATTAGCTCACGTGCGCATGTCAAAACTGCCGTACAACCACGATGTCTGCATGCATCCGTATGCGCCGTCTCTTCAACACGTCACGGCGTACCTTTTGCATTCACCCATTGTGCATTGAGGTTGGGCAGGACTGCCTGGTCGCTCTGCTGCTCGAGACTCTCGGGCGGCTCCTGATACATCAGACTGCTGCTCCTCCTCCGTCGCGTATTCTCTTTGGTCTGCATCTTCTTCTCGGCCGACTGGACACACGCGGGTGTGCTTGGCTTCACCTCTTCGGCAAAGGTGATGCCGTTGCGTTGGAGGATTGTGGAAGACAGTTTGGCGGTGTTGCGAGGGGATCGGAGCTTGTGAGGGGGTATGAATAGGAGAGAAGGCGCCAGCGTGGTGATGGCTCGTCGATAGCTAGTCTTGGTGGTTGGTGTGGCAGCAGCGGAAATGGGCGAGATGGTGGGCTGTGGGTAATGGTAGAAGATGGTCGTTTGGCCTCTTTGTTCTCGTGCCGGGTGGTCTAGATGCCGGCGTTGGCGTGGTAAGACCTCGGAGCTTGATTCGAGCAAGGGACGGCTGCTATCACCAGAGAAGAGGTCTCGCTGAGGGCGGTATTGGTGACGCGTGAAGCTGGCACGGGGTGAAGATGTGTATGCTATGCAATCGGGAGGCGGCAGAGGCAGAGGTGTGTGGTTGAGCGAGAGGTAAGTCAGGCAAATCAAGTAGGGTAGGCACACGTAAGGTAAGGTACCTCCGTTCACTAGGGAGTTTCTGCAGGGTCTACTACCTACCTACCTGCTACCTTCGTATCTAGAACCCTGGATCGCTGGAAATAGCCACCCATCCATCAAACGTCCAGTCTTTACGCGTACGACCGATGACTCTCCTGGCCCTCTAAGTTCCTCACCTCCGCCTTTCCCTGCCTGACTGTAACATATCACCGCGCTCCTATACCTTGGCCTCCAGTCAGTCTTGGCACGCAAATAACATTCCGCTGCCTCGTCCCGCAGAAGCCGCCGCGCCACTCGCGAGCTGTCAGCGAAAAAGTCGTTCGAGCGCCTTCTCGGCCCAAGTCCCTTGAGGGAGGACCTCCGCACACCCCGACAATCAGCCTGTGCAGCAACAGTCTCCATTTGCCTAGCGCTTGCTGCAACATTCGTTTATGACCTCAACTATCAGTGATACTAGAGTTCATGCGATAGTAGCAGCACTTTTGCCACTTCAAGTGGATTGCCAGCGGTTCATGGGTCACTTTCACGAGCCACAACTTGCCTCGTGAGGCTGCTTGCATCTGAGTACAGCTTGCCACTGTTCGAAGGCGCAAGGTGACTTTGTGCCAACGATCGTGCTGCTGGGCTAGTACTGGAGTGGTGGAGGCGGCCTGGACGCTTCTCGCATTCACTTCACATGCTCGAAGGATCAGCGTCCCAGGACTATAAGTACACGCTCCAGGCTCTCCTTTCATGTGAAGAAGCACAGCATTCTACATACACTTCATTCACTACTCTCACAAGATTCAAGTCATATCTCAAGCGATCATCAGACCAGTTTTCAGCAAGCTCACCGCTGACACAAGCGACTTACAAGCTACTGGGAGATGTCTGGGTCGGAAGACGAATCTCGTACATCTGCAGTCGGTCGCAAGCGCTCCCGTCCCGGTGATGCCCAGGACTACGTCATTGCGGCTGATGGCAGTAGCAGCAAGTCACGACGTCTGGATGAAGCAACCCTGCCAGCAAGGCCCTCGAGCGCCTCAAGCAAAGAATCTGGTGAGATCTCCAGCTCGGGACGCGGGAGTGAACAACGCAGCTTGCCATCGGAGTCGCCAAATGGTAGCATTTCTGAGCGATGGACGAGGGAGACTGTGAGCATACCGCTCTCAAAACCATCAGCCTTGGAAACGAAAGCTGAGAGAGGTGCCCGGGCCCTCCCTTACTTTGATGGTGAAGATGCGCTCTCTGAAGACGAGAGCGACTCTGAATCAGAGACAACGGAGAGCAGCTCCAGCGACGAGAGCTCTGAAGAGAGCGATTACGAGCCGCCGCATACAATTGCCTCAGCTGAGGCAAAGGTCATGTCCGCAAGCACATTCCCGACGCCCGCGACATGCCAAATACGCGTAAGAGATCTTCCGAGAAGGGATCAAAATGTGCAGTTCAAGTACTTCTGGGATGTGGAAGACGATGATTTGGTCTTCTGTCTCTGCTGTGGTGGAAGAGGTCACATGCGTGAGGTAAGTACTCCTGACACTCACCGTAGCAATGCTGACGGCCCATCGCTCGGCAGAACTGTATGGAACGTGTGTGCAAGCATTGCAATGCCCTCGACCAGCATTCTTCGATCGGATGCGCCCTTTATCGGAAGTGCACGTAAGCATCCCAACGCCATCCCAGCAGCAGATTTCCAAGTTCTCTCGCTAGCATACTCCGCTCGACATGCGCGTTTGAAAGTCAATGCACTAACATGGTCTGTAGTCACTGTCGTCAGCGTGGGCATGACGCCCCTCAATGCACGAATCGAAGCAAGGAGTCATCACTCGACGATCCCTGCGATGTTTGTGGTGTTCCTGGTCATCTGGAGGTTGAGTGCTTCCTCAGGTTCAAGCCTACGAAACCTCAGGTGCCGAAGGTAGCGGAAGAGAGCCCGCCTCCCTCACGTTCTTGGATGACGGGGATGTTTGATGACTCTCGCGATTGATTCAGCGGACTACAGCCCTGTGTTCGATTCAATAGCGTTGTGCGGGCGGATGGCTTTTGAGACGATTGGAGATGAGATACACTCAGGTAATCAATGTTGAAGCGATCCACGGACGCTGTTTTCTGAGCAACACACATGATGCCATTTTGTCCACCAAATGCCACTACTGTCGCATTCACGAACCACTGAGCCCCGGTGAAGAAGGGATCGACCAAGGCCAAGCCGAACTTCGGTGACACTCAGACGCCTCCAAAGGACTAGGGAACTTTCGAGACAGAGTCCATTTGGCCCGACCTGGGACCCGCGGTACTTCTCCTTTAAGGTCGCCAGTAGGATGTATATCAATTTCCACCAACATCGAAATTTCGATAGTTGTTGCAGGATGGTGCCGATCACTGATGAGGATGGCCATCGGCTGAACGACTCTGCATCATACGCCGACGTTGACCATCATCTTGCATTGTGGTGTGACTGACTTTATCCATGATTGGAACATTTACGACGAGATGACAGTCAAGAAGTCTATCAAGAGTTGCATCTGAACTGACACTACTGTCAGACTGCGTGGCGTTAGGCATGGTTTGTGACGAGATTCCCAATAAACGTGAGGCAGTTCACAGCAGCATGTCTCTCGACTCTCGCGAATTGGCAGATGTTCCGTGGCGTTGCATCGATTTCCGTAGCATCGTGCGGGCGAATGGCGTCCAGGAAAGGACTCATCATTCATGAGCCTCTTGAGACATGCTCTCATGGCCAGTCTTGTGCTTTGGTAGAGACAGCTTTGTACACTATAATACAGTATTACAAACGTTACCTTCCTCTCTGTGCCACCCCAGGGGTCCACTGCGCGGGCTGCCAGTCCTCCCCAGGCGCACCCTTTGGTCGTCTATCCTGCCACGGGTTCTCCTCTCTCTTCTTCTCTTTCGTTTTGCCCTTGAATCTGCCTTCGTCTTTCACCTCACCCCGCGTCGAAGCCTCGACCTCCGCTTCATCGCCCACAGCACTCCTGACGCCCTCCTGCTCTTCCGGCGCGGTCTGCCCCACGTAACCACCTGGATCTCTCACGCCGATCGCAGGTTGTGTTTGCTGCACATTCGGCTTGTCTAAGAAGGAGGGAATGCTATTCCACCTCTCATCTGCTTCCGCCGCCAACTGCTTCATCTGCGCCTGTCGCGAGACCTCGTATTGCTGTTCCTGTATCGTCGGCGCTTGCTGCCTCGTATGTCGGAGCCATTGGTGCCATTGCGGAGAAATCTTGACGTCCCCGAGATGAATATGCCGCGAGTACCGTACTATCCTCCTCAGTCGACCCGTGTTGATCGCATCTTTGAATTCCCAGAATGTGTTGCCCGCGAGGTCAGCGCCGACGAGCCATTGTTTCCGCCAGGGGAGATGGAGTGAGCGCCATTTGTACCAGGCTTGCTTGAGGATCCCTGGCGCTCGTTGTGTCGGCATGGTTGATGCAGGATGGGGGAGCTTTGTCGATGATGTCGAGATGTGGTGTGGTAAGCACATGAAATTATTGATTGGCAATTTGATGGAGCTTGCATGCACGTGGCAATGACGTTGGAACGAGATGGCAGGTGCCCCGCGGTCAGAAGGTGTGTTGTCTGTGAGCAAGGCAGGCGCAAACACGTTTCTTGAGAAAGTTCATCTGCTCGTCGAAAGCAGCATCTCGACTCTTCTTCCACCCAAACAATCACCCACGACCAACCCTCGAGCTCCTCACGATATCCATCAAGGTCATCGCGTATACCGTACCTCACGATACATCATCCAACATGGCGGACGAAGAGATGGTACCCAGCCTGAAGCCCATAATCGACCAGAAATCGCTGAAATGGATCTTCGTCGGCGGCAAAGGAGGCGTTGGCAAGACTACAACCTCCTGCTCGCTAGCAGTCCAGATGGCCAAAGCCCGCAAGAGCGTCCTCCTCATCTCCACCGATCCCGCACACAACCTCTCCGATGCCTTTGGCGTCAAGTTCGGCAAGGACGCGAAACCAGTCCCGGGCGTAGACGGGCTAGCGGCGATGGAAATCGACCCGAACGGCTCGATCAATGATTTGATCGCGGCAGGAGGCGAAGATGCGCAAGAGGCGATGGCGGGACTCGGTGGTGTGGGCAACATGTTTCAGGATATGGCCTATTCCATTCCAGGTGTGGATGAAGCCATGTCTTTCGCCGAAGTGCTCAAGCAGGTCAAAGGCATGGAATACGAGCTGATCATCTTCGACACCGCACCCACCGGTCACACTCTCCGATTCTTGCAATTCCCCACCCTGCTCGAGAAAGCTCTGGACAAGCTCAGCCAGCTCAGCCGACAATTTGGGCCCATGGTCAACAATCTTATCGGCGCCCGTGGAGGTCTGCCCAATGGCCAATCTTTCGACGACGTTCTCAAGCGTATGAACGAGCTGCAGGATACCATCGGCGACGTCAACAAACAATTCAAGAATGCGGATCTCACGACGTTCGTCCCTGTCATGATTCCTGAATTCTTGTCGCTGTACGAGACGGAGCGTATGATCCAAGAGCTGGGCACTTACGAGATTGATACGCATGCTATTGTTGTGAATCAGCTCTTATATCCCAAGAAAGACAATCCGTGCGTGCAGTGCAATTCGAGGAGGAAGATGCAGAACAAGTACTTGGAGCAGATTGATGACTTGTATGGAGAGGACTTCAACGTTGTCAAGATGCCACTTTTGACGGAAGAGGTTAGAGGTGTGGAAGCGATAACAAGGTAAGTCCAGACTGTCTTGCGCCGGACATTATGGTGAAGATACTGATAAAAACATAGTTTCAGCAAGATGCTCGTGGAGCCATATGAGCCACCAGCGTGAAGTTTAATGCACAACGATCAGACGAATTACGCATACCCGAAATTGAGTAGGATCGAAGAAGAGCAAGGCGTTACAAGGAGTCATCCTACGTGAGGAGCATTCATCCCGATCTCGATCACCTTGACGGCCGATCCTCGTAGCAACATCGCTGGGCAGCGGCACAATAGGGATATCAACTTTCGTACACTTGATCTGCTCTCCAGCTCTGTCTCTCCTCTGCCATGAAGATGCCATCATCCTTTTGTATGCTTCTCCTTCCTTCGTCGGTTCCGCTAGGGTAGTACCAGAACGTGCTATAAGTCATATTGAAAGTCGAAGAATGAACTCACCCCTTCAACGTCTCGCAACCCCAAACGGTCTCCAAATCCCACTTCGGGACCCACTTCGGCACAATCTCTGCTTCTGCCCTGTAATAAGCCAGTCTGCCTGTAGCACCACTTGGTATACAGTCCACCTCGTTCCCCTTTCCTGAACGAAGCACGCAAGCTTCGCCCACTGAAACGTATTATCGTATGGAGGCTATGCGGCTTGATTCGCCCAAGACTTCGGGGTGGTATGGAAGAGGCGGATCAGAGACACTTCATGGCAATACATGTATGTCTGTATCGTGAGGAAAGCTATCTCGATCTCACGTCGCAAATCATGATCCGACGCCTTTCTCACCAACGCAGCTAATCCTCAGGGTCTTTCTGATCGGTACAGTAATACGTACCCTCACCGACAGAGAGGACGAGAACGCAATAGATAGCATGAGATAGGGACTCGGCTCAAGCATCACAGTTATCAACAAATTTGCCAAGACCAATTTTACTTTTCGCCTGGAGGTACGTCGAGAAGATGTGCTGGTGGCTCAGATTGTTCACGGAAGATGCACGGAGCTTGGATCGCCACGCAGAACAGAGCCGCGAGCAGACCCAGATTATTTTGCCTGGAGAAAGTCGAGTGAGCGGTGGACGCATGATCGTGGCCATGTTTCGACTTGAATCGACTCGGATTGACTTGTACTAATTTATGGTCTGCCAACAGATGAGCTCTTGCTAGAGATCTCGTCCGTGCAGATACATGCAAGCGTCTGTTCCAATGAGGATTGAAAGAGAAACGTACACCAACAGTAGTGGCATTGCCATGCGTGTTGGTTCCGCTGGTCTGTTCCAGTCGCGTTGCTCGGAGTCGAAGTTCCGGCGGGAAGGAAAAATAGACGTCACGGATGGTCTCTACACGAGGTGGAAGTCTGTGCCATTCAGATTTCTGAACAGGCGCTCGGAGTAAGCTACCATGAGCGCGAGAGTATTGGCCCGAATCAAAGCTCGGACTCAGAGAAGAAGACGGGAGGGTCAGTCAGATGTCGCCTGCGGCTAAAATGAAGACTTCGCGATTATGAGGTGATAGCCGCGGCACGTTCGCCTGTTACAGAAATTGATCGATTCGAATGGGAGGGGAGACACGCGATGGCACAGCTGCATGTCCCATGAGAACTTGAGAAGGTGAGAAGACGTTGGAGAGCGCTTATTAGCGCATCCCAACTAAGTGGGTCGGAAACATGGGCCGACCCACGTGTCAGCCCGCCATGCGTCTAAGAAAGTGCCTCGCGCTCGCTTTGAGATGCATCTTGTGCGAGGTGTTCATGCTCTCACACAATTCAAGATTTGCAAGTTGAGGCACCTAATCTTCTCTTCTCTTCACTCCAGTTCGACACGTTGACATAGTTCGACTTGACATGATGGACAATCCTGATGCCACTGCCAGACCGGATGAGCATGGCTGTTATTCCACGATTTGTGATGGGCAGAGTACAAACGTCGGAGCTAGCCACAGCTGCGCACCGCACTGTTGGCCAATGCTCAAGAAGGAGCAAGATCCCTGCCTACCACAGTGCAAGGGCCACAAGTTCACGAGCAGATTCTGTGGATGCATGCATTGGAGACCCAAGACTGCCAACGAACGTCGTACGTGTCCGCTTGGAAGCGCGGCTTGTCACGCTGTCATGAAGCTGGACGCTGTGCGAAGGCGGAGATGGTCTTCTCTATGTGATTGGCTCGCAAAGTTTTGGCGACGAGCTCTCCCGTGAGTGAGCTCTTCACAGTCGTGAGCGGGACATCTCAGGCGGGAGGAGATCCGAGGTGAGTCAGGCGCTGCTCGCGATGCGGCGCAAAGGGAGAGTCGGGCAGACTCTGAAGAGGCCGGCAAAGGAGTGTGATAAGGGCAGTAGTGTTGCAGGGTGAAGTGCTCCATGCCGGGGAGCCGCGCGAGAGGCTCCAACCAGGTGAGGTCTAGCGAGGGCATTGCCAAGGCCGATTAGACTCATATTGCAGGCGCCTCGGCGCTTAAGGAGTCCTGGACACTTGAACATTGGGTCTGATCCTTGCGACACTCCATCAACGGAACACTCCGGGCGGTGAACGCTTTGTTGGTGGTCGCGCTTGGACTGGCACCCAGAGGCACAGCGGCCGAGGGGTGGGAGGCGGGTATGGATGTGCCGCAAAGGTTTCCCCTCGCCGACGTGGAGCGAGTCACGATGGTGATCATGATAATAATAATAATAATAACGACAGTTCACAGAATGGGGATTGTCATATGTATGCTATAGATATACTGTACTATTCTACAGGAACCATGGAAGCAATGCTGTTTAGTGGAAGTGTACTTGTTGAAATCTAGTAATAAGGTATGGTAGAAGTGCGAGCATGTCTCTGCTCAGCCAGACTATGGACCTTGTTGCATGCACTGCTGCGATAAGTACATACCTCTACAGTTAGGAGGTACTTACCTCTTACTGTGCCGCGCCGCATTGAACGCGGTCGCATATACGTGGCCGCCAACCCAACGCAACCCGCAACCTTCTTCTCTTCACTCGTCTCTCCTTATTCCCTGCTTCTGCTTGTACATACGCGTCCACAACGACTCCCCCGCAGCTGTCCTTCCAGCAGTCGCTGCAGCGCCGCCTGGTCTGGAGTCTTCGTTGCGCTCAGCCTCAAGCCACCAGAGCTTCCCGCAGAGAAAGAGGAGGGGACGTCAGACGACACACACCTTCCGCCCTTATTCCCACCACCGACTCACCCGCACTCAGACTCAAACAGCAACGCATAGAGCAAGCTGGGTAGGCGCCCGGCATGCTGTTCCAATAGTCCTGCCGGCGCATGTTGGTCTTGCTCCCGTCCTGTGCCAGCTCCCAGGTCCTGCTCTAGCTCCAGCTACAGCTTCACTTTCAGCTCCTCCTCCTCTTAGGCACTTTTTCGCGCTTAGACTCGCACGTCCGGCTTTCTGCTGTCGAAATGGCATTGAAGAGCCCACTCATGCCTTCTCCAACCGCTGGCGGCATCTCCTCTGCCTTTAGTCCCTACTCCAACTCGCCCAACTCCCCAGCACGCTTCGATCAAACCTTCTCTTCAGACGGAAACACCAGGAGTAATCGGTAAATCACCTTACACCTCGCGTCATTCCGCGATCGATACTCACCTCACTTCACAGATCGTCCGGTCCAACCGACTCGCTCGCACCTCCTCCCAGTCCATACCCACAGCAGATCGAACCTTCGCCAGTAGACTCCAATGGCACCGAGAGCACCGATATAGACGAAGATGCTCAGGACGATCAAGACGATGGAAGTGTAGACGGTGATGCTCGAGCGAAACAAGATCGCGGATCTCTAGAAGTGCTCTCACCAGACATCGACATCACAAGCCCACTGAGTGCAAAGAGTGTACGATTAGACTAGAGCACCATGGTGGAACTGCTACTGATGGTCTGCAGGAGAACCCGCCTCCCAAGCTTGATACCCAAGTTCCGCGCAAAGGTCGTTCTGGCTCGCCCGATAATGATCCTCAATCTGTCATCCACGTTCCCTCCGGCTTCAAGACCTTTGACGAGGGGAGATCTGCTGTTGTGTCACCTTCTACGGATCAGTCTGAAAGGACCACTCGTCTGGCCTCACCAAGCACGCCCGAAGCTTCGGTAGTCACTGCAGCCGACAAGGTCAGAGCTTACGAGTGAAAGTATACATGGTGGTTACTGATTTTGGTGTAGAAGGCAGTCTCACAAGTGGACACTAACGTTCCACCATACATGGATCGATCCACTCCTCGCGCTCAAACAAGACAAGAATTGGACAAGGACTCGAAGCGGAGGAGTAGAACATCTAGTTTAGAAGGTCTGCTCCCAGGCTTGAAGGAGTATTTTCGGCATCATCTGACACGGCGTGCAGACATCCCTGAAGGCCTTGACAAGGACGCCGAGGATGAGCAAGCTCCCAGAAATGAAGACAAGTCGCCCAATACTGCAGGTCTGGTAGGCGACGGAGCGATGCAACAAGCGATGGAGACGCTGAGTCAAGCTGACGAAGAAGTTGCGGCTCTCCGTACTGCGTTGAGCGAATGCTGGACATTGTGTAATACGCTTGCCGGTCTTTCGTCGAGCCACCGGCAACGAACATTCAAGTTTTCCGGGAAGAGCGAGGTGCAGGAACAGGCGTGGCGAAGCTGTTGGAGGCTTTGCCAACAGCTGTACGAGAAACGGGACGAAGATCACACAGCACAAGTCCTGCCAACACTTGAGCTATGCAGAGCTTTTGGTCAGTCCCTGTTCGAGGCGAGGCAGAAACAAGACGAGGCCTCTGACTCGGTTCTGCGGGTGAGTTTCGAGCTCAACAACCACTTGTACAACACCCACGACAGAACACTTCCGGATGCGTTCAACGAGCGCACTCTGGAGTTTTACATCACGTTATGTCACCGTCTAATGAAACAACGGACTTCGCTGCCGCAAGAGACCGACGCATTGCTGCGAGCGTGCTGGTCCCTAGCCGAACAGCTCTTCAACATGCGCCAGAGCCGGAGAGATGGCCGTACAGTCGACGAGGAGCTGTTGGGCTCAGCAGTTCAAGCGTGCTGGGAGCTCTGCGACCTCTTCCGCGAAGGCTGGACGCAAGTGAGACCGGACAGGAACACACCACGACCTAGCCAGTTAATCTTCGGATCGCAGGCTTCGTACAAATCGACCTCCTCCCGCTCGGGTGGCAGATCGACGACGAGCACCATCAGCAATCGAAAATATCACGAAGCGCAGACCTTCCCACCTGAGACTCCGGTCACAGTTTTCGATGACACCTCTACAGCCAATTCTTCTCCGGATGAGCCTGTGCCTAACATCCTCGTGCTTGGTCCGGCCAGTACAGGAAGTAGCTCACTGAGAGGCGCACCTCACCACGACCGATGGACTAGCAACGCATCTGTGCTCTCGGACTATTCTGAATCTGCGACCTCTCAACGATCAACATCGACCGCCACAGCAGGCATAGAAGAAGCTCAACTGATGAGTCTCCGCTACCTTCTCCTCAAAGCTGGCATCAACGCAGGCTACAATCGCTCATCTGGGCAATCTCTCCCCACATACGTAAATGCCCTCACGGACACTGCTTTTGGGACGCTACCTTGGCAGATGAAAGTCTTCAGCTATTACAAGAAACTGATCCTCAACGACAAGAGCATGCTCACTGTACACCAGACTCTCTCGCGGCGACTGGGAGCGGCAGAGGCTGCGCGAGCTGTTCGCTGGTTGGGTAACAGTGAGCAGTGGGCTTGGATGCGAGACCTCTTCCGCTTGGTCTTCGGTTTTGGAATTGATGAAGCTGACCGACGAGGCGGGTCATTCCAGACATGAGAGAAGAATGAATGGCGTGGCTCGCGAGTTAAGGCTGGCGACCACGTTCAGGAACACAATCAACGCCAAATACACTGCTTGAACAGGTGGGTGAATAGATCGTGACCACGCGACACCATCGCCGTGCGAAGGATGCATGTCTGAGAGCAGCGCATCACTCCCAGCGCCGCTACAGAAACGGCACCGGTCTTTGAGCTAGGATCCTTTCGATTCGCGCCGTTAGACGTGCTTGGCAGTTCTCTCGCTACAGAGTGAACACGTCTTGGACACGCCGCGTAGCAATGCACGAAAGATATGGCAACATCGCAGAGCGATGACTCCGAGACCTTCACGCCGGTACAATGGAAAGCACAGGAATCTACACCATATATCCCCTCGATCTTCCAACACCCCAAAGGCAAAAACTCTTTTTGAAAAACAAAAAAGAACCAGCAACTTCACGACCGACCCACGACAGAACGAATGATACCAATCTGCAATCTATAGAATTAATCATCTTTTTTGAGCTCAATATGAGAATCTTTTTTCTTCATTGGCTTCATCTGGATATCGTTGTCTATCTGTACATTGGGGAGGGGGGTTTTTTTTTTGGTTTTGTTTTTTTGGTTTGTCTCTTGAACGAATTCTTCGCACGGGAATTCTCGCAATTTCTCCTCCACGAGAGAAAGACCTGGTCTCTGACTCCTTGATTTGTTCTGGTACCCGTGAAGATGAGATTCTGTGTGCCCCGCGTCTATCTAAAGGGGAACAGGATGGACGTCGACTGAGTTTTGTTGTTGTTGAAGAAAAGTGATTCTTTTTTTTCTTTTCGGAAAAACTTCGACAGTCGGAATTATGCATGGTTCTGTCGTGTATGGAAGAGTGCTTCACCACTCAAACTCACCCATTCCCTTGTGGAACACCCATTCCTTGCCGCCTACGCTCATGACTCCATCCTTGAGCGTGCACTTCCACTTGTTCTTCACGCGTTGCACTTTGTCGTAGGTACAGAGGATGCTGTCGCCGAGATCGTCCTCGTCGTCGCCCATGACGCCTGCACCATCGTCATCGGAATCGTCGAGGTCAGAGTTGATGGCGTTTTCGTCGTCTTCATCGGGCTTGACGAGTGCTTTGTCGTCGTCATCATCTGCGTCGCCATCAAATTGCGGAATAGACGCTTCTTTTGACGAGGAGGCGATGGCTGGAGTTTGAGTGGAGTGGCGAGCTGCGCGACGTCTCTTGCTTTTGCTCTTCTGCTCGCTGAGCGGAAGTAGGAGACCGCTCTGTAAATCGTCCGATAACTGCATGACTTGGTCACGCATCATGCGATCGGCATTTTGTATCTGCTCAGCGCTTATGGCACGGCGCTGTGCTAACATCGCACGCCACTCGTCCAAGCCTTCGTCGGCACCGTCTGTCTGTGAATAGTTGGGCTGGCGCTGTTGGAACTGTCCCTGCTGTAATTGAGGGCTGTCATTCTCGACTTTGATGCGAGGCTGAGCTTGCTGTTGGCTGAGTTGTGCTTGCTGTTGTCGCATCATTGCCGCTTGCTGCTGTTGCTGGAATGTCTGCTGCGCGTTGCCTGAGGGAAGCTGAAGACCTTGATGAGCTGGTTTGTTGTTCTGATTGGGAAGCGCTAGACCACCGCGTTGCTGCATGGTCGCGAGCGAAGCCTGGGCTGCATTGCCATATTGCTCCTGGACCAGCTGCTGAGCACGAGCAAGACCTCCTTGACTAGCGGCCGAGTTCTGCTGATAGCCATTCGGCAGACCGTGAGGCTGACCCGATCCTTCCTGCTTGATCGGTTGTCCATTGTAGCCATTGCTGGGGGAATTATCGTACTGTGAATACTGCTGGGGTATACCATTCGTTGTGGCTGATTGGAGCGATGATGGTGGTCCTTGTATGTGCTGAGGTGGTTGAGGTTTTGGGTCCCATGGCATCGTCGCCACGGCTCGCTGAGATAGCTTCGCTTGCCATTCCTAGATATATGCGTCAGTATCGAGGTACACTACGATTCCCGAGCAGCAAAAGAAATAGATGAGTGGTGTCACATGTATGAAGTGTCACGGCCGAAAGGGGGCAAGCGCAGGTGACCGGTGTGGCTTAGCGGGCGCTGGGGCGTATAAAGACGACAGGCAAAAGAGAAGGCTCTGCCCATCTCTAAAGCCCCGCCGCATCCGTCCGCTCAGCGTCGCTCCGCGCTTTTTCAGCTGCGCCGCCCTCAGCAGGCAGGTCAGGCCAGTTGGTGGGCATATGTCCGCCCATATTCGCCCACAACGCCCACCTCTTTCCGCGACGAGCTTATCTGTCTGTGATATGCGAAGGGAACAGGCCCGACAGATCATGCATCGCTTGCCGGACTGATGATCGCTGCCGAATGGTTCGCAAACTGGACTACTCACCCCTTGCAATTCAGAGAGCGTCTGTGTGCCCACACCACTCTCCTCAAAGTCCGCCGCCGATGCCGCGACGACCTCCTCGATGATCTTGGCGTAGACGTCGCCCTGGGCATCACTGTCAGCCGTGCACAACACCTCACTGTCGCTGTTGGCGACCGCCCTTCATGCGCCCGGCTAGCACCTACCACCAGAGTGTTCGTCATGCTGTCACCTCGACCGCCGATTATGAGAAGGAGAAAGATATGGATTTGCAATAGATACTGCTGCGCATCGGTAGAAGATGTCGCTCGCGCTCGTCGTCGCTATGCAATGCGCACGTGAAGGCGTTGCTCGGCGTTGTGTGGGCGGGCGCGCACGGTAGGTGGTCTCTTTTCTTGCGCAAACTATTCTGATGGTCCCTATGGATCGTTCTGCACACGTCGAAGTGTGTCGAGAGGTCAGGAGAGATATATTGGCGACCTGTTGGTCAATCTCGGGGTGGATGTACGAATGATGCTTTTCTCCACTCCAACATATTTATAGGGCTAGTCTGCGCTTACCTAAGCCAGGCTCCACCTTCCTATTCTCCAGCTTCATGACTTTCACTCCTCGCTCGTTCGCTGGCCTCTTTCACATGCTCAACCTCGTGCTCCCATCTTATTCTCGCGCAGTCCTCATATCTTCACCACATCCGCTCATTTTGGAAAGCGAATGTATATCAAGCCGTTTAGTCACCAGCTGCAGAGGCCGAAGCGCAACCTGACCACAAAGCACGAATCATTCATTCTAGCAGAAGCCGATACAATCCCACAAGCTGCATTGACTGCAATCTGGTCCACCATGACCGAGAAATGGTCTGGTTGGGGACGTGCTTTCCACACCCGCTGAACAGATACGAAGGCACCAAACCAAAAAGTTTGCCCAGCGTGTGTTATCGAGCGCGCAGATGCATAATACCAACACGCAGCTTACCGTCGTTGCGCCTCGTGACATCTGCTAGATCCCTGCTCGAAATTGCGTATAGGTTTTGATTGCTGTCACCGTAGTCCGCTGAAGCTATCTGGACAATCGGCCGGTATGATATCAGGCTACGAGGTCAAAAAAATGTCGCACTAGCAAGGCCGACATATAAATACATTGCTAATGTAGGTACAATGCCAGGCCAAGTATGTTCAGACCTCTGCAGTTTAGACCTCATTGCCCAAACAGACAGACGATGATGCCTGGAGTGACTCGAGACTCGGGTGCTTCGTTGACTTGTCAGCAACACTACCGCAATGGTTTCTTTGTCCAATCCTCGCCAGCCAAAGAGACAAGCAGCCCATGTGATACACCAAACAAAGCGAACCCCTGACCGGAAACGGCAGCTCACCTCGAATGGATCCATCACCTCACCAAACGACTCATCTCACCTCATACCAGCCAACAAATCCGAGTATCCTGCCATCCGTCCATACCCTACAAGTCCCCGCCCACCAACCATGCGAGTAGATTACTCCTTGACGCATCTCTTCCTCACCCTTGTCATCTTGACACAACTCCCACTCTGTCCAGCTCACAGCCTCGAAGACCTCGCCAAACGCAGCGGCTCCGACCGCGCACCCCACCACATCCGCGACGCTCTCGCACTACAAGCCATCGATCTGATTCACGAGCATGGCGGACAGAACGTAGATCTCAGCCTCGACGGCTACGACCATGATCTTGTGAGTCGGAGTCTGGAAGAAGGAGCTTTCCAGGCGAGGATTTCTGATGCAGACATTGGGGCTGGCGTGACAGATATTTTTGGTCGCATGGCTGGAGGTCCTGTTGTAGAAGGTCTCAACGGGAGGGAGGAGTTGCAGAGGCAAGGGGCGGTGGTGCGAGAGAGATTTGGCGATGAGATTGATTACTCGTTGAGTGGGTATGATGATGTGCTCCTTGGTCGGTCTGCAGATGAGATTGATTATTCTCTGGAGGGCTATGAGTATAGCCTGCTTGAGCGCGATATTGACTATTCCCTCGATGGCTACGAACACAACCTACTTCAGCGAGATCCTATAGCCGGCCAGGAAGTCGCGGCACGAGCTAAGCTGGGCGACGAGATCGATTACTCTCTAGACGGCTATGATGATGTGCTCGTCAGTCGATTGATTGAAGAGGTCGACTACTCGTTCGCAGGGTACGACCATAGCCTCTTCTCAGGCGGTACGGATGACGAGGACGAGGATGAGATCGATTCTACCCTCGAAGGCTATGACCACGTCTTGGTAGCCCGAACGCTGAAGGGAAGGTCTGTCGCAGAAAAGATTCGAGAACCGTTGGCGGTCAAAGGATTGCCCATGATGACCAAGCGAGAGTCGGCCAAATCTAGCATTCCAAGGCGGTCGTGGACAGATATGGGGCGATGGGTGAGAGAACTTTTCGCTATTGCAGGTTGATGTGGCCAATATAGTCCGTCTTGTTGCTGCTGTTCGAATTCCAAGCTGTTCTTGTGTAGTCAACGATCCAGAAGTTCTCATGACTGGAATGGTATCCCACCACCTGTGTCCCTCTGTTCTCAACTCCCGCCGCAGCTGGTAGGTCGCATCGCCAACTCTTCCTCGGCTTATCGAATTTCCACTCTCGATCTCCAAGAACGTATCCTATGGCCATGTTCTTACTCTGCAGAGTTCAGTCCGCAGTCGTCGTCGAATGCAAGTACTGCACGGTCGACTGACTGCATCGGCGTACAGAATTTCCTTCTCATCTCATCCGAGGGCTTCAATCTGGCCATTCATGATATTCTCGATCAGCAGTTTGGGGAGCACCGGCAGCGTCAAGTTGCTTCCACAACAAAACCGGGCGAAAGTGGAATGTACGGTGAGCCAGAAGCCTTGTTGCTGTTGCTGTTGCTGTTCTCGGTAAGGTTCCGTGTCTCGTTGCATTGGTCGGAGAGATTGGTCTTGATAGGAAGATTGGACCTGATGGAAAGATTGGTCTAGGTCGAACAACGGCTTTGCTCTGCACATAGCATGACATTGTCGCGGATTTTCCTGCTGAGGAGAGGAGGAAGACAGAGACGTGTAAAGCCCGGGTATTCGAGTAGCATCGGTGAAGAAGGTTGATCTTAGGCGAATCTCTACTCATAATCAAAGAGCGGTACAGACTCTGCGCCCTTTATCGGTAAAATGGTGGCGGCAGTGTCAACTGTGAACCGCAAAGCTTCTTTCTCACTCGTAATCAAGGCCAACAACAAAGCTCATACTCAACGAGGCAGAGCTGATACCGCGACAACGCTGAAACGTATGACAATGTACAGTCACCACCGAAAATCACTCCTGGATCAGGTGACTGTCTTAATCGCCAGCTCAGGCGTGGGAGCTGTGATGCCAGCGGAGACGACGTGAGTGGCGGTAGAGCATCGGGCAATTTGTGAAAGCGATGGTTTGCCTGTCGACTTGGACACCAGCAGCGACCAGCGCATCGCTACGTGCATGCTATCGCAAATGGTTTAATTGTCGACTGCATAGCAACGGACGTGGCAATGTCACGAGACGCAAATATGTCAGTCCTCAGGTCGTTGACGACATATGGAAACATTGAAACGTTTGCGACGAAAGGACGAACATTCGGCGCCAATGATTTGTTACTGTAGGTGAAGCTTGATAGCCGGCCGCAGCGGTGGTGAGGAGGACAGGCGGAATGCTGTCTCGAAGATTCACGGTACGTTCTGAGCTTGTTGTGGAACGCCTTTTGCAGGTGACGAGTGGTCTGCCACTGCGTCATGCCAGCTCTCTTCTAGAATGCCTGCTCACGGGAGGGCGGGTATCGAAGGCTTTCATGAGGGAAGGCTGCAAAAATGTCAGCGTACGACGACAGCACAAAAATCAAGCAATTCTGGGCAGGGTATCGCGTGAAGTCAGAAGGAAGGCAACATGGAGCTTTCCACATGGTTTTGCGCTCATCGGGTAGAAACAATTGTTTAACATCCAAAAATCTTTCATCATAGTAGGGTGGAGAATGCGGGTGACATGATCAGTGGGCATAACGTACATTGGGCAACGTGGTTTGCGAATGGGAGCCTCTTCTGACACACAGAGAGTGGTGCTTGATATTTCCTGGACGCATGCCAACGACATCAGGGCGCCCACGCTCATATTCGCAAGTGGTGTAAAGAAGAGGATCACTCAAACGTCTTCTTGCTTCCGGTACCAGCCACAATAGCTTCAGATGCTCTCTGCTTGTTCGCAAGTGCTCTACCAGGTGCGATCATTCTAGCATCATGCTTCTTTCGTCGTAGCTCCTGTCGCTCGTCTTTGTTAAGCGACTTGATTTTCGGATCCTTCTTCCTGGAATCTCGAGCTTGGCGAGCGGCAGCGGCTTCGGAAGCCAGACTCTCGACACTTTCTTCAATTGGCGCGCCAGAATTGGCGTAATTGTTGCGATCCTGATGATTCTTCGTGCCGCCACTTCCATATCTCTTCTTGTATCGAGTCTGGGCATCTTCGGCGAATTCGCAGCGTAACTCACGACCGTGAATGCGGTTGATGAACCACTTGCGAGGTTTCTTTGCTTTCGACTTTTTGATCTTCTTCGACTCCTCGGCGTCGTCTTCTTCGTCCTCGTCATCCTCGCCATTTTCAGGCTCCTTGTAGACGAATCCACGTACAGCCTGTTTGGCCGCTTCAATATCCGTGAAGGTGACCCATGCAAATCCTTTACATTTGCCACTGTCCTCAAAAGTGGCCATATGTACGTTGTCAATCTGTCCAGCTTGGCCGAAGTGCTCCAACAATTCATCGTTGGTCACGTCAAAGCTCAAGTTGCCAACAAATATGCGCTGGTTTGGCTCTTTCTTGCTCACGAAGCCACCCTCTTTTTGTTCAGCAGTCTTTTGCGGGCGTCCTTCAAAGCTCTTTGAATTCTTGATGAGCACACTTCGACCTTGTACCATGCTCTCACTCAGAGCTAGGCCCTTCTCGAGGATTTCGGGCGTTGTGAAATCGACATAGGCAAAGCCCTTGTTCTGACCCTTCTCGGCGGTGGGCATGTGCAGTCGAGTTATGTCTGTTTCGCCAATGCCGCCTTCGCTGAGGAGAAACTTGCGAATGGAGTCTCTGGTGGCAGCAAAAGGTAGATTGCCTATCCATATGCCATAGTCTGATCTTTTCGGGGGTGCAGTTGCAGCTGCAGGCTTTGACTTTTCCTCGTCCTGCTCCTCATCCTCCTTTTTCTCAACTACGATCTTGGCGCCGCCGTCTTCCGAGTCATCGTCCGCGTCAGTATTCTTGATTGACTTCGACTTCGATTTAGAAGCCTTCTTCTCTTTGCGCTTAGCCTTCTTAGACGGTGGTTCGGGAGCGTTCACATCGATCTCGAGCTTCTCGTCCTCGTCTTCGGGGATGATGTCCCGCTTACGCTTCTTTTCAGCGCCGGATGTGTCTTTAGCAGAGGCCATTACTGCAGATGTGGTAAAAGTAGAACTGTTGGCGCGCTTCACATGAAATTTCGACTGGGTTCCGCTGATCTGCACGCGACTAGTGCTACGGCGTGCCTTAAGCAAGCCACGGACTTAATTACATCGCCGGTCTGCAGCTTCCGCATACCAGCTCTACATAAGACACACCTCCATTCTGATACTACAACTCTACATCAATCCGCCCACCGTCGCCTCCTTTAGCGCATCATTCCACCCCATACCTTCAAATACGATCGTACGCTCATAGTACATTCACAAACACAATGTCGGACTCGGAGAAGAGCACAGCGCAACTGCCTGAACACGCGACTACCGGCGGCAAGTCGCTGGCGTCAGTCGAACGGCCACCATACAAGTCATGGCGCAAGAAGTATCGCAAGATGCGCCATAACTTCGACGGAGTGCTGGAGGAGAATAAGAAGCTGTTCAAGGAGGAGCAGAGGCTGGAAGGCATCGCACGGAGGCTGCGAGAGAACCTAGAGTAAGTCTATGTTGACTGCCACGTATGGCACATGGACAACAGCATGCTAATAAGCTTCGTAGCGGCCTGCTCGACATGCTCCTCGACATGAACGACAACCCCGCTCTCCCCACCCACTTGCGATATGACATTTCCCTCCCAGCAACACACACGGCAGTCTCCTCCATTCCTAGCGTTGTGCGCGACAACGTTTCTCCTCAAGAAGCGAACGACTTGCTACAACAGTATACCCAGGCCGTCCAGAACCGCCAGATTCCGCACCTTGATCTACACGTGATTCGCGAGCAGATTGACAAGAAGCTGGCTGTGCAAGGTGTCACCTCCCTCGACGAGCTGGAAACGAACGTGCCCCATGCCATCGCGAGGCCTAGCGAAGATCAGCCAGACTTGCTCAACGGCAAGCCACCCGCAAACTTCCTCACAACAGAAGAGGAAGAATTATACCTGGCATGCACAGATGCTCTGCTGGGTGATCCCATCTCCCGGGTACCAAGAGAGGCACCGGGAGCCACAGATGAACGGTACTGGGCAGATCTGTCGGCCAGAGAGATGGAACGTCAGCAAGAGATCCAGAATCCGCAAAGTCAACATAATTGGCTCAAGACGCATGCCAAGAACGGCATACCAGGCGCCGATATCGACGATAACGAGAGCCTCGCGTCGCACGATCCGAAACCTGCGACTAAGGGCAAGGGCAAAAGGGACCTCGCCAAGCAAGTCGGCGATCGCGCCGTTGGACGAGCACGAGAAGGCTTCAGTCCAGGCGCTACAAGTGCTGGATACGGAGACGAAGACGATTTGTCCTTCGTCGATGAACATCCTGCGAGCGCGGGCAAGAAGCGTGGCAAGGCAGATGTTGATGGCACGTATCGCGTCAAAGGCGGTAAGAGTGCCGGTGGAAAGGGCAAGCGGAAGAGGAATAGCGATGACGCGGCTGCTGCTACGGCTGGCAAGAAGCCGAAGACCGATGAGTGAGAAGCTGCTCGTTCTTCGGCATTCACGCCACTTGAAGCTGTCTCGCCACCGAAGAAGAGATTAGGCCGGCCTCCTGGTCGTTCTAATGCTTCCTATCGTCGTGAGTTGGCCGAACAACTGGAAAGCTTGCGTATAGCCCGTGCACCCTCCACACCAGCGACGCCGGTCCCAACCCAGCTTACATCCGTGCCTCAAAACTACGGTTCCCGTCTCAACCTTGGTCGGCGACTCTTGCCAAAGCCATTTGGCAGCTACAGCTCATCATTCCCAACGATACCGAATTCAGCTCAATGTACGGAGCCTACACAACGACTCGAGCACGGATCATGATACACAGGATGACACAGACTACGGTTATTTGCGATCAATGTCTCGGCCTGGCTGTGGAGTCCTGGTCTCACGTGCCGGCGGACGTTACACTTATCGTGCGGACCCGGCCTGTAAGACAGAAGATGCTGATTACACCGACCGTCGTCAGTCCGATTTTCATTATGGCGAGTTCGGGAGATGGAGCCAGGACGGTACGTATCAGCGCTCAACGCGAAGAACTGCCTGTCGCTGGTATGACGGCAAGAAGATGCGCTGGCTTTCCCGTGCGTCCAGACTTAAAGTTGGTAGGTAGTTGAAGGCATATCTTAGGTGGCGGACCTCCGTTGCAACACATGAATTGGCCATGCAGAATTGGTCAATGACTCTCGTTGGAAGCACATCATCACTTCGCAACAATCAAAGTATAGTGCTCGGCGATGTAGGAGCGAGCCTGCCATCCTGATACTAAGCATGCAATCTATTCCGTTCAAATCCTTGAGGAGAACTTGCATACTTCCCGCCATAGCTCTAATACACCACTCTGCGCCCGCCAGTGGGCGCCATGCGAAAGCTGGCCATGTTTTCGTGGACGAGTATGACGTGGAGATCGGTTGCTGCCATGCTCCGTAGAACACCGTCTCAAGAAGAAGATAGACTGGCAAATGACACCTCTGGGAAGCACGAAGCTATGGACAATCAAATCCGATGAACCTTTCTTACCTCCATGAGCACTTAGACAGCTTGATGCAACAGGCATTGGGTCCACCCTTCACCGCCCACTATATCTTGAATTTCATGGCCAAATGCGAAAGATGACCGATCGACCCATAGAAAATGATAAATCACTTCAGCGATCTAACCTGTCCCTTGAGAATGCGTACCTCGTCCCACATCCAATGATCACTAGGTCCGGATGATCCGAACCTCGTATCCTGAGCACAGCCATACAAAGACAATTCTAGATTGAAATACTCCGTGAAATTCGTACAGAAAGCTAGACAGTCAAAACACATATGAGCTTCGGAATTGCTCGGCCTGACGACGTATATTGTGACTTTGTTGGCTCCTTGTATCAGAGCTGGCGCGTCTTCGAAGAGCAGAGACGTGAGCAGTTGCTTTTCCGCGTGGCAAGCGTAGAAGGAACCTGGTGTGTCTTCCATATCGAATGCATGTCTTGGCAAAAGGTGGCCTATCGACGTGGAGACCCCGATCACTCGTTGCAGGGAGCGGGGGCGATGTATGGCTCCGTCAGAGTAGTTGGTAGACCAGCCGCTTACGGCATACGTATAGGTAGCGAGTGAGCTTGGACTTCCGATGAACATATAGGCTATGGTCTTGGTGCTGGGCTGCTCGGAAGGCGAGAGGGCGAGCAGAATGCGAGCTATAATCTGCTCATGAGGTATGCGGTCTTCTGTCGACCTTTGTGAATAGTTGGTCGTTGGTACCGAGCCGGTCAAAGTCGTGGAGATGATCGTGGCTGAGTGGAAGCAGATATCTTCCATCATGTCGCTGTACACTTCATTGCTGCCGATTTCAGCGACGATCGTGAGAGCGTTCTTCTTGGATCGATCCTGACGATCAACCGAGGAGGGAGTTTGGGAGTCCATGTTCGCGACATGACCTGACGCTCGACCGGCTGAAAGCTAGAGCAATGCTCAGGTGCCGTAAGGACTTTACATGCAAAGAGAAGCGAGGACAAGGCTGGAGCGGCCGCCCGTTTTATGCTACCAAGCATGCACTCGAATCCGTTCATGCTTCCTTTTGACATTGCCTCTTTTTGACATGTGATTCTGTCGCCATTGGTTGTGCAATTTGAACAAAGATAGCATGGCAAGAGCCAATATCTGTTTCTGATCCGTAGTGCTCTTGCACTCGCTAGAAATGGTAGAATGTGGCATGGTGAAGGAGTGGGCTCCTGCAGCCACAGCGGCTGCATTCGGACTGCGTGGTCGAGCGTCGGCTGCTGCTCAGGCCAGAAAAACGGATGCCTGAGAAACCTCAGACTCACACCTTCCGAGGCGGCTAAACTCCCGTGTGCCAACGGACGACGTCCATGCTTTGCGACAGCTGCGGTCCTGCGCCCTCAGATGAGGTATTGTAGAATGCAGAGATGCCGGATTATGCTGCGCCTTATGATTCACAGCTGAGTCATCGCACCGGTGAGCTAAGACAGCTGAGCCTCCATTTGACCAAAAGTCGCAGCCTGTCGCTCGGGACAACAGCTTGTGCCCACCAGGATATCAAAGCTTAACACAAACATCGCAGGAAGTAAAGCAAACGCAACAATGGCTTCCCTATCGACCCTTCCGGATGATTTCCTCTCGCAGCCATCAACGGCGATGAGAGTCCAACGGATCGACTTCACGAAGACGCCACTTCCTCAATATGATGGACTTTACGCCGTGATTCTCGACAATGTTCTTAGCGAAGAAGAATGCAAGCGAATGCTCGCTGCAGCGGAGGCAAGCGGAAACGGTGAGTGGGAGAGGGCCATGATCAATGTTGGTGGCGGCCAGCAGCGACTGATGACGGACGCACGAAACTGCGGCCGAATCATCTGGGACTCGCGAGAGGTCGTCGCCAAGATCTGGAAGCGTATTGAGCATGTATCAGAGGTACAGGAGATTGTACGTCTGGAGAATGTGCCGCGTATATTCGGAAACGGGCCAGCCAAGAGAGGAGAAGTCTGGAAGTTCTCAAGACCCAACGAGAGGATGAGGTTTCTGAAATACGTTGGAGGTAAGTTATATCTTGCCAAAGTCCTAGCGCCGTAGATCTCGTCCGCTGACTTCTTGCAGGAGAGTACTTTAGACCACATTGCGACGGCTCGTACGAGACACCAGATGGGAAGGAGAGGTCATACTTCACTTTGCACCTATATCTCAACAATGCCGGAGACATCCCAGACGCCGAGCTCGAAACGATGAGCAGTAAAGACCAGGCCAAGGCACTGGCAATGTCTGGAGGGG
The DNA here is from genome assembly GCA_002785985.1 of Microcyclosporella mali. NCBI lineage: Eukaryota > Fungi > Ascomycota > Dothideomycetes > Mycosphaerellales > Mycosphaerellaceae > Microcyclosporella > Microcyclosporella mali. The sequence goes on from NHNU01000007.1 coordinate 534,485, forward strand.
CCACAACGTTTCATTCGCTGAGCTGGAACGCCGCCCAGGACTACGATGTGATGCCAAAGACAGGCCGTATCCTGCTGTTTCAGCACCGCGGCTTGCTGCATAGTGGAGACGACGTGCTTGCAGGCACCAAGTACACGATGAGAACGGATCTGCTGTATGCTCTGGAGGGCGGCAAGGATGACAGCAAAGGCTGAATGTCGATCGTGAAGGTTTGAGCTGTGATACAAAGGGTGACGAAAGAAATTGGCCCTACCGCGCTGGCATTCGCAAATTGGTGGTATTCCCGGGCTCGATGCATCGAGAAATCCTTTGTCCTCTGGTGAGCAGCAAGAGCGGCAGCAAGAGCGAGATGTAGACTTCGAGCGATCGAAGGTGAGCGAAACATAGGCATCGAGGCCCGACCCTTCGATTGGTGATATATTGAAAATCAGTAGTATCCTCGATCTCGTTTGCGCAAGAGGTTGAGTGACTCACCTGGAAAAAGTAAAGCTGAAGCGCCGTCCTCACAAGAGTAATCGGAATCGAATGATACCTTCAGACCCTCCACCATATCTCTCGACAGGTACTGAAGAGCCCTCTGATACGCCGCGTATTGCACTAAAGTGATGGCATGAACCTCACAATCTTCGCACCGGCTCCCATAGCCACGAAACGTATCAGACTTTCACGTGCCGAAGCTCATGAGAGTTGACCGCTCCGGGCTGAGTTTTCTGATGCCAAGTGCAGCCGTGGGTGTCACGGCAGGCCCTCACGGGCAGAAGCTCAGAGCTGCGGACGAACCAACAGATGAGCGTGCTTTTGAAGATTACTCCGAATTTCTCATTTGCCAAGTGGGACTTCTGCGCGAAGCAGAGTCTGTGTGTGAGCAAAGAAACGCAGCATTCGTGAGGACGGCGCTTAAGGAGAAGGAAGAGGAGGTTAGCAAGTCGACGTTTGAAGATATTTGATGCGGCACCACAGGCACGGACCAATGACGGTAGCGGAAGCGTCCGTCACTAGATTATGATGCCTGAGGCACTCCAGCAGATTCGATGACTGCTGTGCTGGCTATTTTCTCGCTTCTATTTGCACAATAGCACCGTCCATCTACCGCCAAGCAGACTTACTCAATACAAGCTCATCTCGGCCGATTCGCGGCAGACTTCAGCAGCTGACGGGTGTCTGGCTAAAGAGTACTTAGACTGTGCAGCTCACAGTCCAAGCGTACGAGCATCCTGAATTGGTATATTCGACCGCACAGGATCGCGTGGTCAAAAAATTTCGTAGACGGCCTGGCTGACGAGTAGTCGTCCATCTGTGTGCTGAGACATCACGCTAGCTATCAAGAAGTGACTCATCAAGGCATTAAAGCTCGAGCCAAGCAAGAGAAGGGTGTCTAGAAAAAATCACAACCAGTGCGACTCACTGTCTTCGATCATATAGAGGCAAGGCGGAAATGGATGTCAGAGACTTTGGTGTCCTATAGATCTTAGTCATTGCCTCATCGTTCGATGCAGTCCTGAGACGTGACCATCGTTCACTGCATACCAGAAAGTGAGCTCTTGATCGAAATCGCGCTCCGAAAAACAGCTATAGCAGGGACAAGGCATCTAACCTTCACCAGCGCTCTCTAGGAAGATGTTCCTGTACATGCTCCAAGCACGTTATATTATATCGTCACTGATTATTACCTTTGTGTCTCAGCAGCTGGCCAGATCTTCTTGTTACTCTATACGCAAAATATATCACCATGCATTACATGATGGAGAAGTACCCAATGCAGTTTTCTTCAGGATTCTGTTAAGTTTGAGGAATGTCTGACAGCGTGCCCTAGAAAATCGAAGCCGTGATATTGGACGATGAGCATGACGAAACTGTCAAAAAAGCCAAAGGCAAGATCGAAGTAATGGTGGAATTTATCCCGTCAAATGCTATCGGTAAGAGTGTCTCCAGCTTTTCTCATGATGCAGTATACGGAACAATGATCAGGTCCACTGGTGATCCCAGTGCTAAGTATCGTCAGCTAAACAGCTATCAAAAACAGCGGCGATAGACTTACTCAGAATATTGTTCAAGATCGGACTCGCCAAGTATGTCCCTGGCGCCAGCGTCCCATTTGTCACAGCCGAAGCAATAGGCAGCGGGAGGAGGTTCGTGAATCTGAGAATAGTCGACACAGTCCCGCCGCAACTCCCATTCACCGCCTGGAACAGCTCCTTGTTCTGCGTACTATCGGCGCCCACATACAAAGCCTCTGGGCCCAGGACCGGGGGTGCTGCCGTCGACAGAACCGTACCACCTGCAGCGTAGGCTACGCCGTTCTGAAGTTGAAAGACCGGCGTGGTATAATCGTCAGAATCGTCTTCGTGTCCGCCGAGCGAGAGTGGGAAAAGGAAGCTGCCTGGGATGGGGAGGTTGTCTTGCACCACTGGAAGCGTGGTTCCATTGAATGCACGGGCTCGCAGGGTGAATGTGCCGGGAAGAGTTGATACACCCGCTCCGACGCCCAGTAATCCGTCTGCTGCGCAGGAAGCTGCTGAGACAGAACACGCGGATGCGAATGCCAAGGCAACGCGTGCGATGAGCTTCATGGTGAGAGACCCCTGGGTTTAAAGTTGTCGTCGTTTGTGCAAGTTTTGTCGATAGAATATGTGATCCCGGGGAAGACTGGTCAGCATATATGCACATCGATCCGACCAGGCCGACCATGAGATGAATATATATGCTATTACCCCACAAGTTGCGTAGAGAGGAACTTAAAGGCACGCAATTATTCCCGAAAGCTCGGAATATATGCAGATCAAAAGTCTCTCCGATTTGGTAGGTGATCGACAAAGGTGGTGTTTTGGCGTCTTTCGGTTTCAACACAGATGTCCACTTCGTATCGTACAAATCCGCAGGTCTACAGCGGCAGCTTTGGTTGAATTACCTTCTATGCTCTCCACCATGATGAATATTCTTGTAGATCACTTCAAGATAAGTGCTGAGAACAAGAGACCTTGAATTCGGCGTCAGCGTGGCAAGACGTTGCATCGAAGTGTGTAACGTCAATGTGGAAAGGCTCAAAGCTTGTGTGATTTCGCCATCGCATCGGCATTGTATGTTCCGTACTTCCAGAACTTGTTTTTATAGCTCCTCAGCGCAAGAAGAAAGATTGGCTTGTCTTGAAGATCGTAAGTTTGCTTTCCCTGAAGAAGCACTTGCAACTCGTTCATGACTGGATAGAATGGATCAGAGACGGTACTTGCTGTGTCGCATCGGTGGTGAGACCTCCTCGCCCGCGGCTGCCATTCAGCATATGGATCTGCGATTGTCGAAGGCCCTCGATGAATGAGAACGACTGTGTTGACCAGACCAGGATATGTAGACGTCAAAATTAATACCATTCGTGAGAATCCTATGGAATGTTCGTGAGTGAATCTCGTGCAATCCCAACTTGACCTTCAATTATAAGCCAGCGGGCTTCGGATGAGCTATATCTCCTCGCCAATCGAAATGAGCCTTGGTTCTTCCTTCGCATCAGTAGTGAAATTCAGCAGGTTGAGATTCGAGTGAAGCAGGACGAAGCAATGAAAGAAGTGTACAGGTTGGCATATAATGTTTTCGAGGTCGTTGAAAGAGCGGCTCCGTAATTGGAGGGATACCGCGCAGAGGAGATCCCTGCATATCGCAGATCCATCCTCAGCTTGGACATCTACTTCGTTGACTCAAGACCAGCCTCTAACAGCTGTATCAGATCATCCAATCTATCGATTGAAATATCAGTTCGGGAATCCGATTCGAGATCCTCTTTGCCAGGACTTTTCAGTAGAATCGTGATGGCTCCGGCATCTCGTCCAGCTGCCATATCATCCTCGCTGTCGCCTACCATGAGCAGTGGCAGAGGTCTCTGATGCGGCGAAGTGGAAGGTACCGCTGCGTCATCTACCAGACCCCATGCATGGGCTATGTGCAGTATACCCGCCGGAGAGGGCTTCGGTGGACGAAAGCCTCGCGTGATCACAGGAGCGAACGGATTTAAGTGCCCTGGAATGTGGTTCTTCAGAAGATGAGCCACAGGAGTGCTAAATATTGCGTCAATACACAAGGCTGTCAACGTTCGTGATGGATGGGCATACTCAAAATTGCGCGTGCAGATGCCCTTTCGTATATCGTGCTTGTCAAGCCATTCCATCAATGTGACAAGTCCGGCCTGCGGGATTTGCTTCGTCATTGCCGTCTTCTCGATATCCTGGACCTTGGCGAATGCCTCCGTCTGCTGTGGTTCAGGAAGCGAATGAATGTGGTCCAGAATGTCTGTCTGCTTGGTAATACCGAGCGCCGAGCGCATTTCACCAAACATGTAGTTCTGAGGCTCGCCTTCTTGGGTCTGTCAGCGCTACTCGGAATGTATACTGCCGAAATCACTCACACAGTGTGCCGTCCATATCGAACACAATGCCTTTGAGCTGTACCCGATTGTCCCCTGCAGCAAAAGGCTGCCCAATTGGGGCGAAGGCCCGGCGAGTTGGGGTTTCACTCATCGCAGTGGAGGCGAAGCGCGGAGTGGGGAGTGCTGTGCGGATATGACGGCCAATGGACTTCATTAGATGGATGAAATGTCGAATGCGAAGTCGTGACGTGCAAGTTCAGATGCAGTGGACGAAAGCTGGAGCGGAACCGATCCCGGAGGACCATTGACAGCTGAACTCGAACTACGCCGTAATTGACATTCGCTTTCCTCCACTTTCCCCCCACTTATCCATCTCTCCTGCCCAGCTCCAGCGACATCACTAGGATCAGCAGTGTGCCTCATGGCTGCAATCACATACTCCACAACCCACACACAACTGATGGCGACGATGGTCTGGACGAGTGTCTGGCCAACCGAGGCTCAATTTCGCGATCAAGGAGAGCCTGCATGCACCGGTCGCCTTCATCTTTCTGGAGTACTTCAATTTCATCAACCTAGCAGCGAAGGTCTTCCTTGACCATCGTGTATGAATCATATTCGAGTTTCGTAGAGCTGGCTTTACACAGCAGGCATAATACAAATGTCGCAGAAGCGAGCTCTAACGCGGGGGATAGGGGCGCGGTCCGGACAAGGGCGCGGTCCAGCAACTCATAGTTATTAGCACACTTATATGAATTTCTTAACAACCACCTGTTGAAACAGTTTTAGATTGAGATATATATTGCATTAGTATCTAATCTCTAATTTTGCATTGTCTAATAGTGTGGCCTTGCTGACCACATCCGCTACATGTTAGTGCTCTTCTCTTAGGCCTTGGCATCTCCTCCCTTATCTCAGCTTCAATATAGTCTTGATTTACTAGAGCCTAAACCTCACCAACTAACAAGGCATGTTCTAACTAAATAGCCTTTCTCTTCCTCTTCCTACGTATATATATAGCCTTGTTAGCCTGTTAAAGAGCACTAACCTATAACTCTATTAGAGCTGCTAAAGCAGCTATAATCTATGCACCCTTTGCTAGTTAGCTAAGGGCTTTATAAATTGGAGTTAGTAAGCTGCTCTAGTGCCTTTTAAGCCTCTTCTTAATAAGAGTAGTCTGCTTGTCTACCTCTTATATGTTCTTTAGTGTCTTTATGCACTATAACTCTTAAGATAAAGGCAGACTAAATAAGTCTAACACTAGATCTAACTGAGACAAGACAGCCTCTAGATCAAATAGATATAAACTAGAGCCTCTAAAGCCTGCTCTAATATTGGTCTAAGTAATGGAGGTCAAGAATGCTATATAGAAGGTGGCTAGAAAATCTTCTTTTGTAACATAAAAGATATAGTTCCTAATTAGGTTCTAGTTCTATTTTGAGAAGGCTGTCTTTAGAGGACTAAAGCAGCTAACATTAAGAGGTTAGAGAAGGTGTAAGGAATGAGGTAGCATCTAGAGGAGAATAATGTTGTTGTCCTTATAGAATAACCTAAACTCTAGTGTAGTATAGCTTCTATAGTTATCAAGAATAAGGAGCCTTTTGCTTCTAATTATCTTAGATCTAGTATGCCTTTCAAAGTAGTGGATCTATTGCAGGCTAATCTTGTCTATAGTCTAGCTATTTTCACTAACTAAGAATGTCTAGGTTGAAGGCAGGCCTTAAGAAAACTATGTCTAGTTAAATTCCTTCCCCTTAAGGATAATAAATAGTGGAATTGCAGAACTATCTGTATATGCTCCTTGGATTAATGTTACCTATTTAGTGTTAGTAGGCTTGACTTGCTTTAGTCTTCTAGGCCTGTCTGTTGTTGTCACTACTTTGGTGCTTACGATCTGTCCTATCTGGAAGCTAGTCTTATCAAAGTTATAGATGTCTCCTAGTAGGATGCTATACTTATTGATTATATTCTTCACTAGCTTAAACTAGCCTCTAATAATCTCTAGATCCTCACAGAGCTTCCTCTAACACTTATATGTCTTTCTAAGCTTTATAGTTAAGGCTGGTGTCCTCTTTATAAAGTTGTTTGTCTACTTGATTCTAACACCTAATACTCCTCTTACTTTATAGATAGTGTCTGCTATTGCTCTTATAAGAGAGCTAGTAGGTGAAAGACCTTAAGCATCTAGCTTTAGTATATCCCTAACAAGCACCTCTTCTTTAATATTTATGAGTTTCTTGTTAGTTAGTGTGTACTCCTCTCTAGCAGTCCTTCTATTAAGTCTTTAGAGTAGGGTGGTTTTGGAGACATTGTAGGCTATTGCAGCTGCTAAGACTAAACAAAACTAAGCAGACTAGAAAGCTGACATTGCTAGCAATATGTTGCCTTTATTTGGACTGATCTGGATACGATTTGGTGGTGCCATTATATGTAGAATCTAGGATGTATAAAGATGGATGATCTGTGGACCGCGCCCTTGTCCGGACCGCGCCCCTATCCCCCGCGTTACCCGCTCAAGCTGACAAAACAGCTATGGCTCCCAGACTGCGGAGCGTGTTTTTGTGTTCTTCCTACGCCAAATTCCCTGATATTCTGCCTGCTACATCGTGTGCCCGGACTCCTCCAGCTGTAGTTGAGACTGAATGCTCATTGTTACGCTTCAGGACCATATAATTAGGACGAACTGTTCGGGAGGAATACAATTTAGGACAATGCAAGTCTTGACCTCTGAGAGCGGGACAGCTGCTGATGGGATACTGTTCCCAGGATTCCTATGCTGGAGCTTGCTGTGAAAATTCCAGCTTTGTTCGGCATCAGCCAGTTGTGCTCGACTGCTGTGGTGTGAGAATAGCATCGATGCCATCTGCTGTATGGGTCTTGTCTGCTACTCATAGTGGATGCGAAGGTACCTTCAAAACTCAGCGGCCACGTACAAATCAGAAACCTGGATGGGTGCTCTTCAAACCCTGGCCGTCAGACACCGGCGGTTCCCGAAGCGGCAAAGTCTAAGCTTTCGCAGCGGCCCGCGTGGATCCGTTCTGGCCCTTCACAACGACGTCAGGTCCAGAGCTCCGACAAACCTCCATCGACTTCTTCGCCAACGTCTTGAATGTCTGCAACCTCGACATTATGACGTGCCATGTTACTAGTAGGGATGCTTCTCGCGATTCCGAAGAATGTTCTTCGCGGAGCCAGCCTTGCATTGTGCTGCTCGTGTGAAGCGCTGATTTTATGCATGCCGGCGCAGGCAAGTGGCGATACAGACTTTCGGTGTGATCACGGCGGTTTGGTGGGCCTTCCACCAGACACCTCTACGGTCTTTCGTTCAACGCCTGCAATGATATCACTCCCAAGACGACGCTGCAGCAAAATTTCTCTTGGACACATACGTGACATGGTCCCAGCACGTGTTCGGATGGACTAGGAACGCACGTCGTGGAGACACAAAAGGTAGGGGCGGTTCCCTTTCCATATTTCTTCTGTACCTCTTCTGGTTCAAACTTTATCTTCTACATTCTTTCCACCTCAGCTCTCTCCGTGTCGCAATGGCTGGTCCTTCAAGAGCCGGAAGTGCCTACAGCAAGGCAGAAGATAAGGATATGATGGACACGCCTTACACCAATACTCCGGACACGCTATCTGTCCAACAAGAGAAGGTGGAGCAGAAACTCGGAAGGGTTGTCGGAGGCTCTTTCAAGGAAGGCAACAAGGAAGCCGGCGTCCACGACGACCATGGCCCTCTCGTTGAAGTCGACATTGAGATGCCTCTCACCCTCACAGAGCTCGTACAGCACGACGGCAAGGAGTATATCGTGCTACGGTACGCCGATGGTGATAGCGAGAACCCTTTCAACTGGAATCCTTGGTACAAGAGATCTGTCACGACGATGCTTAATCTAATGACCCTATTCATCGGTCTGGCCACTACGGCATATAGCTCTGGCGTAACAAATATGAGCAAGGATCTTGGGGTGTCAACGGAAGTTGGACAACTCGGTCTCTTCCTCTTCAATCAAGTCTGCGCCATCGCACCCCTGATGCTGGCACCCTTTTGCGAACTCGCTGGTCGAAAGGTCATCTACGCTGGGGCTTACCTTTGCTTTTCTCTGTGCTTCATTGGCCTGGCACTCGGCCAAAACATCGGCACGATTCTCGTCATGCGCGCCTTACTTGGTCTTTTTGGCTGCGTTGGCACGATCTTGGTCGGCGGAACCTTTGACGACATGTACGAGCCTCGCGAACGAAGCCGCCCAATGGCCATGTTCTCTTACATTGCCATCCTCGGCACCGTCGCCGCCCCCATATACGCAGGATTTATTGACATGACTCTGGGTTGGCGATGGATAGAAGGCATCCAGGGCCTTTCCAATATCCCGCTCCTCATCTGCATTTTCGTCTTTTTCCCAGAAACCCGCGGCGGTGTCTTTCTCCATAAACGAGCCAAACAGCTCCGCAAAGCTACCGGCGACGAGCGCTACGTGTCTCCCGACGATCTCGAGACACCCGGTCTCAAAACCATGTTGAAATCCTCATCTGTCAAGGCCATCCGGATGCTCGTTACGGAACCCGTTGTGTTTGCCTTTGGTATGTGGATCGCCTTCTGTTGGTTCGTCGTTTTCCTCTTCCTGTCAGTCATCCCGATCACCTTCCAAGAGAAGCGCGGCTGGAACGAAGGCGTCTCCGGTCTACCCTACATCGCTCTCGCGCTCGGCACGACTCTCGGCTGGATGGCGCACCACCTTCAAATGCGCAAGTATGAGCAGATTGTTGACGACCCGGACCGTCGTGTAACCCCCGAAGCCCGTCTGTACGGTGCCATGTTCGGAGCTGTCTGGTTCCCGATCGGTCTTTTCATGTACAGTTTCACACAGTATGGCTATCTTCCCTGGATCGCGCCGACGATATCTCTGGTACCCATCGCCTTTGGCATCTACTTCGTGTTCGAGAGCACGTATTCGTACACGGCCGATTGCTATGGCGAGAGCGCCTCTTCCGCAATCGCTGGACAGGGGCTGATGAGGAACACTTTGGGAGCAGTATCGCCTCTCTTCGCGAGCCAGTTCTTCCACGGGGTAGGCAGCCAATACGCTGGTCTGATTTTGGCTGTCGTGGGCACCGGTCTCAGCATGATTGCCTTTGTCATGTTCAAGTTTGGGCCAAAGCTTCGGGCGGCTTCGAAGCGCGCTATTGTATATTAGTTTTCAAGCGATTTTAGCGTGAATGTGCATGTATGAATGAATCTGTGAAGCTCAATTTCATTCATCGCTCACTGTTCCCACCCATATGAGTGTGTGTGTGTGCTCCCGCCATGCTCGTGGCTAATAGTACAGGGTATAATTACGCACACAAACCAAACTCCCGGATATGCTTGATAGTCAGACTCAATTCCACCAGAATGACACAGAAAAGCTGGTGCTTAGGCTCTCAACATAATGCCAGTAGCCTAATGGAATGTAGAGACTTTCTCCAGGACCAAGAATGACCTCCTGACACTTAGCGGTCTCGAAGAGCGGGAACTTTTGCCTGATATCCTGAACCCTACTCGGATCTGCCGGCTCCTTGCCTCGTCTGGAGACAAAATGCCAGATGTCGACCTGAGACGTGTTGTCCATGGGTATACCAGCCTCCGTAGGACCTTCTGGGTACAGCTTTGCAGTCTCCTGAGGTGGGTAGAGGCGAATGTACTTATATCCAACCACCTGGCACAGAATGTTGTGGTATGGATCGGTATGAAGCGGTGTCTTAGTGCCTTTGGGTCCCAACCAAGCATGCAGCGTAGGCTCGTCAAGTTCCTCGGCCCCCTCGAGGCCAGGTGTCCTTGCTGCTGCTCCTTGTGGGGCTGGAGGGGTGGTGAAGCAGAAGTCGGGTATGTTGATATCAGATCGAAGGTCTAGAATCTGAGCAAAGAGGTTATGCTGCGCGAGGTAGCCAATCTCCTTCGGATTCTCCGACACGAGGTATTGATCCGCAAACTCGCCGAATGGCATTATCTTTTGGGTCCAGTCATCTGCCGTATAGCTCGATCCAAGCTCGACCGGAACAAGTCGATACCCACCGAGGGTACGGCGCTTGAGGTATGCCAAATCTTGCCATAGCCGATTTGCCGGCCAGTGTTTGAACGATCCAGAGATTACGACAGGCCCGCCATCATCGTCCAGATGGAGCTGAAATTCACCTACATCCCAGAGGTATGGTGCACGGCGAACTTCGGTGTGGAGATCCGCAGCCAGAATGACTAGGTCCCGAGGGTCTCGGATTATAAAGTTCTGTGGCGCGGGCAGCGGCAGCAAAAAGCGCATAACTGTATCAAGTTGGCGGAAGATTTCCTCGATCAGCGCTCGCCGTCCTGGGGCGCCGGCGACAATCAGTGCTTCGTCAAGCTTTTTCACAATTTCCGCGATACGAGCCTCGAAGTCTCTGCCAGCCATCTCAGCCTTCGTATGCTTTGCTTGAGATCCTTGATGGTGCACGGGAAGTGCTTGTACAGTAAGCTCCTTCAGAAGCTTGACAGCAGCATGGAGGCTGGCTTCTTCATGCAGCCTTCGCCAGCATACCGGTACACGTTCGTATGGCCACGTGTGAAGTTTTTGGTGGGCAAGCTCAAGCACATCATCCGGTCGAAGGGTGATAATGTGCAGGACGGCGAGACCACACAGCTGAATGGTCTCATTTGGCACGGCTTGGTCCAGCTCCTTGAGTACATCTTGGACAAGGTTCGTCAGAGGTTGGTACGAGGTCTGGGTTGCTTCAACATTCTCCGCAAGACGTTCGTCTATGACATTTGGTGGTGTCATTGAGACTGTGCGCTGCAGTTCTTGCGATGTCTGTGTCAAATTGGCTTTGAGGTCCTGGTTCTCAGCCTGCAGTTGCACAATAGTGTCGTAGTCGTCCTGAATTCGCGTATAAAAAGGTGTAAGGACAGTGTCTTTGATGTAGTTTATTTCAGCAAGCTCCCAGCGTTGGTTCTCTCTGCCACCTACTGGCAGCTTCCCGGCGGATCGCAAAGAATACTTTTTGCGAGAGGTTTCCTCCTGCAGCTCGGCGGTCTCGCCTGGTGCACCTTGTGTGCGAAGTGGATCGGGGGCTTGGCCACCCTTCCTCTTCTTCCTCAGAGGTTCGTCCATACCTACAACATCGTGTCCGTCGTTGAGGTGATCATTGTGACGAATATGCGCGACTTCGTTGACCACATATTTGACAACATCTCGATTTCTAATATATCGGCGTTCATCATCATCAACCGCCGGCCGACCTTCATCGAGCGCCTGCAAGCGTTCTTCTGGAACTTTGACAGGATCACCCTCAATAGGCGTTGCCTTAGAAAGCCAATCTGGAAAGGCGAGCCCTTTCAGATGGCCCTGGAAGCGACTGCAGCGTTTGATGCGGCCGAACAAGTCATCGTCGCTTCGTGCAAGCTCAACATCTTGGAGATCTCCCTTCATAACATCCGCCATGCTTGGGATGATGTCTCATGGCGTGTCGGGTTCTGAAGTTGCGCTGCTGGTCGTGGGAGAAATGAAGAAGTTAAATGAAGGTGGAGGCTGATATTCAGACCTGCCTGGCGCTAGTGCGAACCTTATTTATTCCATGAGCCAAGGAAAGAGCGATGTCTTATGACCCCCGCGGCCATGCGAACTACCCTTCTTCATATGTACAGCTGCCGATCTGAATGAACACAGTGGGACATAATTGAGACTTTCCAGGATCTCTCATCCTTCAGATCGGGTACTCGTGATCCAAATCCATCTCCATCCAATGTGTTGAGCATATTGAGGCCAGAAAAATCTTTACATAGGAGTCAAAAAAGATTGACTTACCATGTGATGGTGTAAATACATTACGCGTCTTGCTCACTAGTCACCACGAGCAAAAGGTATGCGTCGTCATACTACAATGGTCCCTGTCAATTTGACATCACGACTGCTAGCTCCAATGACAATCGGATAAGTCCCCTTCTGCAACTTCCACTCCTGCTTGACAGCGTCCCAGATGCTCAGATCCCTTCTCGTCAACGAGAAAGTCACAGTCTCGCTGCCGTTTACCTCGAGCTTGATCCTTTCAAATCCTCTCAGCTGGCGCTTCGGCGCATTCGGAATTGCGATGTAGAGCTGCGGAACCTCCGCTGCCGCAACGCCACCAGTATTCGTGATCGTGGCCGTGACGTTAAAGACCACATCCCAGAGTTCCTTGTGTCCGCCTTGAGGGATAGGCGTAGAAGTTGTGGGATATGCCTTGGTGTCGTTTTCTGTTGAGACGATGTTGAGGTCAGCGTACGAGAAATTTGAGTACGATAGCCCGAAGCCGAACTCGAATTGCGGCGTGATGTTGTACTTGTCGAAGTAGCGGTAGTCGATGTACAGTCCTTCGGTGAAATTCACCTGTGGGAAAGGATCAAAAGTGACCGTCGAGTTCAAGAGACTTCCATAGTCTGGTTCTTTCTTGGCGACAGTGAACGGCAGACGTCCAGAGGGCGAGACGCCTCCATAGAGGACGTCAACAATGGAATTGCCGCTTTCTTGGCCGGGCAGGAGTCCATAGATCACGGCTGTAACATTTGGGTGGTCAATCCATTCGTCCACGACTCTAATCCCAGCGGAGTGAATGACGACAACTGTATTGGAGCAGTTCGTGGCCACGTTCTTGACTAACGTGTCGCTCCAATCATTAGCAAGCTCGGTCCGGTCGAAAGCTTCCGAGGCGTAGGCGTTGATGAAGACCAAGCACGCGTCTGCATTGGCGTAGACGGTAGGATTGTGCGCAGCAAAGTCCCACCTCACCATGCCGCCGTCGCTGATAACTCGTCTCTGGATCGCATCGAAAGGACTGATCAAGAAAGAAGGCGTGTTCGATCCAGATCCACCGCCAGTCACCAATGTACCATTGAATATAGTCCAGCCGAAATTGACATCGTATCCACCTCCATATCTCGCTAGAGTAGTCCAAGGTGAGTCAGCAGCCTTAGCATCATAGCCGTAAATATTTAGGTATCTCGGATTCTTCAGTGGCAGGGCGTTATCGACATTCTTCACCAGGACTGTGCCTGCAGCACCAATCTCACGAATGAGAGAGGCGTGGTCTCCGCGAACGTCGACGATGGGAGCTTGAACATCGTAGTTGTGGACGGCAATGTCTGGGTATCCGTCGTTCTGTTCAAGCCGGTACCACGCAGCCAAGATGCGAGTGACCATATCGTTCAATCTGCTTTCAGCAACAGAGCCATTCTTCACAGCTTCGGTAAGATTGTCGCCCCAATAGCCCCCGTCCGGCATCACGAGATCCAAGCCGCTGTTGGCAGAAGCCACGCCAGCATGCTGTGCAGCCCAGTCACTCGTTACATATCCCTGAAACCCTAGCTCTGTCTTGAGGATGCCGTTCATCAGTTTGCTATTCTGGCAGCTGTAGCTGTTGTTCACACGCTGATAAGAGCACATGGCGGACGCTGCACCCGCCTTTAGCGAGTCCATGAACGGAAAGACGTATAGCTCATGAAGAGTCCTGTCATCGACATTCGATGACGTGGACTCTCCCATCGATCCCGGCATGCGACGCCACTCTTGCTCGTTCGCCAACCAGTGCTTCATCTGTGCCATGACACCCTGCTCTTGCAATCCGGTCGTCACAACTCCCATGCCAACAGCACTAAGATAAGGATCCGCACCGAATCCTTCCCAATTCCTCCCACCTCTTGCAATGCGTCCCAGAGGCCCAGCGACCGGCAGGAGAGCGACATTGATACCTTTGCCGCGATACTCCTCCCCTAAAGCGACGCCGTACCTGTACATCAAGTCACGATCGAATGTCGCTCCCACTGTGATCTCTGCCGGAAAAGATGACACAAATTCTTGTCCTCGAATACCATCTGGTGCGTCGGCGAAGCACAATGCCTTGACTCCGAGGCGAGTGATATTCGGCGTGTTGCCCACGCAAGTCCCGGTGTGGCCTCTTGTCATATTGACCTTCTCGATCAACGTCATCCGAGCGACCAGTTCTCGCGCTTTGGCGTATGCTGCGGTCCACGATGGGTCCGTGCCGCCAGTGCCCTCGGCTTGGAACCATGTCAGTCTCGTCCATATGCCCACGTCTCCTGCAGCTTGACGTACGTGTAGGGTAGACTGGCGGACTCAGTCCATAAAGCGGAACCTCGGAAACATTGGTGTAACCAACAGCGCTGATGCTGGCAGCTGTAGACAGCAAAAAGCTCGCAGCACCGAAGGACCTCATCCTGCCTCAGTGGTACAGAAAAACATCCGACTCAAGCTACTACGACGCTATGCGGCCGCACATATATATGCCTACGGGCAATGGTGCCATCGTGGTCATCATCATTCGCCTATTTGCGGGGGCCATTGAACAGATGCTTCGCAAAGAGTAGCATGGCTTCCGGAATTGCACCCACCGAGGTGGTGCCGTATAGCTCCTAGAAAACATTCGGTAAGGTGACGCAGAAAGCTGGAGATCGCCAGGTACGAGATGTGCGGCCAAGACATGAGCTGAGGCGGGCAAGCTGATCCTGGTCGGGAATAGGATTGGGAATACAGTATCGCCGCGAAAGAGCTGAGCGAGAGAATGAGTTGCTACACCTTGGTGCCGAACGAGTGCGTGAGCAAGCGGCTGTGCGAAAGCCGAAATTGTGACATATGAGCTTCGATTTCGAGATCATGCTGTGTCAGTTTGCAGATCAAATGTTTCCAACGTACCTCTCGGCTGCGCTTTGCAGGCGCTCAGGCATGCATCGATATCATTGTGAGCTACATGTGCATACACTCATGGCTTCAGCATTTCTCATCAGAGGTAGACCTAGTCTCCACCGCCGCCACCAGTCCTCGCCTGCTTCGCGCCTACTATGTCATCCACCCGTAGCAACAGACATGCGCTCTCCACAGCAGTCTTGACACTCTGCAGCTTAATGGCTTGCGGCTCCCAGATACCAAAGTCCTTCATGTCCACCACCTTACCAGCATCGCCATCGATGCCGAAAGTGCTTCCACCCTCGGCGTGCTTTGCTCGCAGTTGTGTGAGGACTCGGATCGGCGATGCGCCAGCGTTCTGAATGAGCGTTCTTGGGATGACTTCCATAGCTTCAGCAATAGCCTTGTACGGCCATTGCTGAACGCCTTCGACGCTCTTGGCGGTTTGTGATAATCGGACGGCACAGGCCATCTCGGTGGCTCCACCTCCAGGTGAGAGATATGGGTGAAAAATGACGTTGCGCGCGACCGACATGGCATCGAGCAGATTCCGGTCGATCTCGTTGAGAATGTCTTTTGAGGGTCCACGAAGCAGGATTGTGCAGGCCTTGGGGTTCTTGCACTTGGTGATGAAGGTGAAGTAGTCGTCGCCAATCTTCTCGATCTCGAAGAGCCCACATTGGGTACCAACATCGCGCTCGGTCAGGTCGTACACGGAGTTGACAATGGTTGCACCAGTCGCACGGGCAATGCGGTTGTTGTCAGTCTTTCGTACTCGGCGCAATGCAGTAATGTCGTGCTTCAAGAGGAAGTGCTGTGCTAGATCTGAGACACCCTTCTCAGTGATGACCAGATCTGGTTTCACAGCGATGATGGCGTCACACATAGCCTTCACCTGCTCCTCCTCGATCTGCAGAATACGATTCCAGTCCTCCTCTTTGCTGATCTCAATGTTTGTTTGTGACTCTCCCTTCTTGTACTCTAGCGTGCAGTCGAGCAACACAATTCTGGGGTTCTCTATTCGCCTCCTCATCTTGGGATGTGTGATGTCCTTATTCACCATGACACCATCGAGCACTGTGCTGTCCTCAATCTCGCCGCCTGGCACTTTCTCGACACGGGCATATCGCTTGATGTCAACCTCCTTCTTGCCACCGCCTGCATCATGACTGACCGTCCGCACTGCCTGTAGGGCCAAGTCGCACATGAGATCTGAGTATCGCGATGTGAATTTGGTGCCGATCGAGGTTGAGATGAGGTTGCGCATGACTTCGTTGTCGTTGATGTCCACGGGTATCGATACGTCCTGAATGACCTTGATCACATCTGCTAGTGCTCGCTTGAAAGCCTGAATGATCACGACTGGGTGAATGTTTCGCTCCAGCTGCGGTATGGACAGAGCGAGAATCTCTCCTGCCAGGATGATGACTGTGGTCGTGCCGTCTCCAACCTCTTCGTCCTGTGTCCGTGCCAGCTCGATCATGCTCTTCGCGGCAGGATGAGCCACCTCGATCTCTCTTAGAATGGCGTGGCCGTCGTTGGTGAGGACGATGCCGCCCATGGGGTCCAATAGCATCTTGAGCATGGCTTTGGGTCCGAGACATGATCGGATGATGTCTGCGACGGTCTTTGCGGCGGTGATGTTGGATAGCTGGGCTTGACGACCAGTCTTGCGATCGCCGGTGGCCGTGTCTGTGAGGGTCTGTCAGAAGTTGTCCACTTGATATTGCGTCCTCACACAAACATACTCATGACCACCACTGGAGCCTGCATAATTGCGGTGTCAGGACGCCTCTTGCGCCGGTGACCTTTATTCGTTCGTGATTGTTCGCGGTATAATCCACTGGAAGATACGGTGATTTTGGTGCGTGCTCGACAGATTGCAGGGTCAATATGGACGTGGTATTGCTTGTCTCGTGCAGCTCACGAAACTTTTACTGGAGCTTGAAGCGCGTTTCTCGTGTGTCGCAGTGGGGTCCAAGATCTGACACCTCAGGCACGAGTAAATCTAACAAACCGAGAACGAGATCGACGGGGACCAAAGTCGGGATGACCTCTAGACGAGCTTGTTATTAGGCACACGACCTCGCCCATCGCTCCACCCTGACCTCCTTCGTCCTTTAAATCCACGATCCCCAGCATGCGGTGACCTCAACTCCTCATTCCACCAACAACACTCTACCATGAAGGACCCATTTCCTCTTCCACCGCCGGAATGGCTGGTGGAGCTCTCACGGCCCCTCGCCAACTCCCTGTCGTTGCCAACCCTCGCGCTGCACATTCACGAGGTCCTCTTCGCTTTCACCTTATACACCGCTGTCTTTGTCGTTGTTTCACCTGTGCTGTCTAAAGCGATCTGGCCAGAAAGGTACGCAAGCCTCAACCGACGGACCCGCGTGAATTGGGATGTACACGTCGTGTCGTTCTTCCAGTCCGTCTTGGTCTGCGCGTTGTCGCTGTGGGTTATCTTCTATGACGAAGAACGAAAGAGCGTCAGGCCTCGAAGTTTGTGGGAACAGAGGATATATGAGTACACCGGAGCTGGTGGCATGCTTCAGTCTTTCGCTCTTGGGTACTTCCTGTGGGACTTCATCATGTGCTCCTGGCATATCAAGATCTTTGGAGTCGGCATGCTCGCACACGCCATCAGTGCGCTGTCAGTATTTGCTTTCGGTTACGTAGGTTCATTCTTGCCTGGCAATGTTCTTTCTGCCAAGACGCTGCTGATTTTCTCATTAGCGGCCTTTCATCTACTTTTACGCTCCAGTATTCCTACTCTATGAACTCAGCTCTCCATTTCTCAACATTCACTGGTTCTGCGACAAGCTCGAGCTCACCGGATCTATCTATCAGGCCATCAACGGAGCCCTCCTGACCGCAACTTTCTTTGGCTGCCGACTCGTCTGGGGCAATATCAGCAGCGTCTATGTGTTCTCCGACATCTTTCAGGCAGTATTCTATGGTCACGCAGAATTTTCAACACTAGACTTTGGCGCACCAAAGATTTACAGCACCCAAGATCTCCTGAAGGTCTACAACGATGAGCAAGGCCAGCGACTCGCATTCGTCGGTGCAGAGAAGGTTCCTCTTTGGATTGGCCTGGTGTACCTGGCCTCCAACATTACTCTCAATTCTCTGAACATCTTCTGGTTCGGCAAGATGGTCCAGACGATCAGGAAGCGTTTTGACCCTCCGTTTGGCACCAAGGGTGTCGGACCAGACGTAATCCACTATGAGCCAGTGGAAAAAGTGAAGGCTAACATCAAGCAGGCGATCGATACTGTCACCCATTCGACACAGAAGACAGGAAGCGTCAAGGCCGCAAGAGAGAGAGCGGAGGCTGCCATGGACGGTCCGATGGAGAAAGATGAAGCTACGAAGGTGCAGAGAGCTGTTTTACCGGATGGGTCTAGGAGTATTGAGGTGTCCCAGACAAGAAGCTTGAGGACGAGGAGGAAGGCGTGATGAAGGATATAGTGAGCCTCGGATGGATGGTTTGTGACTTTCGAACATCTTTGAAGCGAGCTACTAATACTACAGTGGGTCGCAAGAATGTTTTACGAGTATCTGGTAGATGCCCCCTACATGAGGTGCAATAGCAATAATTGCCGAACATACGGATTCACATCAGTGGCGGCGAAGCGCACTCCATGAACAGATGGTGCAGCAGGGAGTATCTGTCTTGTTCAGATTTCTGATATGGAATCAAACTTAGAACGAAGGCGATGACGAAACGAATCACTTATCGTATCGCGTCAAAAACGCTCACAAGCAGGATATAGTTCCATAGGCGCACTTCCCGCCAGACTTTGAAGTGTACGGAAGCTCCATTCTCCTTTCATGAAGTAGACTGAGACCAGAATCCCCGGGGACCGTGCAATCTACGAGTCTTGCACCGCCGAAGCACTGCAAAATTTGCGCGGAAGTAGCATAAGAAACCATCAAAAGTCCATACACGGCCTTGGCTTCGCGGCCTTGTAGAGTCGGAATCGATGTCAAGGAAAGCGACAGAGCGGTGAACGATCCTTTGCCTGAGTATTTGTGGAAAGTTCAACTTTTGTGCCGGGTAAACATAGTAAGGGAAACGGTTGAGAAAGTCGAGAATGTCAATGCCACGAAAGTCAGCCACTGTCGAGACGTCGGCGATATTCCGGCGGTCAGAATATCCTGTTGAGGACTATTGATGTCGCAGCCTCGCTTCGTACTGTTCTCATGGCATTGGGCAGGAGACTGGGCTGTCTTGGCCCGGGTTCTCGGAGAAATGGGTTTCTGTACACACCCAAGATCAAACAACGGACGTGGGTGGTGCCGATCTACTGTAGCCAGTGAGACACAACTGAAGTGAATCGACTTAGATGCCTCAGGCATGACACTATACGAGCATTGGCCAATCACATCAGCTACGCAACAACACCTCTCCTCGAGCCATTCAACGTCAACATCAACATCGCAAACCATCGAGCATCCTACGGATCATCATCTACAGATCTGAGAACCAGCAGCCATGGCCAATATGTTCGGCGCACTCAACCGCTTCATCTCTCGTCTGGACGCCGACCCCAACTCCACACCCCAGACTCAGCGCGCCTCCAGCAATAGCAACACACACTACGGCTTCCAAATCCTTCGCAACCTTTCCGCCTCTATCGCATTGGAACCCTGGTTCGACTTCATCATCGGAATCAACGGCCACAACATCGAGAACCCGGATCCAAACCTCTTCATTACAGAGCTCAAGAATTGTGCCGGGACGTCTGTTTCTCTTGGAATCTATGGCGCGAAAGGCTCTCAGATCCGCGAAGTCTACGTCAACGTCCCACCGGGCGGGGAAAGTCTTGGACTGTCTTTACAATGGGCTCCGCTGAGCACGGCAGACGACGTCTGGCATATCCTGGACGTGATGCCGAACTCGCCTGCGGACGTCGCGGGATTGCTGCCTTATTCCGACTACGTGATCGGGTCGGCTGAGGCCCCAGTGCATGGCGACGCGGCGCTGGGCGGACTGGTAGAGAGTTTTCTGGACCGGCCATTGCGGTTGTATGTGTATAATCAGGAGTACGACGTGACGAGAATGGTGACCATCACGCCTGCCAAGAATTGGGGAGGCGAGGGGAGTCTCGGGTGTGTTTTGGGATATGGTGCACTCCATCGCATTCCAGCACCGCTGGGTGAGCCGAGTACAGGCCCGGGAGAGACGCTTTTCACCTCGGATGACAAGCAGGTATACGAGACGACCGCATCAGCGCCCGCTGAGTTTCTGGTCCCTGCGAATATGGACATCACATCACCTCCTCCACCAGCAGGAGGCGCTCCGCCGCCAGGACGAGCGAGGAAGGCGCGTGCTCATCATGCGCCGACTGCGGGACTAGACGACTATTTTGCAGAAGGAGAGCAGAAGAGTCGCGAGCTCGATAATGCGCCTACTCCAAAACCTACTGGCGGCTTGCCACCACCTCCTGGTAAAGGGCCACCTAAAGCATCTTCACCAGCACCTGTAGCCGATGAAGAGGAGCATGATGAGGCTTGAATATGGTATCGACATAGCCAATTGTATCAAAAAGACTTTTTCCCAAGTGACAATCCGTAGCAATGTGAGCTTGTTACAAGCACGCCGTTTCCACGTTGTGGTGTACGCATCGAGATCTGTTGAGTTCGTAGCACTACGCTATTCAACTACCACGTATGACACAGAGCGGCTGCAAGAAGTTCAGCCGCCAAATTCGATGCCTATATGGGTTAGCAGTATGGCTCTGTAGCTGCAATAAGGACCGTGCCAATGTTGCAGGTTGATGTTCCGCAGAATTCTGCATCTCTCTGCGCAGACCAACAAGGAATATGCAACGCCTATCTTGTGCTCACGTGCTCATAGTCTGATTTTGGCCGTGCTCAAGCCGACACTTGCGAAATACCACAAAGACATCGAAGCTTTTGTCAAATGCTCATCTCTATTCCATATATCTCTCTCTCAAACACCCATCACCACCACCATCCTTTCCTGCCAAAAGTTCTGTGTCCCTTTTCCCAAATCCCTACTACACCGGCCCAAAAGTCTCATCAAGCGGCATATCAAACACGCCATCAAATGTCAAATCATCGAAATTCATCTCCTCATCCTCCATCATCCCATCGTTGGTAGCCACGGTCGTGTGCTGTTGTTGTTGTTGTTGTTGCTCCCAGTCCATAGCCGACGAAGTCAAGCCCGTGCCAAAACCTGCCTCTCCGGCGGTCGTAGTGGAATTGACGAGTTCCGTCAATTGTCTGCTCATCTCCTCGTCGCTGACACTCTGGCCGCCTGGTAAATGCCAGTCGCTTCCGGCGAGAGGAAACGGGATGGGGGAAGTGAGAGCGTCGTTGCTGAAAGACAGAGTCGAGCCCATGTTCCCGCCGAGGAATTCCATCATCGCGCCGGTGGATGTCACGTCAGTTTCGGAGATCTCGGGCAGGGAAGTGGTGTTGTTGATGGTGTGAGGCATGATCCCGCTGTCTTCCCATGCACCTGTTGTGGTGGCGAAGAGACGAGCTTGTTCGCGCGGGAGCTCGAGTTTGTAGCGAGGCAGGTATCCTCTGGTTTGTCGAATAGCAGCGCAGTCGTCTACCTCGCTGGCTTCGGCTCGCGCTAGAGATGCTAGGCCGTGAGCGCGGGCTTGAGCTTGTGCGTTAGGAGAGTCTTGCGAGTTGAAGCCGACGCTTTCTTCGCGGGACCGCCTGTTTACTGCTTGTGTGTGGGCGCGGGCACTGGCGGCTGCTCGCTTATCACACTCTGTCGTGCAAGAAAGGCCATTCCGATGATCTTGACAGTCCAGCCTCATCAGCGTCTGCATGGCTCTGGATCGGCCATCCTCCGGCGAGGTCGTCAGACTCCTGTCGCCACCATTGCCTATGCCCATGACCGTGAGAAGCTTGTGGGCTGCTTCAGGCGAGATCTCTTGCGTGCACCATCGTTTTGCCAGATCATTGGTTTCAGGTCCGAGGTTGAGCACGTTGTCAACGCAGGCTGCGTGTGTGCATTTCTGGTTACCATCGTAGAAAACGCATTCTTGTGACAGAAGGTCGTAGACTTCGAGAAGGCTGGAGCGATTTTGTTGGTAAGGGCCTGGTCTTGTTGCGGCATCGTTAGCATGTGGCCCGCTCTGAGCTTGGTTGTACGCTTGAAGCTGAACAGCAAAGGGTATGCGGAGGCCAAGATCTCCATAAGCCTGTGATATGTAAGCAAGAACCCACATTGCTCCTTCAAGGGCGTTTTTTGACAAACGTACCTCTAAATCCTCAGGGACATGTGTCCCCTGCCCTCCAATATCACTTGGTATGAAGTTGAGACCATGCGCCTTCTTGAACAGGTCGAGCCACTCCGGGTTGTCTGCCGCAGTCTGGTTCCAAGAATCCTCTGAGTCGTACAAGATCTGACGCGCCTGACGTTGTAGCATCTCATCTGTCATGACTATGCCCTGATCCGCCATGTCTTTTGCATATTTGCCGAGTCGCACAGTCAGGATCTCCCAACACGTTGAATTGCCCGTACCGCACGCGGTGCCTTCTTGCACTGTTCCCTGGGCTATGGCATCCAAAGGCTCCGAGAACTCGTTTGCATTTCTCCAGGTTCCTCGGTTTGTCGCCGAGAATGGATTGGGGCTCACAGATTCGATACCGATCAGATATGGAGGCATGGCATTGGTGACCTGAGCAGCGACGGCCGGGTCAAGACCTCGGCAACCTTTCCATTCTGACATGCGAGCTCCAGCTTTGAAATGCGCCGTGAGATGGTCAACTCTCTCCTGCCAGACGCTGAAACGTTTAGAGCAGAATCCACACCGACTATTGATGTTCACGGCAATCGATTTCCAGCTGTCCATGGACGGAGCCATCTCGCATCCATGCATCAAGCGTAGATGCTGCCTTAGATGGTCTTTCCGATAGAACGTCCTGGCGTCCAATCCTTTATCCTCGCATTGTCGATGGTTATGAGACTCAATGTGGTCGCTAGATGGATTGTGCAGGTCGCAGTACACACACTGCTTATCTCCTGATTCTTGGTCTGTGATGATAGGCCCAAGTGGAGCGCAGATCCATTTCTCCAAAGACAAATGTAGAGACTTTTCGTGTCGAGTCCAGTCGTATTTGGACTTGAAAGTATCTGTGCAGAAGGTACACTGAAAAATACGTTTGCGGTCGTCGCTCAGTTTTCGTCCAGCAGCAGCTGGAGCAGGCCTCCTCCGTCGTCGTCGGTCTTTCTTGCCAGCAAGGCTAGAACTGAACGAATTGAACGAACCATGGGTAGAGTGCGAGGACGTCTTTGAGTAAGCGGCGCTCGAAGACGAGATAGAGGAAGTCTGTCGGGTGTCTAGAGATGTGGTAGAAGGCGCACGCCTGTGAGAGAGACTGGACCCGTCACTGGAGCCCTTGCGCTTCTTGCTCGAGCGTCCAAGAGTGGAAGGCGATGCTGCGACGTCTTCGTCTGGCACTTGATTAGTAGCGATGGCGTTGGCGATATCCTCGAGTAAAGCCGGCTCGTTTTCAGGTGGAGAATTCTTCCATCTTTCGAAGGGATTGAGCTCATCCCAAGGCTTGTCGGATCGAGGTATCGGAATGGCACCAGAGGAAGGACGGAGGGTAGGTGATTCGGCAATTCTGGGTTTAGACTTTTCAGTCGCCTTGCGTCGTCGTCGAGCATTGGCAAGCCAATTGGCGATCTGGCTGGGTTTCAGCTCGGTCACCCTCTCGAGCTCCTCCTTCTCCTCTTCTGTGGGATACGGATTGTCGGCATGCGCGTCCAGCCAATCCCGCAACGTCTTCACCGCATGTCTGGGAAAACGGATTCCATTTCGTTTGGAACTGCCAGGTGCATCATCGCCACGTACAGGAGTCGTAGAACCGCTGCCATTGTTCTTCGATCTCAACGGCTTAATACCAGTGAGCGTTCCTCGTTCCTTCGCAGCGTCTTCATCCACCACGTGCAGTGTGTCGAGAAAGGTGCCGTTGTGCATGTGAACATAGTTGGTGGCTTCCAAGGTGTTGGACTTGGTAAGACTGCACTCTCGGAACAATGTTGCGCAGGAGGTGCAGAAAGGCTCGCCTCTCTGCATGTAGCACTGCAGACGTCTGGATCGACAGTAGTCACATGGCTTCTCCGGCCGTACAAAACGGGGGATCCAGTTCTCGAAGCGACTGTAATCAGGCTCCTCAACTCCAGTTATGCCAGTATCTGTCGTGGTCACCGGTACTTCCCAGTCTCCTAGGAGCCCCTCGTAACTGTCAAAGATGCTGTGAGTCGCGGATCAGTCTCATGCCCTAATCACCTTCTTTCATGGTAGCCTTACTGAGCGCCGTCTAGGTTGGCAGGATCCCAGTCCAAGGCAGACTGCGAAGGCTCCGCGGGAGACGTAGTTCCTGGCATAACATCGTGAGATTCTGGCAAGGTGGCCTGGGATAGGTCCAGCAGCCGAGCAAATGCCAAGTCGTCCTCCATCTCTTCCTGAATGGTGGTCATACTGCAAAATCAGACGAAGCACACGCCTTACGCCTTTCCACAGGACAGCAGACAACGGCGCGGGGAACGAGACCAGACAGGGAGTCACAGGGCGTGGAGATATAGATAAAGAAGTGGAAAAAAGTGTAGAGGTTTATTCTAGGGTAGTGCTGACTTAGTCTGGCATGTCTGTCTGCGGTCTGATCAATCAATAATGCCATTCGGGGGCCGTCGACTCATTGCGGGCACAGCGTAGTACAGTAATGTGAGAGTACATGCGCCCTACCAAGTGCCATTTGCAGATGACAAGCGTCCGAGGGTCTGCGCTATCGGCTGCTGCGCCCTGGAAACTTCGGCCGTACTGCCATAAGAAAGTCGTGGTGCTGCCGACTCGATCAACGATGTTCATGGTTCGATCGAGTGTGAGCACGATGTAAGTTGGTATATTCTGTTGTTGTCAATGGCCAATGTATTGGCATCTGATTGATGGCCTTTTGTCCTTCGAGAAGGAAGTCGTTATACATCAACAGTGCTGGAAACAACGATGTCGCAGGTCACGACTTCTGGAAGAACCACGCCTCGACCACGCGAACCACTGAACTTACCGTCCCAAGTTCCATCTCACCTCTGCCCTGGACCACGCGACACCATCATCTTCATCATCACGACACGACATTCGTGCTCTTGCCCTGACATCAACACGCGTCCGATCTCGACCGGGTCATGAGTCAATCGATCAGCGTGTCATGAGGTAGGAGGTAGGGTGGTACAGAGCAGCGGCCACATCGTCCGACCTTCGGCCCTGTCAGCATTTGAGCTGCAAGAGCCTGACAAAGCAGCTTGACTGAGACAATCAAGGCCGGCGAATAGGATGCCGTCAACCGGCGTAAGTGCTCTCCTGAGCCCTATCCCAGGTCCTGCATGCAGGGAGAGCCTTATACTGTAGCGGTTGAGGTCACGAACTAGTGTCCAGCTCTCCATCTTCGTCATACTCTTCGTCTTGCTGTACGATCTCCTCCGCCGCGATACCGGACTCATAGAACGCCTGCTCCTCGCTCATGCCGAGCTGCAGAGCTGCCAGCTTCCGTCGTGTGACGTCCGCACTCTCGCTGGAGATCTTCAACCGCCACTTCATCTGCTTCTCCAGCCTCGAAGCCTTGATCTTACTGCTATGCGGCATTGACCAGTCTTGCTCAGGATTGCCGTTTGCAGCCCAAGCGCCCATTCGCTTGCAAAAGGCGATGAAAGCAGCCCAATTCTCGTCATTGACAAGGACAACAGGGTTGCCGATCACGACCATTCCCTCCATTGCGCGCGTGAGGGCAACATTGAAGCGTCTGGACTCGTGAATGACGCCGAGGCCACGAGCGATATCTTGATCGATGAAGCGGTCGCGGGTACGAGTCGTGCACACAATCACAAATTTCTTCTCTAGACCTTGGAAGGCTTCTAGAGGTCCGATGTTCACATCGTAGAGCGACGACTTGCGTGCTTTTGCACGAAGACGATTAACCTGTGCTCTGAAGGGACTCATGATGCAGATCTCGTCCTGTCGTAGGAGACTCTCAGATATCAGCGATGTGGCATACTCAATCGCAAGACTGGCCTCGCTCAAGTTGTACCAGCCACCACCGTCTCGCTCTATCTCATCACGGGACCTGTTGTCTGAGAACAGCACAGGCACATCGCTCGACTTGAAACCGGACCAGGACATGAGAGAGCTGCGTCGATCTATCGCAGGTTCTAGTGTGTCGTTGTAGAACAGAGACGATGGTGTTGCCAGAATCGCGGGATCTGAACGATAGTTGCGGATGAGATCTGTGAATGGTGGTCGGATTATCGGTAGCATTCCTTTCGTCAGTGGTCGCATGACTCCCTTGATCTGATTCGACCGAGCGAGAGGATGCTCTCGATACAGTGGCCGAGCGAGGAGACGCTCGAATAGCGAAGTCTGCATGATCGGGTCCTTCGACACGGTTCGTGGTCCTAGCTGGTGTTGGTCACCTACCATGACCTGGGAATGCGTCAGTGTCGTAGCATGTGTCATAAAGGCTCGCCCGATACAGACTTACCACGAGTGGCAACTTCTGCTCTGTGTCCTCCGGAGGTGCTACAACCATCAGTGGGGCTAGGGTCTCTGGCTCCGTACCCTGCGCAGCCTCATCGATGATCAGCCCGCTCCAGTGCAGCGGCGGATCTATTGAGCTGTCAGAGCGTAGCACTGATACGATCTTCTGCTCGAAACCGTAAAGGTCCCTATTGCTCAGCGAAGCTCGTAGCAAGATCTCTGCGTCGCGGCATGTGACGACGACAATCTTCTTCCTCATCAGCTCAGCGAAGGGCGGTAGTGTGAAGATCTCTCCTTCAATATGGCAGAATGGTAGAATGGTATGGAGCACCTCGGCGAAAGAGCGAGAGGGGGAATTGAGTCTCAAAAGATCTTGTGGCCTTAGGTGCTGACTTAGACGTTCTACCAGAGTGTCGCTGGCCGGGTCTGAGGGTGCGCATAGTATCAGCTTCGCCTTCTTCGGATCAGCTCAGTATCGCGATACACTGTAAATTGATGTTCTTACCTCGCCGTACTGCTGCAAAAGTTGCATCGTAAGAGCAACGACGGTCTTCGTCTTTCCTGTCCCTGGAGGCCCGGTGATGAGATATGGCACAGGACCGTAGTTCTTGCTCGTCACAGTCCGAATAGCTCGAGCCTGTTCGTAGTTCAGCTGCTCATCATTGAAAGAGCCTGGCGGTGCATTTAGTGACTCTTGCATCTTTCCATCGTCAAGGGCTGGGAAGAGCATTGACCTCACCCAGCTACGGTCAAGAACCAGCTGCTCGTGAGCATCTACCAGGGCGCGTTCCGTAGCGTACCTGTGATGCTCTTGTGATATGAAGCGCACATTGAAGCGCATGGTCATGGGAGAGAGGCCATCAATTCGAAGATATAGCAGCTCGCGCCTTCGATCAATGCGCCAGACTATGGCGTTATGCTGCGTGTAAAGATTGAGCGTGTGCCCGTACGCGTATGAGATGTTGGCGCTCAGCATGAGCTGACCATTCGAGTGGAAATGGAGCTGGCGGACGTACACCATGTCTCCAATCTCTACTCGGAGGCCCGTCTCTCGAAGTCCCGGAACGCTGACCGAATAGAGGCACATGCTGGTTGCAACACTTTTAGTACTAGATAGGACGATGATTGTGACTTGGACAGACCTCGGGTCTCCTGCTGGGGAGAGCTGAACATTATACAAGGCATACTCGTCCAACTCATCCTGGAGAGCCTTGTCTTCGCGTCGAAGAGCTGCATGGAATGAGTGGTAGTAATTCGTCGTGTCTAGCTCGCCTCTGGCGTCCGTCGGTTTGCTGTTTGGTGCGGCGTGAGGCTGCGAATGAATAGACAGAAAGTCGCTGCCCACAAATGACCGGATATACGCTGTGTGGTCGATCGTGGGAGCAGGCATACAGTGCACGATGTCTGCTGGTACTGAGTTGACTCTGATCAGGTCTTGTGGTATATATGGCTTGGCGTACACGTCGAGTTGAGACTCGGTATTATTGTTGCTGGCCATGCTGTTGTCTGTAGGTCTCGTATCATTGCTGCAGTCTACTCGGAAGTAAATGTGTGAGCCACTTCATGGGAGATGCGTCGACAGCATGTACTCTTCGTGTGTGATACTCAAGATTGCTGTGAAGGTGAGAAATGTGCAGCGTATAAAAAGAGTGAGCTTGCGGATCCGCTGCAACAATATATGCACCTGTAACTTCGACTCGATGATCACATGCAAGGCAGTACTCTTGCACCCGGGAGTCGTTGATGGAAGCGGAGTACATGTACTCAAGCCTCAAATGCTTCCAAGACTCAATAAATTGTCATTCAGCTCCCATCAATATTTGATGAACACGATCAAGCGGCTGCTCTTCCCCACTGATGCGGAAGCTTTGAGCTTGTGTCCATTCGGCTTGATCTGCGGGACAACCGTCGACCAAGCTCGAATTGGGTGTGAAATCGTTGCAGGGGTTGCAATGTGTACAGTGAGATCTCTAGGACTCCGATCAGATCGATGGGTTTCAAAGCTTGCCGTCTTCCGTATATCGCGTATCTTTTCATAATGTTGTCATATGGCACTTGCCAGGGGAATCCGACCCAGATTGAATAGGCTCTAGGAAACCATCGGCTGAATGATTAGTCCGATAGCGGGAAGATAGGCCAGGGCGAAGAAGCTACTCCGCCCTTCTCTCCAACCTCTACCCACAATACCTCATACCGCCGACCACAGCGGACCTGCTCATAAGAGGTCATATCAGTAGGCGTCGCAATCCAGGGTATAGTAAAACCGCTCTCCTCATCATCACATACCATCTCTCCCAAAAGTCCCACTCTCACTCAGAAGACTCCCCTCCATCCAACCTTCACCCATCTCCCAACCAGAAGCCAAAAACAAAGGAAGCAAGAAAGATACCAAAATAATGCCCTCCCCACCCCCTCTCCGCCTAGGCATCCTCGTCCCCTCCTCCAACACAGCCCTCGAACCCCTCACCACCTCCCTCCTGACCTCACTCCCACACATCTCTGTACACTATTCGCGCTTCCCCGTCACCTCCATCGCCCTCTCGCCCTCCGCTCTCTCGCAATTCGACGTCCACAATATCCTCGCAGCCGCACAACTGCTCGCCGATGCACGCGTACACATGATCGGATGGTCTGGTACGAGTGCGGGATGGCTGGGGTTCGAAGCGGATCGGGAGCTCTGTGGCGCGATTGAGCGGACGACGGGCGTGAGAGCTACGACGAGTGTGTTGGGGTTGCGGGAGATTTTGGAGAGCTTGTCCAAGGCGGAAGTGGGAAGCGGGGTGGTGGTGGGGAAGTTTGGACTGGTAACGCCGTATCTAGACGATGTGCAAGAGCGGATTCTGGAGACGTTCGAGCGGGAGGGATTCCCTGTCATGGCGGAATCCCATCTGAAGAGGACTGTGAATGTGGAGTTTGCGGAGATCGATGAAGCGACGCTGGATCGACAGGTTGAGGAGGTCGTTGGGAGGATGGGACAAGGCAAGAAAGTGATTTCGACATTCTGTACGAATCTACGTGCTGCGCAACGGGTTGCGCATTGGGAGGAGAAGTATCCGGATCTGATTGTGGCGGACACGGTGGCCACAGTAGTTTGGCATATGCTTGGATTGCTGAATCAGGATAGGTCAGAGGTCAAGGATTGGGGCAAGATCTTCGCGATGTGACGTGAGCATTTCAGTGTGCATCCAAACGATGTCAGAGACGAAGCATTCGAGCAAATCAATAACAATTTCTGAAGTCGAACCCTACTTCTCTGCCTTCCCATGCACCTCTTCCTCTACCATCGTCAGGTCTCTCGGCTCCTCACCAAACAACATCTTCTCCTTGATATATCCCGGCATGGGCAAATCATCACTGAAGAATCCCTCAGTCGGAACCATACTCTCCCACTCCTTACTTTCATTCTCTCGATTTCCGCTGGGGTACACCTGTACGGGCCAGATCAGACACAACACATAATAAGTCACCGCACCACCCGTCAGCGATAGTATGAATCCGGTTTGGTATATATTGACAGCTGTCTGACTGATCGAGCCCGGATTGATGGAGCCCGAGATTCCCGAAATGACAATGACGACGCCCACGACCCACGCGCCGTACGCGCGAAAATTCACGCCTCTGGTGTAATAGTATGGTGAACCAGGCTCCGGACGATAAAGAGACGGCACGTGGATGTTGCCCTTCCGAGCGAGCCAGTAGTCCACAATCATGACTGCCACGACTGGCGTGATGAAGCACACGTATGAGGAGAGGAATGTGAGGAAGTTCTGCGCTGAGTTGACGAGCAGCCAGGGCACCACAGGCCACACGAGTAAATGGCAGAGGATCATCCCACGAATGATGGTGAAATATCTGGGGAAGAGTCCCGAGAGATCGCAGCCGACTGGAATGGCATTGCTGCTGACGTTCGTGACGATCGTCGCGAAACATTGAATGAAGCAGGCGAGGAAGACCAATGTGCGGGCACCCGGGCTCCAGAATTCGTCTAGTACGAGCGCGTAGAAGTCCCAGAGGTTCCAATTCGCTACGCCGAAGTGCTTTTTTCCAGCTGCTGTAGTGAAAAGGCCCAAAAGAATGACCGCAGGCTTGCTGATCAGCAGTCCCGCTGTCAGAGGAACGATGTCCCTCACCGGCCGGTTTCCATATCTCGCCAGATCTGCGATGTTTACCATCGGAGGCACAACACCACTCACGACCGTGTTAATCGCCCTCATAAAAGACCAGCCGAGCTGCGACCCGGTAGCAGTGTTGGCGCCGAGACTCAAATCCACGCCGCCGAACTTGACCAACGCCCAGATCATCGTAGCAATGTACGCGATCGGGCTGAGGAATGACTTGACGACGAATAGTGGACCGGCCTTGCTAGGGTGTAACCACGCGAAAGGCATCTGAAAAGCCCAGGTCAAGAAAAAAGCCACCATTTGCGAGGTCGTGATACCAGCCGAGGCGGGTAGATGATTAGGTATATCCGTCCATTGATGTCCAAAGATACATCGCAGAGCGACATCCATCAGGCGCGAGGAGTAGTATGTCTGCGTGCCCATGTAGAAGATCGCGACGACCGCGCGGATGAAGATGAACCAAAGAGAGCCATAGATGCCAGCTGAGATACGAGCGTAGACCGGGAAGCCAATGTGGTACAAGACGGGACCGCGAGAATTGGAGATCAGGACGAGACAGCAGAGAAATGTCCCCACGAAAGCGGCGATGATGATGGTCCACCAACTGAGTCCTATAGAGAAGAGTGTCGAGCCGATATTGTATGTAGTAGGACTGAAAGCGATCGAGAACTGGAAGGCGAAGAAGTACCAGGCGCTCCAATTTCGTGCATCCGGCGGTGTTGGCTCCAAGTCGATGTTCGACCAGCGGCCGTAGTCAAGACCCTCTCCCTTTTGGTTGTCTGTGTCCTTCACCCTGAAGATCTGACCAATTCGTGCCATGGCAAAGATGTGTGTGTGGTGAAGTAAGCTTGGTTGAGCGACATCGTTTCATCGAGCATGTCGAGATTTGGTCATAATAACCAATTGGTCTCGCCCATAGACGAGTATCGACATGGCAGATAGGCAGAAGTCCGCGAGATAGACAAGTTTGCCAAGGATGCAGAACCCTGTCAACGTGGAAAGATGCCCGGTCTTGCCGAACTGATAAGGGCTTGGGCGAGCATCCGTATCGAGTTGTTCTTACCTTTTGTCTTCTACGACCTCCATCGTCTCGTCCGCTCTGGTGCGAAAGCTGGCAGGGGATAAAAGACAGGTCAAGCTCCTCGGATGAGTACATCAGGCAGCCATATCAGCAGATTGACGCTTCGTACGCGCAGCTGGAGACTACGTCTTCATGCTGGACATCTGTGTCACTGGAGGAAGGTCGTATAATGGATCGAGAGAAGGTGCTGAAAAGAGCAACGCTTCACATGAGACACTCAGAATGTAGTTGACAGCGTCTCGCACGACGAGAAAGTTCTGGACCACACGATCAGAGCATATTGGGTGAGAAACGGTCTGGACGAACCTCGACTTGGTTTCTCGACAAGACCAGCGAAGTCGTAAGCCGGTGTACACTCCTAGCCCTCAAGCGCAGGCCACAAGTTTCAAGTCTCAGAACACCGATGTTGCGTCTTTTATACTTCGACTTCGACTGCATCTGTCAGCATGTAAGTAAGCAAGAACCTGCACAACAACATCTCACTCTTGACCGCCTACGTTGTTAGCAGACTCCCAGCTCCACCCATGGATGTATTTGCATCGTCAGCAGACACAGAACTCGTCTATTCTTGAACCTCTCAAGCTCTCCGCCGTGCTTCTCCGCACAGCACGTCTACTGAGGTGGGTGTTGAGAAGCCGAGACACACACACACACACACACACACACACACACACACACACACATCGGAGGAAGTACCGGTCTAAGACAGTTAGTGCCGTATCTGGCGAGCGTGTCCGCAAGCCGCGCCAGTGTCCGGTGCCATCACAGCAGAGCCGTCTGGTCTATTATATGGGGGTCATTAGAGCGACAGTAACAGCACTGCGGCTAGGACTGTGGTGATGTGGAGAAGCAAGGAATGTCAGGGTGGCAGGAGGTCCGGAGGTAGTGCTGATGGAGTTGATAAAGCAGGAGCAGGCCAACACGAGCGAGGACCCACCCAAGCACCCAGGCAAGAGGCACTCGCAGGCGCCCGCTCCAAGCCAAGCAGTCCCACCGTGCCCTGATGACTGTCATGTGTGCTATGTATTGCTGTTGCTGTTCCCGGATCAGGATAGCTTATTATTACTCTAGCGAGCCAGCATCCGCGCCGACGCCACCTCGTGGCATCGTCACACTTGTCGCCAAGCCGAGTGATTGATCGTCCAATTCAGGAAAGGGACCGAGAAGCACGTGAGGGACATTCTGGAGAGCCCTTGGGCATTTGTGGACGAGCGGCTTCGCAACCAAGGTCAGGATACATGGAAGTTCACCACGGCCAGGGCCATTCCTGTCGTGTCGCCCGGAAGTGTGGTAGCTGTGCCGGGAAGAAAAGCGCATGGCCCGGCTCGCGCTGAGCGTCGGCCCTCAAGTTGCTAGCCTACCTTGTGTACCTAGCTCTGGTGATTACTGACTAATTCCACTGAGACGGTCTTGCTTCACAATGGGCTGATATGCAATGCGACTAATGATCGCCTCTACAGAGTCCCTGTTTTGGAGCGTGAGCTTCCCTCCGCTCCAAGCATTTGTTCCCCTCTCGGACTTGAGTGAGTGTCTGATGAAAGAAAGAACAAAGAGATCCCGTCCACCCATGTCCCCTCCCTCTAAACGCCGCGTGAAACCCCAATTAGGTTCGCATCGGACAAGCTGCTGCACGCCTAGCAAGGCGATCCGCCCGCTTGTGGTGCGTCCTCACGCTCCTCCCAGTTCCTCGAGGCCGCTAGCGCCTTGCGTCTCGACACTCCCACCCTCCGACCATGTCTTGTCCTGTCTCGTTTACCCTTTGTCTACCGGGACGACACCTCCACCATACACTCACTCACTCTCACTGACGGTCCTTGTCTTTGCCTCCGCCCTTCTTCACTGCACGACACCCTGCCCCGTGCTCGCAAACAATGGTCACAGAATCATAGCAAACATGCGTTAAGAGAAGCCGTTGGGCGGACGTCATCTGCTCCCTTCCACAATCACGCGTGCATGTGGCGTCTTTCATGGCATTCCACTTCTCGAGCCTGCCGAACGCAATTGCTGGACCGTGTATTCGATCACTTCCCAAATGTCGCACGCCAGTATACCTGCGAGCGGCGTCAGCCTGCACGGCTTCGCTACGGAGGATACCGATTCGAAGCACGGCTTGAATCCCGCAATATTGTTCAATCTCAGTGAAGACCTGCTGGAGGATGTGAAAAGAGCACCCAGAGCACAAGGTGGCCTACAATTGGTGACCGGGAACGCTCCTGTATGTTCATTTTGCGCTCGATGGTGCACTGCTGCTCAATGCCAATGCTAATGCCCGACTTGTAGAAAATCCGACTCGGCAGTCGAACGATCGATCTCACAATCTCCGCCGAATCTTTTCGTCACGAGCTCTACTCCGCGTCGATCGATTCATTGAGCAATTTCGATTTCGTCGGCATCCTCGGACATAGGGCAGAGTTGAAGGCTACCGACAGAAAGCAGAGCGTTGGAGGTGATGCTGCACTGGCAGCTCTACAGCATAGTCTCGCGTCGTATCAGCAGGAGAAGGATGCCAAGGCTGTCAACATCAGTGATCAGCTTGTCAAAGAGCCGAAGAATCGGTGGGAGGCCGCGAAAGATTCGAAGAAGGCTCATCGTAGGGGTATCTCGGCCACACACACACAAGGCTCTCCTTCTGGATCGTCGTCAAACCAGTACCATGGAGCTCCGACGACTTCCGTGCCGGTAAGTGCATCGGCCGAGAGGACAAAAGCCATGCGGACACCCTTGATCCATCTTCTTGCAATGCGGCCTTTGTCTCTTGAGGAAATCGTCAAGAAAACCAGGATACCGCGGGAAGAAGTTGAGGAGTTACTGCAAAAGATCGGGCGACTAGATGGAGGGATATGGGAATTGAGCGGCCGGGCTTGGAGGGACTTGGATGTGTGGAAATTCGGTTACAATACGCAAGAGGACCGACAGGCTGCGGTTGACAATGCCATACGAGCCTTTGACAGACAGAGGGTGGCGCCAGACGACAAGTGCTTCCAGATGCTGCTTCCCGAGAAGGACCGAGACCAGGGCATCGTGCTGTCGAAGCTGCATCTCGCTCCCGCACCGGCGAGTAGCTTCTTGACGCCCAATGCGGCTGCGAGTGGCGATGAGGGCGAAGTGAAGAGCGCGGCGAACACTCCACGCCTCGGGCCCGCCTCGACGCCCAAGGTGGGAGCAGGCGCTCTGTCGAAACGGCTGTTCTCCAAGGATCCGAAGAAGGCGCGGGCGGCTGAGGACGCCAAGGAGAAGAAGCGGAAAGAACGAGAGGCAGCGGCGGCGGCGGCGGCGGCGGCAGCAACACACAGCGATCGTGAGAGTGGCAGACAAGTGGCACGCAAGAAGCAGACGACCACCAAGGCGAACAACCCCAAAGTCAAGTCGGCAGAGATCGTGCATGATTCCAGCGATGAGAGCAGTGGCGAGCCGATGGTGAAAAGGAGTACGGCAAGCAGCAGCACCAGCAGCAGTCGCCAGCCGAAATCAGTGGCAAACGTGAAGTCTGCCGCAAACGCGTCTGCCACGACTTCCACCCCAAAGCAGCAGCATAAGGAGAGAGAGGCTCAGACTTCACGAGATGAGAAGAGCGCACCTGCCAAAGCACGACCAAAGGCAACATCAACAGCAACGGCAGGTGCCACCTCGAGACTGGCAGGAACGCCCAAGACAGCAGGCACGCCTTCCGTCCGACCAACATCGACCGCTACCAGCAAGACGTCGAAGCCGGCTGCACTCGGCGGCAGCGGCGGCGGTGATGGTAAGTCGACTTCCAAAGGTGGCATGTCTGCGCCCGCCTCGCACAATCGACAACAACTTAGTCCGCAGAAAGGAAGCAGTCGCCCGACTGTGCCTTCACCACTTGGTGCTGCTCGTCCGCGCGTAGCATCCGACGTTGCAGAGAGAGGAACAATTGGCACAAAACGACAGGGCGGGGAGACCCCGAAGGGACTGGGCATTACCAACGGTGTCAGGAAGCGACACGATACCGCCACGAGCGCTGGCTCCGATACACCGAGAACAAACGGAGACCATCCCAAGACTCACAAGACCACTACCAATGGCACAAAAGCACCCTTGACCAACGGCATAGGACATCGGGACGAGCACGCTCTCAAACGAAAACACATCGACTCCCCCTCCCATTCGCAAGAAGACGGACGATCAAGCATCAAGCACCGCAAGACAGAGTCCACCTCGTCACAATCCCAGAAATCACAATCCAGCTCTGTCGGCGCTGCCAGCAGCACTGATTTTCGCCTGCATCGCAGCAACAGTAGCGATAGTACCTCATCTGTCATGCGCGACATCACATACAACCAAGGTGTCGAGGAGGCCAGGAGGTTTCGCGACATCTACTACCCGCAGTACGCTACTGAGTATGATCGGCAGATGGCCATGGAGCAAAAAGGCGAGAAAGTGCCTCAGAAGGATAGGGAGCGACTTTGGGACATGCATCGGAGGATACAGACGATGAAGCTGGAGATGCGGATTGCGAGTGAGAAGGAGCATGACGACGAGAGCTGATGTTCGATAGTGTGCGAGACGACCCATGCATGTAGAAATGTATACCCACGATCTTGAAATCATCGCTGTTCTCAGTTGTCCATTCCCATCATTTATCCGTACGGCGACAGAGCGCGTACCACTAACCCCTTTGGTACAATTAACCGAATCCCATGCATCAACATGCATTGACATGTTATCTAGCAGCGTCACGGCACTCATACTCTCGGCGTGCATAGGTTGAGGTGGTGCCACGCCAAAGGCCTACATATGCTGGCATCTCTCCACCGTCGTTCGTGCCGAGCCATGCGACGAGGACTCTACACCATGCTACCCAAGGACGATACGACTGTGGAATCGACAAGGCTGGAGCAGGAAACCACGACCGCAGAACACCTTTCGCAAGGCTGTGATGAGACCTCACCTTTCAGTCGCGCGACATACACCGGCACTCTCCTCTTCAACATTGCAGCCTTCATCCTACCAGCACTCTACGCCACACTGAGTAAGCTATGGGTCGCCAACATCGACTCCTCCATGGTGGCTACCACGGACGTGTTCACGTACATTGGCGTCGTTTCCGAAGTGCTGAATGAAGGCCTCCCGCGAGCTGCATGGACCATCATAGGCGACAAGTCCAATCGCACACTGTCGGCTCGTATCGGATTGTCCTACACACTCATCGCGGCTCAGACTTTGCTGGGTCTCATCATGTCGATGGTGTTCGTTGCGGCAGCGCAGAAATTTGCGAACGCCTTCGTACCTGTGGAGGTCAGAGCTGCATCAGTCACCTACGTGCGCATCTCGGCTTTCTCAGCGATTCCTTCTGCTATCGAGACGGCCGTGGCAGCTGCAACCAGGGCATTGGATCAACCGGATGTCCCATTGGTCATCAGCTCAGTCAAGTTTGCTATCAATATCGTGCTGGACATGATTGTCATCTCGAATTTCCATGTACGTGGAGTGCATCCGAGCGTTAACACACAAGCTGCTACACAACTGAGCTGCGGTCTAGTCGCTGCGTTCTGTGGTCTGGCATACTTCGTTGGGACGACGCAGAGAAAGCTCCATGCGGCAAGGTTACCAAGGCCAACCCTGCGAGCACTCGGAGTCCTCGCTCGACCAGGATTCTTCACTTTCACAGAGTCGGCGGTTCGCAATGCGCTGTACTTGTGGCTGGTAAGCGGCATCGTGGCCATGGGCTCTGACTACGCAACAGCTTGGGGCATCTTTAACACCATACGCTGGGGTCTCGTCATGGTTCCAGTACAAGCGCTCGAAGCGGCATCCCTTGCATTTGTCGGGCACACATGGGGTGCGTGGCGGAAGACCGTAGATTCGGATGGTCGCCGTCCGCGTGCTGGGAGTAAAGACCTCCTTCTCATCGGTCGACCAGCGCTTGCATCATGCCTCATCGCATTGGCCGTTGAGATACCTCTCTGCCTGTTCTTATCCTTCTACGGCTCTCGGCGCTTTGCTCACTACCTCTCTGAGTCTGATGCAGTATCTCGGATCACCGAGAGAATGTGGAAGACGATCGACTGGTGTTATATCTTCTACGCTTTGTCAACGCAGCTTGCAACTGTACTGCTTGCAAGTCGCCCTCGTTGGTACCTGTATCAGTCCCTAGTCAGCAATCTCTTCTGGGTACTCCCTTGGGCGATTGTGGTCTCAAAAGCGAATATCACGCCCGACGATGCGTGGACGTACCACTCGATTATCTTCGGGGGCAGCTTGGTCTTCAGCTTCTTCGACATTGTCATTGTGGACGTTGTTTGGGCGTGGATGCTCTTGAGAGGAAAGATGCGGTTGCCGCCAGTGACGAATTGACGAAGATGATTGACGAACGCGATCATCACACGCGGGGAAACGTCGTTGCTACCATTGACGAAAAAGATGATTTGCTCAGAGGGGCAGTGCTTGCAGCGCCCGCGGACCAAGTACCAGTTCTCGAATTGAGATCTGTGAACTCCTGTGATCTGCGGCCGGCTTGCCATGTGAGGCCTCGTGATCCAGCGTCTTTTCTCGCCAAAGCACCGCCACCTGACGATCGTGTGGGTTGAATGCCAAGATTCTTCACGTGGTGTGAGAGGCACATCAGGGCTGAGAGCTTTGAGATTGGTACAGAAGAAACATTGCTGAAGCCTTGCGGAGATTGGTTGGAAATGGGTGGCCACCTGACCGTCCGCTCGTACAGCAGTACATGTATGCAGCTAAGCACACCAAGAAAGTCGCAAGGTAAGGCTTTCATAACAGTTCCAAGCCCGCAGCCGAGGTAGGACGACACGACCTATATCAAGGCTGGATGCTTCAGACTAGTCTTTGACCAGCGGCACAGCAACTATGAGATGATGAGAAAGCGATGATGATCCAAGTGAAGCCGCTCGGGTCCTCGCCGAGAAACAGTTGTCGCTGAGACGTGGAAGCCGCCCAGTCATCCAACTTCCTAGCGTCCTCAGCCTCACGCCATGCCGAAGAAAAGCGTCACTAATTCAGCTGCAGCTGTCCCTCCATTCTCTGCACTCCACAAATATCAGGAACCATGGCAGATCCTCACTGTAACGAGCTGGCCTACCCGACCTAAAATGGCATTGATAGCATGCAAGACAAGCTCAGCCTCTTCACGAAAAGGGCACGATGGCGAGACCGGGGCATACCGACGGCAAGAGAAATGAGAAGGATTCATCGTCCTTCTTGTACGAACATGCTAGCGCCCAAAAGATTGGAACTAGTATGTCAGGCCGTTTGCTTGGACCGTGGCAGTGGAGGCGATGCCTAGACATGCCCTAAACACAGATCTCAGTGCGTTTGTATAAGAAGGTAGGGTGCCACCAGGGCAATTTAGGTCTGTCCCAGCACGAAGGTCTCTTCCATACCGCATTCAAGCACCTCGAACTCTACAGATCAATACACCAGACGAAAACACAATAACAATCATGTTCTTCGAGACTCTGGCCGTCGCCGCTCTGGCTCTTGGAGCTTCTGCTCAGTCATCCGCCACCATCACCTCTGCCGCGTCCGGAACTGGCTCTGGTGATGGCAGCGCACAAACGACCATCAGCGCCTTCGTTGGTAGCGGTCTCGAGGGATCTATTGTCACTGCAGACGGCTGCTCGACTGTCCTTGCTGTTGCCTGTGGCGACGATAGTACCAACCCCTACTGCGCAGAGGCCGCCCAATACGGAGCGGTTGAGGTAGACAATTCCCACTGTTATCAAGAAATTGTTCCAGTGACTAACCTTCGCGATAGCTGACGCTCACCGAGAAAGCGAGTGCCATCGAGTTCGCCTACTCGACCAGTGCTGCGGGCGCTACCATCGCTCTTCAGGCCAGCTGCGACCTCCAAGGCAGCTCTCCCACCTGGACTGCAGAGGTCTGCAGCATCTCTGCCCTTATCTCCGCCCCTGGAACCAGCACCACCATCAACACCAAGACCACAACCACCTCCGACTTTTCCCAGGAGGCTCTTACAATCACTGCTGGTGCTGAGAAGCTTCCGTCTGGCGGGGCCACTTGCTCCGCTACCACTACGAACGCTGCTGCTCCCACAGCCATGAGCCAGGTCTACAAGGTCTTGGTTCCGGTCGGCGCTGCCGTTCTCGGAGCCGGTGCATTCATGTAAACAAAACCTACATTTTGAGTAGTATCTGTAGCGTTTGGATGTATGGTCTGATACCCGGATTTGGTGGTAAAGGGAGTTCCAAAGACGACAGGGCACGAGAATCGATAGTCGTAAAAATCTACCACATTACACAGGGACGATAGAGCCGCATGGCTAAGCTTGATGATAATGCACATTGCCAAATTTTTTCCAAGTTCGCTTCTCTGCTCTATCACAGTTGTCCTTAGCTACTGCTCGGTAAGTCGTCTATTTCGCACGCTCCCTCTGGTAGCTCCTCAGCTACAAAGGCACCACAATTTACCATAAACGCCAACAATCTCCTCGAACATCTGTCCCATCACACGTACCAAGATTAGAGGACCATTTGACTCAGACGTCCACTCCAGCCAATGGAATCGCCAAAAGCGCGAACAGTCGAAAAGGAGACTAGATTATCCGAGTGTGGCGTTCAGCTGCGATGTCCCCTAGGGTCACCTGAGCTTCTTGGCACTCTCATGCT
The DNA here is from genome assembly GCA_002785985.1 of Microcyclosporella mali. Classification (NCBI taxonomy): domain Eukaryota; kingdom Fungi; phylum Ascomycota; class Dothideomycetes; order Mycosphaerellales; family Mycosphaerellaceae; genus Microcyclosporella; species Microcyclosporella mali. The sequence goes on from NHNU01000007.1 coordinate 574,866, forward strand.
CGATTTCCCTTTTTGGGGCGAGTAGTACGCACGATCGATCTTGCTGGTCGACAGGGCAGGGAGACACTTCGATCGAAGGTGGGTGCTTGGACGAGGCTCGGATTTTGGGGTTTGAGTGGTCTAGCTGTTGCATATCAATATAGGAGTCTGCTGGGTCATTCAGGCTTGCTTCTGAACGCGCTGCAACGGTTTCTGAGGATTGATTGCCGTGTTCGGAAACGGATTTTCTGGGGTTCTTTGTAGCTGTGTTGTGTTATAGAACTTCCAGGTCAATATATGGGGTAAGCCAATCCATTCGAGGTCACTGTTGAGCAGTCGATACACCGAAGAGATCTTCTGACTATACAGTATTGCGATTCGGAGGCTGGACTTCGCGGTATAGGAGTCAGTATGCCTGGCAGTGGTTGTAGGTGAATCAGCCTTGACGGTGTGATGTGGTCGAGGAAAGACGGATGTACATTGTCGATTGGTTCTGATTCTCTAAGTCTCCCCTTAGTGAGCAGTAGAGATCTTTCTGTGTTTTGAGTCGGTGATAGTGGACACGGCGCTCCAGCGTCATGTTGACCAATTCCGACGATTGTATTTCCAGACAAGTGGCAGCAGCACTAGGCTGCTAGAGCTTCGCTTTGCTGGTCGGTCTCACTACAAAACCCAGTCGTGGGAAGTGAATTCTTGTCTTGACAGTCGCCGGCTTCTCCAGCTCGAGGGGCTCAATGACGACTTCTTCCGGAGACATTGCAACGAGAGTGCCGATCGTAGGACTGCATACCAAGACCATCAGGGCACGAGCAAATCACAGTTGATATCAGACTTACTCATCTCTCCCAGTATCGTCTGGCGCAATTGACACGAGTGCGCCCTCTTTCAATCCCACCCTGCCATCGAGTTCGGGTATTGTGGGCCTCGGAGTCGGTATGAGAAGTTTCTTTCGATCCACCTCGGGAGCTTGCTTCATTTGTTCCAAGACGCTCGCGAGAGAAGTCCCCGTGACTTCAGTGTCGGGCAGACCATGGAAGTATCGCTGCATCCGTCGATACCAGGCACAAAGATGCGGAAATCGCTGTTCATTGAAGACGAGATTCACATCCTCACTCATCTCGTCATTTTTTTCGCCTTGCGTGATGTGCTGGGTATACTTTCCCTTCGCAATATCACTTCCCCAGAGAAGCTCGTAGTAGACCGAGATATCAGCTAGACTCGGATATTCAGTCGACAGGATCCACGATCCATCGGTGTCAAACAAAGGTTCCAGCATCGATAGCTGTTGATCGAGTTTGGTGAGATTTTCAGGTAGTTTCTTCTCCAGCTTTTCCGGATCCAATTTGTGTCCGATAAGCTGTCCTCGATCGATACCGAAACTCGATCTCCAGATCGAAGCTGGCATAAGACCGCACGCAACGCGAAAAAGAGGCCGATCAGTCCAATATGAGGCAAATCCTCGGATTAGTGGCCTATAATTTCTGCCGTCCTCTGCTGGAGGATAGAGAGTCTGGCGATCGGGAAAGAAATGTTCAAGTGCTTCGCAGATCAAAGAAGTGTCGCAGTAGAGTTCCCGGCCGATGGCGAGAACAGGGATCTTGCGGTATGTGAGGTGAAAATTATCACGTAAGGTAGGTCGGGGCATCATTGTGGGTACAGGGACGAAAGTGTATGGTATCTGCTTCAGCCGAAGGACGTGGCGCATTTTGATGGTAAAGGTCGATGATTCTGCATATATATCAGGGTTAGCATCGAGCGATATCAGTTTCGCAAGCGAGTCTGTTGCTAACTTGCCATAGCCAAACAATGCCACAAAAGGCCAGCTTATCTTGCTCGCCATAATTCCAGATTACGATCAGTGCGTTCGATTCGGCAGGATAACAGCAAAGCCGGTAAAATGAACAATTAAATTGCAGGTCAGTGGATTTTGATGCGAATGAACATAAGATGGTTATTGGTCGTCTGGACTCGGTAGGAAGATCTCGGCCCGATGGAAGGTGACCCCGCCTCAGCGATTTCGAAGCCGTCCAGGAGACAGATAGTCCATCGTGTTCTCATATGCCTATTGTTTGTTTGTAACTCGAGCGGACCGACAAAGCGGATCAGATACGATATAGAACTTCATTTTCGTCACGTACAGAGCCGCTCCATCGATAGCTCAAACTTACTGCAACTCTCCCCGTCGTTGATACGGATCAGGGTAATGAGATGTCGTGCTCTGAAGAGAGGAGTCTTAGGCTGCGAAGCTGCTAAATCAGCTCCTAGATCTCGTCTGAGCCCCTCGAGGTTGTCTGAGCTCTTCGGGCAGAAGCCGATCCAACTGTAAATTTTGCTTCGCCCCCAGCGCGAAGGATGGGACCCAGACATTGGGTTGCACTAGCCTCAGCCTCATTGAAATGTTCGCGCTCTGGTTTCAGCTGTCCTACAAGGCGTTCTGCTGTGCCGATATTCATGGAGATTAGGGAAAACAAACACTCCCGACATGAATCACATTTTGTTCTTCATCTCCGTCTTCATGATTTCATTTTGCATCTTCTTCTTCGATGCAAGGAAGGAAGAGCAAACCTTCACGGTGGTGGCGATATTTATCGCACCTTTGCCTTTCGTTCGGCAACGCATACTGGACTTCGATTCCATGCGCGAATTTCAGCTGCAAAACAAAAGCGGAATACTGGACAGTCTTCAACTTCAACATAAAGGTAGACTCTTGGCTGTAGACGGAGCTCAACCAGGCGATATTTTGCAGCTCACCAACATCACTGGCGGCCAGAGGACAGCAACCGTAGTAGCGAACTCCCAAGACCAGCTCATATATCGAGAGGACCTTCCATGGGCGCAGAGAATATACCACAATTTGACGTTTTATACAGAGCGCGACGGGCCCTGGAAGCAGGTTGGTATGAACGAGGGCACTGCCACCTTGATGAGCTACCAAAGACAGTGGAAGGGAATGCCCGTGTTGTTTTGGTTACGCCATTTTCGCCCGGACTGGCAGCCATGGATTGGCGGAGGATTGCCTGAGGATACGAGATACTCTGGGGTAGGTCCGCAGGCTATGTGGGAGGTACAGAAGGCGTGGCAAGACATCGAGAGCGCCAGACTCGATCGTCTTGAGGAGGAGCGTCGTGGTCAAGGAACGAATCCTGGGCCCAAAACATTGTCGTGGCGGGGTGGCAAGTTCCGCGATATCAGAGATCTCCAACATTAATACAACCTGACAGGATGAGTAGCATGTTGGAAGATGGACTCAACCGTGTAGACTCCTTGAAGTTGTCGATGGTGGGGAGACAACACCGAAAGCAAGGGAGTAGCGCGCCGACACCCCGATGCAGCCACGTGACCCGATAGCGATAGCAATTTTGAACCTCACGAAAATTCCCCAATCTTCTTCTTCTGTTATCATTCGCGTGTATGGATGCAGCGCAGTACCTCAAGCGCCAAGGCTGGCGAGGCGAAGGTCATGCGCTCTCACACACTGGCAACGGCATCAAGAAGCCACTCCTCGTCAGCAAGAAAGTTGACGTCTTGGGAGTCGGCCTGAACAAGCATGCCGCCGTCTCTGACCAGTGGTGGATGCGAGCTTACGACTCGGGACTAAAAGACCTGGGAACTGGGAAGAAGAGCGCGCTGAGCACTGTGCGGGAGCATGGCGTACATCTTGGCGGTCTTTACGGCCGGTTTGTGAGGGGAGAATGCATTGCTGGGACTTTCAGCAGCGAGGACGACAGCACGACTCAAGCGTCCAGTGTGTCGAAAGGCGGCGAGAATGGCGTTAGCGCATCTCTAGCAGAGGCCGGCAACAAGAGAAAGAGGATGGACGATGTTCGGGAGGTGAAGAAGAAGCGCAAACTGGACGAGGCGAACAAGAGCGAGGTCGATGGTGCGGTAGATCCCGTGCTAAAGCTCAAGAAGAGAACTGAGAGGAAAGTCAAAGCTTTTACCCATGAGGCTGTCAAACGTGGCATACTCTCGCCTTTAGCGAGGCCTTCCAAGCGCGAGAGCACCAAGTTGGTCAACGAGTTGGCTTTCCAGCAGGTTTTGACGTTGGCTGGTTTGGGCAACAAAGTTCCGCCTGCAGGTATCGACAAGCAAGCCAAGTACGAGCAGGGCAAGCTTCGAAGAGTACTGGAACGATGCGCGAGGAAGCACATCCTCGCCCAACTCCCAGAGAAGGAACGAATCCAGGTCGAACAGTACGATGCGCAAGCCGAAGAGCAGAAGAAAGAACGGGGAAGAGGTGATCCATCGGATGAAAGTGCTGCTGCTGCCGAAGCTGAGCACGTTGCCGAGAGGAAGGCGAGAAAGATATCGAAGAGACTAAAGAAGGAGGAAAAGCTGGGACAGAAGGCTCGGGAGAGAATGGGTGACTCAGCTGAAGATATCGCGGTGGAGGGGTATGCGACTGGCACAGATGAGATGAAGCCCGATGCTGTCTTGAGCTCTAAAACGATGAGCAAAGAGCCAGAGAGCACCAAGGATTCCGGGACAGCTACAGATACAGCAGAGCTCGGATTTGTGGTCGACACTACCGGAGACGGCGCTTTGGAAGCAAAAGACTCAGACTCTAGGACCATTATTGTGAAGGACAACGAGGGTAATGTACGACACAGATTCTTACCTGGCGAAGCGATCCCTCTCGACAAGGCTATCTGGGATGGAATCACAACCAAGTTACTCCCTCGACCAGTGCGACACGCCCGTAAGGAGTATATGGCCCGGAAACGAGAAAATCGACAAGCACGGGAAGCCGTGAAATTGACAGCTGACGAAGAAGCAGAGAGCAGTGGCGCGAGAAAGGCTAGTGCGCGAGAAACCCTTGCGATACAGATACTGGTCAAAATGAGGCAAGCGCAGAAGGAAGGGGTCACTGGTAATGCAATGACAGTAGAAGGTGTAGGAAATATCCCAATGGTAAAGATTGAGTCGGGAAGTGGTCAGTTCTCCAAGGCTGAGATGGCGAGTGCCAGGACCATCGCGAGGAGAGTTTTGAAAGAGAAGAAGAAGCAAAAGAAGGAAGAGAAGCCACGGACGAAGAGGAAGGGTGGCGCGTGAGGTAGCGAAGCTCAATAACGACGACAGAGGCAGATCAAAACTTGAAAGGCTCTCCTATCCCAGAACCATCACCTTGTTGTTCCATCGAGAGAGCGTGAAATTCGCAAGTCGAGGATGATGCTGTCGTGGCTGACCCTCCGACCCTCCGACCCTCCGACTGAAGTTCCGGCCGAAATCATCAGCAGGAATACATTCATAGCTCCCGATTTCTTTAAGCGTGCGACTACAAATCAGCAGGAACGGATGAACGGAGCGGACAAAAGATGGTGCTCCACTCTGCTTGTTGCTCAAAAAGGCGCTTTTGCCAAAAATAAAAAATAAAATCACGCTTTTCCACCATCGATTCTCCAGCATTACATACAACCAAGATGGAAAGTTTTCGAATGCCTTACAAGCAGGATGCTTTCGGTAACAACATGTATGCTCGCATCACATGGTCGAGGGAAGCGTCGAAGTCGGCCATGCCTATTGGTTCGTAGTCGGATTGGCTCAATGACCCAAGATTCCCATTGACTAATCATTTCCCAGCCCTGGTATACCATGCTGGTGGCCTTGTCGTGGGAAGCTCCGAGATCATTCCCGAGCCTCAGATCAATTACCTCTACTCTGCTGGTTTCCTGGTCGTCATGCCGAACTATCGTCTTGTCCCTCAGGTCACAGCCAAGGAGGCATTCTTGGACTGCGAAGAGGCTTTTGATTGGGCTGTGGGACCCATATTGTCATCGATGCTCAAGGCAAGACACGGCATCGCCATCGACGCCAGCCGTGTAGTCGCCATGGGCCACTCGTCAGGAGGCACAGTTGCCCTCCATCTAGCTTCGATAGGCAGACCGATCAAAGCAGTTCTAGCCCTCTACCCTTTCCTCTTCGTCTCCGACCCCCAGACTCACGCAAACCGTGCCGCGAACGACAAGGATTTTGGTGGCGATTTCCCAGCACTCCGAGGTGACAACGTCGTCTCACAAGAAGACTGGCATGAGATTACTCCATCTCACTGTCAGATCTCTGAAGCGACCCTGTCCGCTGCAGGAACCATCCCAACAGAGCTCACGCCTCGCGAGAGATGGGTCATACAGATTTTCAGGGCTGGAAAGTGGTTGGAGACGATCCAGCCCGATGGAGATTTCGCTGCGATCGATCCGATGACGAGAGTGGGTCGTGCTTGGCCACCGACGAGGATCGTGCATGGAAGGGAGGACAATGTGCCTGGAAGGAGTGTGCAGCTGATGCAGAGAGCTGGGGAAGAACTGAGTAAGGCGGGAGTCGACGATGTTGCTGTAGAGATTGTCGAAGGGGGACATCTTTTCGACCATACACCGGAAGTGGGCACGACGGACTTCGGAGGGAGGTGGATGGCGGTGGAAAATGGTTTGGAGTGGTTGGTACATCATGTTTGATGACAATGATTTGGTGCTGCATTGGTCAGTCTGACTCGCTTCTCGCCTACAGTACGGACAATTTCGTCCCATTCTCTCTCCTCACAAACTCCAAGAACGGCTCTAGCTCCGGTGTTCTCACACCATTGACCAGGAATACCGCTGGCTGGCCGTACGGCGCTGGGACGGTAACATCATGACCTCCATGGTATACCACACCCGTCCATACATGCTCGTATGTCCGATCCGCTGGCCCAGGGAGATATACATCCGCATCGAAAGTCTGCGGCTCAAAAACAGGCGCGACGTAAAGCTGCTCTCCGAGGTAGAAACTCTCATAGCGGATCCCTCTCGCCCTCAAGTCAGATGTGTGATACATGACCGGAGCACGCAATAGTGGCCAGCCCTTCGTCTCGCTTTCTGTCTCGAGGACATAGCGACGGTACTTAGCCAGGGACACGAAGAGCCTGGCATTATAGGCATAATAGCTGTACGTCGTGCTATTGCTATAGAACTGCGCATTAACGGAAGGAATGTTCCCCTCATGGGAGCGGAAAACAGCGCTGCTGACGGCTGCAAGTTCGCCCCAGCGGCCTAAAAGTTCGGGAGAACGAGTGATGTTGTAGTCCAGATATGTCAGGACGTCCGTGTATCCGCCTACGTCGGAATGCTGCTGTGAGTAGCCCGAGAATCCCATGTGCACCATCATCGTGACGACGGATTTGAGGCCATCGTTCAGCTGCCAGTTGAGGTTTTGGTCGCCGACCCAGAACAAGTTCATGAACCTGTTGGCGCCCATTGACGCGGAGCGGTGGAAGAGGACTGCTTCATCTTCGAGTTCGAGTTCCTCAACAATGCCACGGTGGTACTCAGCCCATTGTCTCGGATAGGCGTTGTGATAGAAGAACGCGTCGCTGACTTCATCATGAACCTTCGTGTCAACCGTCACGGGCGTGTACTCGCCAAAGTCCGTCATGAAGCCGCTGATGTTGGCGTCCCAGACCTGGGTGCGCAGTATGTTCCCAAACCATGCCTGCAAGCCAGGGTTTGTGAGGTCGATGATCCCGGCTTCGATTCCTGGACCACTGGAGATGACGGCAGTACTGTTCAAAGTCGTGTTCTGGACGAAGTACTGAGACGTAGTAGCTTCATCATACAGGTTACGTCGAAAGCCAGTCGTTTTAGTGGAGACGTTCGCGAGAAATGTATTAATGTACGAGAGAGTGCGAACATTGTACTTATTTCTCAGTTCTTGTACGAACTCGTCCCAGGTAGGATACAGGGTCTCGTCGTTTTCCCAATTCCACCAGAGACGAGAGATGTTGAGATATGGTCCGGCCTGAGGATGAGTGCCACACCAATCTTGCAACCACACGGCTGCGATTGGACAGCTGATATCTTTGCTAAGTCCTTGTGCGACGATGGCGTTGACCTTGTCTTGACCGCCTTGAATTCCAAGGATGGCACCGTCATCGACCCATTTCGGGAGGGGAGGCTGGCGGCCTGTATAGGCTGTCAGGGCTTCAATGGAGTCAAACATGTTGTCCTTGATGGTAAAGGCTCCGTCGACACTGAGAGAGTCATAACGTATCGAGACAGCATCTGGGAGTGAGAAGTTGAAGTTGGCGTATCCGGTGCTCTGCTCCGACAGGTAGAAGACTGCGCCGGCTGTCGAAATGTAAGAGGGAATAGCAGTATAAGTGGTGTATTCGTCTCCTCCAGCGATCGAGCCATTGGCATTCTCGATCGACGAGATGGGCTCATCACCACGTCCAACACCTTGCTCTCGAGTGAAGACCGGAATGCTTTGGTACTTGAGCGAAGCAAAGGATCCTTGCGCCCCAGCACCATAAAAGTCCTCTTCAGCAGAGGATTGAAAACGAAGATACGACTTTTTCAGTGGCCCAGACCCAGTATCGACCTGCTCAATCTCTAGAAAGAACGCCACTCGATCGTCTAGATCTTCAGGGACCCACAGTGTCAATGTGTACGGAGCAGTGGCCTTCCCGCATCCCAGCAGCTCTCCCTTCACTTGAGCCGCCGCGGCTCCGTTCCATGGAACGGTCTTGATGTCGCTAATTTGCTGATCGGTACACATATCCGAGTCCACGTGTGTAATGCTGAAGGCTCCACTGGATCCTAGAACGGAGTCGTTTCCGGCGCTGGCGCTGACGAACGGCTGATCTGCCGTAGTTCTCCAGAAGGTTACGTTCTGCTTCGCGATCTCCAGCTGTCCCTCTATCCAATGTAGTACGAAATCTCTGCTTAGGGTCCATTGGTGCTGGTTGGGCGGTAAAGTCGACAGGGTAGTCTGTCTGGTTGCAAGACCAGAAGTGAAAAGAGAAATGCCCAGAGACCCTAAAAAGCCGGCTGCCCTCATCGTTGTATGAGATCTCACCTGACGTACAGAAGTGGTCGCGACTTTTGTATCGACCCTACAACGTGATGCCTGCTTGTTATATATGTCCAAGAGAAATAGCCGATCAGCCGAGCTGGACGAACTTCGCTCCCAAGTCCTTCAACCTTCAGTCACAGACGAATAAGAGTGTCGTAGCTTAGTGGACCCACCCTAAGCTCAACGTGATCGACAGGGAAGATGAGCTCACGGCGCAGACTCTTGCCGAAAGGGGAATTCGACCCGTGTATTTCCCTATAATGTCCATCGACACGTTCGTCTTTCAGGGAAGGATAAAGGTACACGGTCTTGATCAAGCAACACCATCCACCGTACCAAGAAGTCGGCAAGAAACGCAGCGGTCGAGGAACCTCACTCTCACCGCATCGAGGTCAATAATGGTTCCTCAATCTCTTGATTGCATCGCTCTTCTGACCTCATGTATCTAAACAAATCAGCAATTCCACAGCTTACTCTGTTTTCGTGACTGGATCGCTTCCTTCTGAAGCGGTCGTCTCAACACCATCCAGATGTTCGACGTTGATGTGTGGGCCTTTGAACCATTTGCGTCCATCAATGGCATAGTACGACATTGCGAGAAGCATTGCACCGCCGTAGATTAAGCATGTCCTACGGTCTTCATCAGTACTCGCGCATTGTTTGTTGTTCGGCAACTTACCAGTTCATAGTCTGAAGGGTGAGGTCGGAGCCTGTATATGCCGGGAAGCACCTAAATAGAGGAATGAAAGATCAGCAAATCTCTCAGACAAAGCGATGTCTCAAGGCCTTGAATTCGGCTTACAAAGCAGGCAATATGATCATCCACCAAGCACATGCGATTATGTTGACCGGTGTAGATAGAGCACCGAGATGCCAAGGTCCTCTTCGAAACTTGTTCTTTCCAAAAAAGAGCTTCAAGAAAATTGGGGTCTTGTTAGGTTAGCATAGGTCTCACAAGTGGAAGTTCCGCGCTTACCGTGAAAGATGTATACTGAGCGATAGCGCCAATACTGAACACCGCTCCAATAGCAACAGGTCCAGCGAATAGTAGCAGCCCCAAGAGAGCGCCAACAAACAGGACTGACCAAGTAGCATTCACCGGCGTCTTCGTTCTCGGGTTGACCTTGCTCACGAACTTCGAGAATGGTAAAGCACCATCTCTTGAGTATGCGAAGAGTACCCGAGACGCAGCAATTGTACAGCCTTGTCCACAGAAGAATTGCGCGATCATGTTGAGCGAAAAAAGTGCAAGGCCAGCTTTCTTACCCAAGACCTGTAGGCAAAGGCTTCCGAAAGGCTGGCCGTAAGGTCCAGCGACAACCTCGGTGATGTCTTTGACGGTGTAAGCGATGACCATCACGATCGCCCAGCCAAGATACAAGCCGAACTGTGCAGTCATGACGATAGCTCTAGGAGAGGCAATATTACTGTTACTGCACTCCTCCGAAAGGTGGAATGGAGCATCGTATCCACTCATCGTCCAGATCGCAGTCAAGAAACCCATGATCGTCGCCCAACCAATGGGCCATTCTGTGCCATTTTCGAACTCGGTCCAGACAGCGTGTGAGTCGTTGGTCTTTGGACTGTTAATCGAGCCGATAGGAAACCAGATCAGGAATATCAGCACGATGACAACATTCCAGACAGTCCCGATGACGTTCATCCTGCCAATGAACTTGGTGCTCTGCATCGTGAGGACACCATTAATGACCAGGAGCAGGAGAAAAATGAGGTATATATGCCAGTTTTGCGCAGAGTAAGAAGGGTAAGAGATCTCCCCAGCGGTGACGATCATTGCAGCAAGAGCGTAGTTCAGCGAGCATGGACCAGTGACGAAGCCGCAGAAATTGCTCCATCCAACAAACCAGCTAGCGAGAGGTCCCCAACCTTCGGGTGCAAGCACCGCTGCGGCGTAGTAGAGACCTCCGGCCGTAGGCATGGCGGAGCACAATTCAGCCATGCTGAAGGCTGTCGCCTGGATCATGACACCTGCGATGAGCCATCCCCAGACCGTTCCGCCAGTTCCAGAGTAACCAAGAGCGTACGCGAGAGTGGAAGCGATAGATGGCAAGAGACCGAGAACAGAGAAGGAGACAGAGAAGGACTCAAGGATGGAGAAGTCTCTCTTGAACTCCTGCCTGCGGTGGAGGCTATCGTCAGTGTCGCATCCAGAACGACTCCAAATCTTTGGCAAGCTCACTTGTAGCCCAAAGCCGCCAGAGTCTGCTCATCATAGTCAGCCTGCTCGTCGACCACCGCGTGCCCATGCTGCACCCTGTCAAAGACAGAAGTGACATTGAGCTTCTGCTCGTGCACAACAGAGCCACTTCGATGCCCGCTAGCCATTATCCCAGAGTTGAAGATGGAAGCAACAGGGAGAGGATCTCTGCATTATCGTCGACTTTCTTAAGGACCCTTCGGACGATGCATTAGTCTTGTACAACGGACGCCATCGACTGATAAGGCAAGATATGCGATTCTCATGGGGAAGCTCGCAAAGCTCAAGCTTGTGCATCGTGCATCCTTCTAGGAGATCGGCAGCTCTCCGCAAGATAGCATAAGCAGACCCGACAGACAGGAGCCACTGTGTTCACAGATACGACTGATCTAGAGCCTTACAGAATCGCCACGTGGCTTTGACCCATCGTCTTCGAATGGTACATTGCCGCATCTATGGCGCGCTTGGCGGCTCGGTGGCGGCAGCACAGACTTGATAGGCGCTCGAGCGGCTGCGAGACCTCCTGTGGTATCTGTGGTCGCTGACATCTCCACTGTCTGTAATGGGGTTAGTGCCAGTGAGAGTGATGGGAGAGGCGGGACGGCGAGTACAAGATTCCAGGCGATGTCAAGATGTAAGGAATGCGATGGTAGAATTCTACTAGCATCGTCTCAGCACAGTGCGCTGACTTGTGAGATTCGGCCCCCATTTCGACACTACTCCCCGATTCCTTTTGCCCTATCATCTCCATTATACGCTCATCCCTCACGCGACATCGTCTCAAGAACACACCTGAAAGACTCGTCGATGCCAGAGCTTCAAGCATGAAAGGCCGCCCGCCCATACCGCAGTCCCTAAAAGTCAACTGACGGACTCTCAGTGTCATCGATGCCCAGGCTCATCCCGTGGCCTGTCGATCAATTGTGACTAAGATATCACTTCGCTTGATCAGCCAGATAATCTGACGCTCGGCTTGTTCTTTGTCATCGTACTGATCTGTTATCACATCTTCGCCAAGGCGCCTCTTTCGGCCCTATAGCTCGTGGGAGAGGATTACGCAGTTTGCCGTGCAGCAGCTTTGAGCATACACTTCTGGTCCTCCCTAATTGAATGGTTCTTGTGCCGATGGGAAATCCTCTGCAGCCTATTTGTCTTCAACTTATATCCGTTCGACCCGGGAAGGATTACGCCGATCCCACGTTCGCATCTTGCTTCCATCATACCGCTCTAGGTATCCGCTTTACTCTGGGACGGATCAGACTAGATCATGTACGACTATACATAATATTAGTACGGCCGTCTGCTGCACCATCATGGAAGTTTGACGCACAACAGCTGTCCCCTGCGTGGAGATCATCACAGAGCGTGCCTTATCTGTCATGTCAGTCTGATGACATCGACAGCCTTGCGGAACAGGATGGTCCGGTCAGCGTCAAGGCGGCAAAAGATTGTCGAACCTTTTCATTTTGCCATGCCCAGTTCCCAGGGATGGAGTAGTAATGAGCTCATAAGCTGTCTTTAGCTTTGGGAGACCATGTCTCTTGGACCATTCCGTGGCTTCTTCGATGGATTCGACACATGCACAGGATCTGACACTTATTGCGGTTGTGAGACAGAGAAGATATTGACCTCATCGCCTTCCAATGCTGTCTCGAACTCAGGCACAGCTGAAGTTTCATCATACGTAATTTCCCAGCTCCTGCTCCCACGACTCCACCACCAGAGAGCAGTTCGCGGTCGACAGTTCTCAATACTTCTGGCCGGACTACTGCCACTCCTACTTCACATGTACTGGTTCTCTATCAGAGCGCAATACAGGGACAACTTCCGGAGGCTTTTGCGGTGTTGCAGCTGGTGCCATCGTTGGTGGTATCATCGTATGGCTCATGTAAACGAAGCGTAAGAGGCCGAAGCTAGCTGATGTGCTGTGGACCTCACTGCTGCTCAGCAAGTAGGCCACCTTCACGGACTGAAGCTGAAGCAGGGCGAAATCGAGCAAGGAGCCTGATTGGTGTTCTGTGGATGTGTGCGGCAGTGCTGGAAGTGAGCAGTCGTCATGTACGGCTAAGTTGATTCTTGTGCGCCTTATGAATCATGGATCTTTTGTTAAACCTCATGCTCAAGGGACGTAGACTCTCGTTCTCGCTGATATCATGCATACGACGTGAAGAACTTGAGACTCCTGCCCTGCCTCACATACAGAGGACTGATATTACCTTTCAGCCCACGCCACGAGTTCTGTCCGGCTCCTCTCTGATAGAGCACGGGATCTGCACCTCTTCCTGAACTCGCAACATCATACTCAAGGTGGCAGTAGGGAGCAAAATCAGCACCTGAGACTGCGAGCCCGAGAAGATCACCAGCATGCACAGTGGCATTCGATGTGATGGGTATGGATGCTGTGTCGAAAGTGTAACTCAGGCTGGTTGCGTTGAAGTTAGCGGTACCCAACTGCGTCCACTTGTATCTGTTGCATGCATATTAGTGGACGGCGCGTAGGAAGTAGAAGTTGCGAGGGCTCACTCTGGAGAAATAAGATCTGCGTAGCTGTCAAACTTGAATACCGTGAGTGCTAGTGGTATAGTCTGAGAAGCTCTGGCAACGTTCACAGACACGCTTTTCAGTGTGCCACTCTTGCTTGCTTTCCAGGTTTGGAAGAGGTCGAAGGAATCCGAGTCGCAGACTGGAGTGTACTACCACAGAGTCAGCTAATCGTGAGGTTCGCTAGGGCTCGGTAGACTTACGACAGCTTCAGCGGGTGTCGCATCCCCGGCCGTGGTTGCAAGTCCCGAAGCGACACTTCCAGATCCTGGAATAAAACGAACTGCAAACTGAGCATCGGCAGAGCAATCGAGAGGCTGTGCAGATCCATCACGCTGGAATTGGAGTGGCTGAAAGATGTGCCCGCCGAACCCAGTCCTTGGACCACCTGGGACTGACGTTGAATGCCAGACATAAGTGGTTTGACCAGTGTGTGGGTCCGCCAGGGGCAAGACGCCTTCCACCTGTCCATTACAAGAATAACCAGATATGATCTGTCTCGTCCATGGACCCTTAATGCTCGCGGATCGATACAGGAGTCCGATGGAACCATTGCAGTATCCGCACGTATTCGATGCAGAGATGTAGAAGAGCCCGTTCCGCTGGAAGATATCCGGAGACTCAGCCTCTTGGTCGATGAGATCGTTGGCTGGTGAACGGATTGGGTAGCTGACTGTGGTCGAGTTCTTGTAGTCGCTTGTGAGCTCACTGAGGTGTAGAGTCTGGAAGATGGGAGGCCATATGCTTCCCGCTCTCGAGTCTCGGAAATTGAGTGCTGAGAATGCAAGATATCCTTTGTCGCCGAAAGTCTCTAGCGAGAAGTCCGCCGGCTGGAGGCCGTCGAATTGCGGATCTATGGCAGCTGTGGCCGCCAGGAATGAGAAAGGTCCTGAAGGGGAGGATGATGTGGCGACAAGGTATCCACTGGAACCAGCATTTGCCCAGAGGACGTATTGGCTGTTTCTCCTGTTGTACACGATATGAGGTCTTCCACAGCCGCCAGCTTGTTGGCAGACTGTGACTTGGACAGGATCATACAGGAAACCTTCGTATTTCCAGTGCTGGAGGTCAATTGACGAGTAAGACTTGACTCCGAATGCTACTCCGGTGGTTGAGAAGCTGTTGCCGTACAGATAGTATGACCCATTGAAGAGGTTGATTTTGCTGCCATAAGCATCAATCTGGTTGCCGTTGGTATCGAAGAGTAGTCGCCGACTGTTTGAGAAAGTGACCTGGCTCGCTGAACTCCCGCCGTAAGACGGCTGACCACGTGTTGTCGAGAACAGCAAGGCTGATAGCGCAAAGAGAGCTTGACGAAGCATGATGAAACGGCCCACGAAGTTGAAAGCTACTTCATACTCGGTCTGGCAGTCATCTCACCATATATACATCCATGATTTCAAGAGACCGTGCATATCTGCGCCGACACGGGACATGAGCCTGGCAAAGTCGATTCGAACAATGTGCAGAATTGGGCCAAAGGTCCCAGCACCAGGCCTACATGAGTCTTGCTCATGTCCGCATTCGCAGCCATATTTCGTCCGAGTTGTCGGACATAGACAAACGAAATCAAATGTTGCAGTAATGTGGCGCAAATTCCCCGCATGATCAGACATTACTAGGAGGATCTGGGGAAGCAACGGTGGGGAAGACGGAGAGCCGCACATGGCAATTAAATCGGTACCTCCGACCCTTCCCCCGGCGCGGTGGAACATGCCCATCTTTTCTGCGACTCCTCTCAACCTTACACTGATCACGTCTTTAACCACCAGGCTCCTCCAAGAACTGTAGTCACCAACACTACCGGCAGCGCTCGCCTGAACAATTTCGCCAGCGCCCTCTTATAGCTGTTCGTGACATACACCTGTACCATTTCGTGCAATGCCGCAGTCTCATTCAAGCGAGGAAAGGGAACAGATGGTATGTCTTTGCCCAAGAACTTGCACAATGGCTCCCAGCCATCGTCCAGCTTGAAGATCAATAGCTTTTCTCTCGGCGTCACCCGCTTGACCATTTCGTTGTGCTTTCGATACATATCTCTGGCATTTTCGCGATACATCTGGAAGGCTTTGGGATTGTTGAAGATGCCTTTCTGCCGGGGTACCGTGACGTTGAAGTAATACTTCCAGAGGAGATCGGTCAAATGCGCCACTCGGGCCATATAGAATGAGTCGATATACGTCGCGACCGGGATGAAGGCATTGTTCGTGCCTTCGATGACAGCGTCACTGTAAGACTTGTACCAGCGTTCGATATCTCGTTCGACAAGAACGACTTTAGCTTCTGGATAGGCTTGTAGAAGTTCTTCGCAAAATATGGCAGCGGGATGATCCGTGGTCGCGCTCCAGTACCCTAGCATGCTGTCGAACTCCTTGCGACCGTACGGTTTGATGCCGAGAGAAGCGGCCTTTTCTGGATCGAATTTGGCGATCATGGCTTCCGACCACATGTCCATGTCCGGGCAATTTGCGGCCATAGATACAAAGTGCCAAGTCGGATAGCCTAGGATCTCGAGCGCGGCCTGCATGGTCATGGTACCCGTTCTGAAGATAATCCGTCAGACTTTGTTATTTACGGCACGAATAGTTATTGCATCACCTTGAAAATCCACAACTCAAAACTTCCATTGGCACAATCCTCTTCCGCGTTCTAGGATCTTCATCGCCCGCCATATAGGCGTAAGGATGCCTTTCCCTTGTGGTTGCCATGATGCTGTACTGTCGCTTGATGCTCAGGTTGGTCTGTCAATCATGGCTAGTGACCATATAAGTAGTCCTTTTCACGTTCACCAGTCGAAGTTCAGCTCCCGCCCAGCTGTTAGGGTTTCGTACTGCAATCGCGTGGCCCATGATGGTATGGTTCGCAGCATTCCTTCGTACGTCTCCTGTTGGTCGAAGAAAGTGTCTGCACCTGCGACCTGACACGAGTCCCAGCACTAGCCACATCCGGGCAGTCTCCACAACTGGGTGAGGGCTGCAGGAGATCGACAAAGTTCTGTCCAGAGTCGCATTGGCTCAATTCAATCAGCCGTATCCTGAATCGATGCACCGCGAACGTCAACATGTTTGCTCTCTTCAGCATCTTTCGCAACTATCGTCCAGGCATGATAATACTGGTAGCAGGCATGAGTGCATGCAAAGGAGCCGAAAGTCGATGTCTCTTTTGCGAAGCGGCGTCTGCTCTGCAGGAAGTTGAACTATTGCACCATTGCATCTTCCTGACTCTATCTCCCATAGCAGTAGGCAGCGGTATGTACATATCTCATCGTACACAGTTCTCGCGTCACCAAGTCGATGTCAACATCACGGTATCAGTAAAGACTCACACCTTCTCTCCCACGATCTTCCTCAGCAGTTTCGCGCATTTTTTCGGATCGGCTAGAAAAGGGCTATGCGAACCTTCACTTGTCTCGAACTCCCACCCCTTGCGCTCCTCGCCATCCATCATGTCGAAGAATTTCCTTTGCAAGGCTGGTGGAACAGCCCGGTCGTCGGTGCAAAATATATAGATGCATTTGCCATGAAACAGCTTCCAACCACTGAAACGGCTCTTCTCGCTGAGTGCAGCCGTAGATGACATGACACATTTTGCAGCAGCCTCTTCAGCCAGCTGAGCCTCGACGTCGTGATAGAAGGGTGGGATGGGGTTGGGTACGTATCTCCAGAGTCCATCATCAGTCTGGGCAGCCCAAGGTGCTGGTTGCACGAAAGGCGATATACAGGGAGCTCCCTCTGGAACAACAAAAGCAGCAAGATAGACCAGCCTGACGACCTTTCCCTTGGCCGTATCGCTAAGCTGGGCAACCGCATCGCTCCCGGGGACACCTGCGTAACTGTGGAAAACCGGCAGGACGAAATTGGATGTACCCGCTGCGTCTTCTATTGCGGACTTGATGACTTCGGCATCGGCGCTCATGCCATTCTCAGGTGGTTGCGCTCCACCTATCGACGGCAATTCTGGGACTGATACATCGTATCCGGTAGTCTCGAGCTCTTTCTTCAGGAATTGAAGATGCCATGCTCGATGGTAGGATCCATGGACCAGGATGACGTGAGGTTTCGACATAATCGTGGCTGCTGAAGAGGTTCAGGTAGGGCTGGAGGATACATTCTCATTCCATGGGTGTGGCACTGTATATTTGTAGCTGTCAAGTCTGCCCAAGTGAGGCAATGCTGCCTGGCTCAGCTCTGACTTTCGTTGCTGACAAAATGACCTCGGGTGCACGCCGCGGCGGATTGCGAGACGGCCGCATGTCCCGCCTCAAGAGTCCAGGACCCGACTCACACTCGCGTGCGATCATGTCCGTTGACACAACATTGAGAATTGCAGTCTCTCTCGAGCGTGGAAAGCCAGCAGTGGTGGCCATCGAGCCTCTCCAAGGAGTAGGCTGCAGAAATGCGACGAGGTCCGCCACTGGCAGCGGGAGACGACCCTCCAAATGTCTGTAATACGAGCGGAGCTAAATTCGCTCGTTCATTCACACAGCTATGCTACTAGCTAGAGACAGACGGCGAACGCTTCCAATAGGCGCTTTGATGTAGATCGCAGTAGGAGAATACCGCGCCCGCGCCACTTGTTTCTGTCCGCAGAAACGCGAGCCTTCGCGAAGATAGCGTTCGACATTGGCATGAGTTGAGTATCATGCCAGTCCTCGACTGCGACTGTATATCGTCCATTCGACGACATACTGGATGTCATGGTGGGTAACGTGGATTTGAGTTGCGATATCTGGAGAAGAAAGAGCTGCTGCTATTTACGAATGGCAGTGGACTAAGGAACGGCTCTACGGCCAGCCGAGAAGGGTCTACACGCAAGCCTATACCGCTTCGAGACTCCAGAGCTGGCGACGGCGCAAGTTTGGCCACTCACAAGTGGACTCATCACGATGGCAGCAGCCGTTCGTCTCCTCCCTCCGTGCACACACACTCACTACTCCTCCTCCTGTCCCAGCCTTACACACACCCTCGTTCTTCGTCTATCGCGTTGCTCTTGTATTTTTTTCATTCCTCCTGGTAGATATTGTCCACATCATATCGGATCGGGTCTCCAGTCGCTTTTGAGCCATCCTATACTCTCGTTCAGCATAAAGAAACAAACTGCGTGTGGCGAGCGAGGGGAGCAAACATCAACAATACCACACATTCCTACCCTACGACCAACCGCAGCCTCTTGACCACCACTCCTAGTGCCTCGCGCATTCTGCGTGTCACATTCGCCTCTCCGACTGCGTAACTACCGGCCGGCCGATACCTATACCTTCTCCCTAATATCCACGCCGCCCTCGCACATCCGGCGCCATAAAACGCGACCATGCGGCACTTCAGCACAGCGGCCGCCCTGCTTGCCACCTTCTCCCTCACACACGCCGCCGCGCCCCAATGCAGCGAGTCGAGTCCTTGTCCTTCCGACACACCATGCTGCTCTCAGTACGGCCAATGCGGTGTCGGCGCATACTGTTTGGGTGGATGCGACCCCAAGTCCTCCTTCGATCTGACCTCTTGCGTGGCAGCACCGGTATGCAAGAGCGGCGACTTCAAGATGGATTCTCTGGATGATATTGCGGCAAATACTATCTACCTGGGCGATCCCAGCACTGCGAACTGGGTCAGCTCGGGCAAGCCTGTCTCATACCAGGATTCTACGCTTCTTACCATGGCGCCGAGCACTGTCGGTACCTTGCTCACGAGCACGCACTACGTGTGGTATGGCAAGGTCAGCGCTACTATGACGACGTCTCAGGGCCAGGGTGTTGTCACTGCATTCATCCTGATGAGCGACATGAAGGACGAAATCGATTTTGAGTTTGTCGGTGACGAGGTCGAGTCTGCGCAGAGCAACTACTACTTCCAGGGTATCACTAATTGTAAGTCTTCTCGATTGGGTGAGATCGGCTGTGCACTAACTGTTCGTTAGACGATAACATGGTTCCGTTGAACACAACCGATACTCGCACCACCTCCCATACCTACACCATCGATTGGTCACCAGACACGCTTACCTGGTCTATCGACGGAAATGTGATGCGCACGTTGAACAAGGCAGATACCTGGAATTCGACCGACAATTCTTTCCATTACCCACAGACTCCAGCACGTGTCCAGCTTTCACTGTGGCCCGCTGGCCTCGAGAGCAACGGCGAGGGCACAATCACCTGGTCTGGAGGCCTTGTCAATTGGGACAGCCAATACATGCAGAACGGCTACTACTATGCGCAGGTCAGCGACATTACCGTGGACTGCTACGACCCCCCATCAGGCTACCACAACAACGGCGACGATTCGTACTACTATCTTAGCCGTGTCGGTACTAATGATACTGTCGCTATTGGCAACAATGGCACCACTCTTGCATCCTTCTATGCGTCTGGCGATAACCCAAGCTACGACCCCAATGCCAAGGCCAGCGGCTCAGCTACCTCATCGGCGACCTCAACCGCCACCCCAGAGACTGTACCAGGTATCTCGGGAGGCGGCAATGCAGCCTCGAATGGCTCTCCGGTCGGAGGCAATGCAGCTGGCGATGGAACTACAGACAGTTCTAGCTCCTCGGGTTCAAGCAGCTCTGGATCAAGCCAGGGGACGACCGGTTTCTCTCAAGGAGACACTTCCAACACTAGCGGCTCTGAAAAGATTGCCGCTGGTAGTGCAGTGGCTCTTCTTGGATTCTTCATTGCAGCTTTGATGCTGTAGTTTCATTTGGGGAGGTAATGCCTATCGACAGCTTCGAGTCTTTCAGAGGACGATATATGCATGGCGTTTTGTGGCATTTGCAAATGGTTGTACAGCACTACGCAATTTGCGTTTCGCGTCTGCGAGTTCTGTGTAAATGATTGAGAGATATGTAGTCCGCCGACATGCGAAAAGTATGACATTAATTCCAACCCGCACCTGATCTATATGTTAAGGGCACCCTCAATTCTTGCTTCTTGTCATTGATTAGCTGCCTGTGCGAGCCGCGAAGTTACAAGGAATGAAGTGGCAGCGAACGTCAAACAGACACAGCCTTTGAGCTGAATCACGGTTCTCGATGCCTGAGGTTGTGCCAAGATCCCACAAAAGCGGCCTGTGCTTTATTCGAGCAAGACGACGAACTTCGGATTTGATTGCACGAGAATCACCCCGCGCATCATCTCAACAACACCTGAAGCAGCACCTCATACTCCCACACATACCGTCAAAATGGAGAACGAACGCGGAGAGCTCGTCGACCTGTGCGCATCACCTGCCGAACGGCCATAAAAACCCGGTCCAAACTGACGGGAATTTTTTCTTCTAGTTACGTCCCACGCAAGTGCAGCGCAACCAACCGCATCATCAAGGCCAAGGACCACGCTTCCGTACAAATCGCCGTCGCCAAGGTCGACGAAACCGGCCGAATGACTGGCGAGAACCAGGTCTACGCTCTGTGCGGCTTCGTGCGGGCCATGGGCGAGAGCGACGACTGCATCAACAGACTTGCGCAGAGAGACGGTTTCCTGAAGGGAGTTTGGAGCGCGAGCAAATAAGTGTGAGTTGAGAATATCGGACGTGGATGGGTGACGAGGTGGGTTGCTGATGGTTTGAGAATAGATTGTTTACTCGGCTTCGATTCGCAACGGGTTTTTGGCGCAATACGGACACGATGGGCAATGATGCATGTACTGTGGTCACGGCTACGGCTGTGAGGAAGAGCTAGATGAATGGCACCTCACGTTCTCAAAACGCCAATTGCAAGACCGCAAATCCTTCTCCTTTCCTTCTACACATATGACATCCACTTCCGGGTTCTGCGATCCCGAAAAACCCCCCACGGCTGGACAAAGGCCTTCTCTTTCCCTCCTTGCCCCCAGGTGAGTAGGATCCATGAAAGCAGGAGGAAAGGCAAAAGGGCGTGAGTGCTAGTGTGGGAAGCTGGGGTCTTTAGAACCCGCTTTCTGCTCTTTTGTTCATGCTCGACAGCCCAGAAGAGAACCTTCGCCTTGAAAAAGCTGCGGCCGTTGAGCGCATTGGCCGTGGTACAGATACAGGCGGGACATGTGACATCGAGTGTCAGCAAGAGATGTGCATGGACCGTTCTCTTACTGAAGCAAGCAATGCCTTCTCACTACAGGCTATCTGTTGATGCCCTCATCACATCTTGCCTCGCCACTTACCCACCCACCAGAGCAAACAAGATCTGACTGCATGCCTCCTGGGTCGCTCACTCGAACCACGTATAGCACCATATATCAAAGAAATTTTCAGTACTTTCAGTTCCAGATGTACCTTTGACCATTACTGGATACATTTCGACAAGACATTATTAAGACCAGCTCAGTCTCGCACTGCGCACACCCAAAACCGAGCCCACCGTAACGCCACCCATGCTCGCTTACGTCTTCTTGACCATCAAATTTCACAAAAACAATCTCGGAGCCCTTCGTGCTCCATAGTAGCCATCGCTTGAGTCACATCCCCTCTCTCATACGATGGACTTGGCTCCTCCACCAGCTCTCTTTGCTTTCATCCACAGCGTAGGCAAAATGATGCTCGAGCAACAGAACAGGATCGCCAACGATATACAGAGTCCCCAGATTGCTTTGGTCTCGTAACAATTCGTCTTTGTGCTCGCCGCCAGATTCTTCAGACTCAACGTCGCTCCGGACGTGCCGGAAGAGCTCGCTATCGCTTGCGCAAAGACCGCGGCGCCGTGCGCCGTCGAAGCAGCGTCGGTGTTGTTGACCACCATGCAGTTGAGGAAGCTGAGCGGTTTGCCGATGACGACCGAGATAATGACGAAGGCCAGGAGCATGATGGCATCCGCGGCGGTCATGCTGAGAAGACCGAGGTTGGCTTGGGCGTAGAAGAATGGGATGGAGATGAGGGTGTAGAGAGCCGCTAGGCAGGTCTGTGGGAATTTGATTAGTTGGCTGGGTGGGAGCATGGAAAGGGTGGTCTGACTTACGATCGTGAGTGTGCCGACTATCTCGCTGGGCGGAGAGACGTTCTCGCTGATGATTAGGGAGACGAAGTTTGCTGTCATGCCGACGATGGATATCATGGCGATGAGGGACAGACCTCGGAGGAGGATGAAGGTCTTGGCC
Source organism: Microcyclosporella mali (assembly GCA_002785985.1). Taxonomy (NCBI): domain Eukaryota; kingdom Fungi; phylum Ascomycota; class Dothideomycetes; order Mycosphaerellales; family Mycosphaerellaceae; genus Microcyclosporella; species Microcyclosporella mali. The sequence goes on from NHNU01000007.1 coordinate 597,488, forward strand.
AAAGGCGCAGCCCCGTACTCTGGGATAGGCATGTTGTTTGTTTGTTCGGTGGTGGGTTCGTGTAAAAGGTTATCGCAGTACCTGCCAGCGGGCGAAGTGAATATGCTCTTGTGTTGACGAAATCGAGAAAAGAAAAGAAAAAACGCAACAATGAACTTTTGCAGACCCGGCAAGAAGATTCTAGTGAGGAAAACGAAAGGAAATAGAAATATTTCACCAAAAGAACGTTCGTGGAGATGCGAAGGATTGGTATATCGAATATCAGAAGTCGAGGTTCCAGACTCTGGCAGCTTTTACTTATACCTTACTCGCATACCTACTCCGCAAAGACCACCTCCAGATATAGTCTGCGCGTTCTTGTCGTTCATGGTTTGAGAGTGACTACAGTTTCACTGAGTGTCTCTCTCGACATGTTGAGAGCCAATCGAGACGGGCGGCTAATTCAGTCGCTGGTCGGCGGCTACGGCACAGGCTTTGTGCACGGACGGGCAGAGAAGAGCTTCATTTGCGTTGCGTTAAAGTTCGTCCTCATTGGAGTTTTGAGCGGGTCTGAGCATAGTGATCTATTGCTATTGCCTGCCTTGTTCTTGGAAGGTGGTGGGAAGCTGGAAAGCGAGCGTCTGCGGATGTTTGGAGGTCTTCCGCGCCTTGACGAAGTTTCGTGGTCGGTCGGCTGGAGTGTGGATTTGAAGAGCTGGCGAGTCAATCTAACACGAGACCTGTGCACGGTACCGTATCTGAGATAGTTACGATGCTCTTCTATTCTGTCTCTAGCACGATGCAGCTGTTTGTACAGAATTCTAGGCGTGTCGTCGGACAGGAAGTGGTGAATCCTGGTATCCAACGCAACGCTATACCCGTGCGGCGTGGAGCCTTGCCTGACTTCACCTCTCCTCTCTCTGGCAACGACTAGATCCCAGTCGCAGGTCTGAAGAGAATTCGACCGATGGGAGAAATGCTCTCGAACTCTCTATAGTCCATCGTGACGCTGTCAAAATAGGCATATAAATCTCGCATCATGTCATAGCATTGTACATTCTGTTGGCCTGAGAAGAACGCAACGCGCAAAGAGAGATATCGACATTCGGGAGACTTGAGAGATCGAGAATTATCTTGTACGAATGCTCGAAAGTTCAGTACTGACCGCTCGAGCAGATCTCGAAGTGTAATGAGCTTGCTTGTCAACACATTGTGAGTCCTGAATCAGTTCCACGTATAGTGCAAGTCCTGCCAGTCATCAAGTCCTGTATGTCTGCGCTGAAATGTCGGAATGATAGAGATGTGAAAGCCCTAATGTTGGCCAATGTCTTCATCTGCTGCATGTTGCCTCTGCAGTGTCGGTCTATTCTGAAGCCATGGAAGAAGCTGACAAGGTCGGCTGCAACGGAAGTGTCACGGGCAGAAGGACTGAGGTGTAGATTTCGCACAGGTGCTTTTGCTCGCGTATCGAGCTGAATTTATGCTCGCGGCTGCCGAGATATGTTTTGCCCTGCGCGTGAGCTAGACCGCCCGTTTTCGGGAAACAGATGCTGGACCATGGACTGGCTGGCACGCTCGCGGCGGTATCCGTCCTTACTTGGCTCGGATACGGTTCGCATTGCTACCCTAAGCTGCTTTGTCTGCTTGCGGTTCATCGTACGCACGAATTCAAAGCAGATAGATCTCTGTGTTCTGCCCACGGCTTGGCGCTGCTCCCTCCGCCCTGGCTCGCTGACCTTTTTTCAACCTGAAGATAGGGTGCGCTCGGAGGCTACTTCGATTTCGCTTGTTTCGTCTCTTCCTCGGCGACCAACCCCAGAACTTCCTGCTCGGCCATCCACTTCCTCACGCTCTCCATGACTTCCTCCAGCGCTTCACCTCCATCCATGACATCGTCCAGCCTGCGCATGTCGAGGCCACTCCTATGGTCGCTTACCCTCTGCTGACCCCAATTGTACGTGCGCACCTTGTTCTCTCTTCCCGCTTTGCCTGCACCTGCGCCACGCCTTAGCTGAGCGATCTCCTCTTCTCTCTTATCGCGGCGTATTTGCGCGATCCTGGAGCGCAAAATCTGCCAAGCTCTTTCTCTGTTCTGCAACTGAGAGCGAGTCTCTTGCATAGAGACCACAATTCCACTCGGCTCATGCGTGAGACGAATGGCAGATTCAGTCTTGTTGACGTGTTGACCTCCAGCACCGCTGGCGCGCAAAACGTCTGTCCTCACGTCCTTCGGATTGACGTAGTAATCACTTTGTGGGTCGTCGAAATTGGTCTCGGAAGAATCTCCTGCGCTTGGTATTGACGGAAGGACCATGACGCTCACGGCGGAAGTGTGTGTACGTCCCTTGCTTTCGGTTGCCGGTACTCGCTGTACTCGATGAACGCCGGCTTCGCATCTTAAGACACCATATGCACCAGGTGTATCAACTTCTAGTACCGCTTCCTGGACATGAACGCCAGCGCCACTGCCCGAAGCAGAGAAATCCGCCGTCTCAAGTTTTATCAGAGCAGTCCGCAGACCTTTCGATGAGCAGTACGCTTCGTACATACGCAATAGATCTCCCGCAAACAGCGCTGCCTCATCTCCGCCGGCTCCTGGGCGAAGCTCTACCAGACATGGCAGATGAGCAAAAGGATGAACTGGTATCAAACTAGATGTCAACGCTGCCGCTGCACTCTCTACTCTTTCGTGCGTAGGCTGGAAGTCGTCCTCGGCCAGCTCTTTTAGTTCCTGGTCAGGAGATTTGAGCAATGACTGTAGCTCTTGTAGCGAAGCCTTGGCTTTATCGTACTCGTCTATTGCAGAAGCCGTCCTCGAGATCTCTCCCAACCGTTTCGCGGCGCGGGTGTCGAAGTCATCGGCGAGCTTTTGGGTAAGGGAAGCATGTTCCGAGGCGAGGGAACGCGCCCTGGAAAGCAATGCCGGAGAAATACTATCATTGACGGTTGTTGTTGCTGCTTAAGACTTAGCATTGAAAGTGTGTAGATGCACGCATGTGGCTTGTACCTGTACTTTGTGCGCGTCTCGGATATCGAAGTCCGCTCGCTGGCCGAATCAATCGGCGCAGACACGCTGTACAGATCCATGGTGTGACAGACATTGGAAAGGATGGCCGCCATGTCGCTCAGAGCTCATTGCACGGGTTGAAAGCCGCTTGACGAGGAGGCTATCAAATATTGACAGGTCCCCAATCAAGCTTCAACCCTGACCACTTCACCTTGTCATGCCCCAGAATTATCGACCTTTTCATCGCACCGCATGTACCTCCTACTAGGTCACCGCCATTCGGCCTCTAGCCAATGGGAAAATTGCAGATACAGGAGATAGTGAGATCCTCACGGTTCTGTAAAACAGCAATGTGTACGTGGCTCCGCCAATCCCTCAAGCCGGACTAACAGAGATTCTACATGCTACTCGTAAATGAGTCTCAGCAGGGTTTGCAACCTCGAGTCACCAGGAACGGCAAGACAAACATTGGCCATCTCGCTCGAAGGAACTGTAGACTACTCACCAAGTAGCATTGATCGTCCTGAAACGAGGCGTGCTTTTCCTGGCTGGAGCTGCCCGCGTCGATTCATCACATTCAGAATCCATGCGCTTGTCCTGATATCATTGTGATGGCAAAATAATGACGATCCCGCTGGAATGCGGGACGTGGCGCACCCCACGGGCATGCATTGGCAGAGCTCGCGTCGGGTTTGAATGAGGGAACACAGTCCTCTCAGGGATGTGGGCTGTCGTGTTACGTTCCAAGCCAGCCACTCGAATACTCAGGCCCCAGCGCTTCTCTCCTGTCTCGATTCCGTCCATTTGCGTTTGAGGCCATTGACACACGAAAAGTCATACTCATCACGGAAGACAGGATGGCTGCAACGTTGAACGGACCCTTCGTGGATCTTGATCCATTGACGATGAATGCAATTGTCCAGATGCAGATTGAGGATGGCGAACTGTTAGCAGCTGGAGCAAAGAACAAGCAGCGCGAAGATAGTATCACGGATGCTCAGATGGCACTCAACATGTACATGGAGGACCTGAGAGCTTGTGATGCAACTCTAAAAGACCGACAGATGGCTCAAAGCATTGCTATCGCAGTGCTGCAAGACGGGCCATTTCTTCAGGATGCCTACCGCCTGGAGCAGCAAGTTGCCAGAGACCGCCAACTGGCTGCGAGGCTATCGAATGATCCTGCAGCTACCATGCCAACCACGACCAATGCGGCCAGCTCGAGCAAGAAGAGAAAAGTAGATGAAGATCCGTGGGACGATCAAGAGATGTTGGACAAGGTCGCCGCTATCTACATGGATCGACCCCAAAATTACGTTGGCCCTTCGGAAGACTTGCACCACGACTCCGATGCGTCCACTGTAGCGGAGTCTTCAGCGTGGGCTGCCACCCGTAAGGACAGTGACAAGCCAATGCGGCGACCTTGCATTGCCTGTGGGGAGGAAAAAGACTTCTTTGAGCTTGCTCGGGTTCCATGCAAGCACGAGTATTGTCGAGCTTGCCTGGAGAGCCTGTTTGCTCTGTCTATGAAGGACGAAACACTCTTTCCTCCAAGATGTGATCACCAAGAGATCCCAATCGCGCTAGTTGAATTTTTCCTCCCTCGTGACATGATCAAAGAATTCAAGGAGAAGTACGAAGAGCTGAGCACCAAGAACCGGACCTATTGCCACGACCGATCGTGCTCAACCTTCATACCAGCCTCTGCAGATGACGAATATGGGTCCTGTCCAAGGTGCCAGAAGACGACGTGTGTTACTTGCAAGTCACAGTCCCATACCGGAGATTGCCCTCAGGATACTGCTCTGCAGCAACTTCTTGAGACCGCAGATACCGCACAATGGCAGAGATGCTACCAATGTTCAAGGATCGTGGAGCTCAACCACGGATGCAACCATATGACGTAAGACTTGAGAAATTCACGCATATTGTTCTAGCAATTCACTAATTATCTCGATCAGGTGTTATTGTGGGGCCCAATTCTGTTACGTCTGTGGTCAGAAGTGGCACACCTGTGGATGCGAGCAATGGGACGAGCGTCTCTTAGTTGAAAGAGCCACTCAACTGGTCGACCGGATTCCACGTCGTAGATTGTTTCAGCCCCCGCGTGTCGCCCATGTGCAGCCAGAAAGAGCAACTAGCACAACATCGATCACTGCGGTCGTCGGGAACTCTACAGGTCGAAAGAAATGTGCCCTACCACAGGTCGAGACCGAGGAATCCGCATGGGAATCAGACTTTTCCAATCACTCGGAATGGCAGCCTGATTGGTGGCAGAACGACCATCAAGAGACTGATCAGCCTGACACAAAGGACAGTGACGATCTGCCGGCTCCTACCGAGCCAGCTGTAGTTCCAAGTCTGTTCACCAGAGAAGCCGCCCGGGAAGACCGTATCGCTGCTGCAGTTGAGCATCTGAGAACCAACCACGCTTGCGATCACGATACTTGGCGATTCGTGAAGGGCAGACACCATTGCGAAGAATGTCGCTATGTCCTGAAAGAGTACATCTTCGAATGTCGACATTGCCATTTGCAGGCGTGCAATCGTTGTCGTCGGAACAGGCTCTAAGCGTCTGCCCATTCCTGGGTCGGAAGGCCATGTCCCTGTGTGCTACTTGCGATGCGCTCATTGAGAGAAGATTAAGAAGACCTTCATTATCTGGTTGCCCATGCTACGCATGTTGCTTGGTTGCTGTTCTTGCAGATGGTGTCTTCGACCTGCGGCCTAGTTGTTGTGGAATTCTTGCTGGTAATATCCTATTGGATATATGGATATTTCCCTACTGCCTTCCAGCAATGTGCGCTCAGCCGAAGAACTATCTGAAACTTGGACATGATGAAGGAGAAGGAGACCCAGACAGTACTGTCGAAGAATGGAATGTGGTCTTGGACATCAGGATATGTGCTATTTCGGGAACAACGTGGTCGAAACTCTAAAGAGTGCACGCCATGTAGTCGACTCCACCTATTCATCTTCAGCATCTCAGCTTCGCCTCCTTTCAGTAACCCGTCCCGTCTTTCTTTGCCCTACCTTACTTCTTAATTGTATTCTGGCACCGTTGTGCGGTATGCTTAGCGCACTCGAAATACACATGCTAAAAGGCTCTTCTGCTGAGAAAGACTTCATGCTCCATGGTCGATCTGCAGTCGTGGTGGCTGGGAGCGATCGGCAAGGCAAATGGACGACATTGGCAACACAAGGTTCATATGATAAACGAACACAAATTCCATAACGGAACTGACATGCATGTACTACAGAAAAGCAAGCTTGGTGACTGATGACGATACATAGCGAAATCTGGCCGCTAATTGAACAAGATGCAAAAGATGCCCGATGAGTCCCAGCTGTCGAGGAACACAGCCGCAACGGTTGCGGGCAGTAATGCAGTCTAGGCCAGAGGATCGAGCACAGCGAAGGCTGATTTCTCCTCTGTTATGCCAAGCACTGCCTGCTTCAGGCAGCTCTCCGCCAGTCATTTCCTCCACTGATCCATCGCGCTTCATCTGTGCGTCCGGTCCACTGAACAGTTGCTAGCTAAAGGCGTCCAGTCTCACCTCAAGCCCCCCGAGCACAGTGTGTTGGTGAATAAGTCAAAGCTGCAGGACTTCTCCTTGACTACTAATGCACCATTTTCAGCATATCATCAAGCTTTCATCTTCCATTGTTTCCTAGAGTCTTTCGTTCGCCTAAAACATGCGCGCATTTACTGCTGCAGCCGCTTTAGCTGGCGTTGCTTCTGCTGTGCCCTACAAAATCTCAGATTACATTCGTGCTGGAGTCGATCCAGCACCCTACGACAATGCGCCCTCATCGTCCATGACGACGACAACTCCACTTTGGACATCATCATTATTGACTTCGACAGCGACTTCAGCATCGTCTGCGACTTCAGTATCGTCCGCGACTTCGACAGGTTACGTCGAACCCTGCCTCCTGGTCAGCCGCATGGTGTCAAATCAGACAGGCAAAGTCAAAGACGTGGACTCACAGCTGGCATACGACTGCCTTCGATCAGTACCACTGGACCTCGAGAATGATCTTATACAATTGGAAGGTGTCAAGGCTTTCTCGCAGTTTCAAAGCACGCTCGCCTACCTGAAAGCACCTCCGGACGGCTACCTCTATCCACCTGTTGATATGCTAGGCGCATTCGATCAGCTCAGCGATAAGCTTCAAGACGGCTTCTACACGAACGAATATGACTTCCAGCTTGACCTTTTCGACCTCGTCCAGAGTGCCTACGATGAACACTTCAACTACTACCCCGACATCGTACAGGCGTTCACTTTCTTGCGGAGCTCGAGCCTCTACTCGGTATCGATACATCCCCTCGCTCTCCCGGAGGTCTACCTTGCTGAGCGTGGTGCCGAGATCACCAGAAGCATATTCCTAACCAGCCATAACAACTCAGTCTCGCCTGTTGCCGAGATAAACGGAATAGACGTTGAGGCGTGGCTGAACGAATACGCGTCGTTGGAAGGCAGTGCACAAGATCCTGATACAAACTACAACGCAGTATTTGCATCTGTCCCAGGCACAAGTGTCTCGATGGGAGCTTTCGCAGCGTCGATCCATTATCAAGGCCCAGAGACTGCGGTCACATTCCGAAACGGCACAAGCGTCACAGTCCGACATGTTGCTGCTACTGATTTAAACTTCAAAGGCGTGAAGGACGGAGCAACGTTCTTCGAAAAACTTCGCAAGCCAGTTGCTACTTCTTCAGATGACGAAGCCGCCGCATCGTCTGGATCGACTGGATCATCGACTAGCGAACCTGTTATTCCTACCACCGAGGTCCCATTCAAGGCAGTACCGGCGCAGACAGAGAACTTGGGGCCGGACTACTACCCAATTCCATACATCATCAACGATGACGACTCCGTCGCCGGCTACTTCCCTACACAGCATAAAGAGGTTGCAGTTCTTTCAATTCCAACATTCGACCCCGAGGACGAAACTCAGTTCTCCAATGTCGTTCGTCAATTCCTTGCCTCCGCGCAGGCTGCAGAAAAGACCAAACTAGTCGTTGATCTGAGAGGCAATGGCGGTGGCCAGGTCATGCTCGCCTATGAAGTTTTTGCTCAGCTGTTTCCCAGCATTCAGCCGTACGGTGCAACCAACTTCCACGCCACGCCATTGTTCAACGATATCGGGACGATCATCAGTGGTTTCTATGCCAATGTCAGCAACACGACTGTGCCCGACAGCTACTGTAATGACGATAACAACTTCGCTGCCCATCCCTTCAACTACCGAGAGCTATACACCATGAACAACACAGACTTCACTTCCTGGGAAGAGCTCTACGGACCGTACGAGCACCATGGAGACAACTACACTGCCTTGACCCGCTACGATCTCAATGACAAGTTCTCTGTTTTCTGTACCAACATCTCAAACTACGGCAATCTCACTCGCATTACGCCGCAGGTCTTCCAGCCCGAGGATGTCCTCATCATCCAAGATGGCAACTGCGCTTCTACCTGCGCTGTTTTCAGCGAGTTCATGAAGGACCAAGCGGGCGTCAAGTCCATCGTCTTTGGAGGTCGTAAACAGACTGGTCCGATGCAAGCGGTCGGAGGCGTCAAGGGCGCGAACGTCTATCCAATGGAGTACATCCGCGATGTCATTCGTAGCACATACGAAGAGAACTCCACACCTGAGCAGCAGCAGTATCTTGTGAACACATACGGCAACCTCAGCGACCCGATGACCTACGCACTTGCAAGGACGTCCTCCAGCGATGGCGCACGAGTCAATATGCGAAACAACATTCGTCTGGGAGATGAGGATGCGACGCCGTTGCAATTCGTTTACGAGGCAGCGGACTGCCGGTTGTTCTATACCTATTCTATGCTAAGGCGGCAGAGTCTGGTCTGGAAGGTTGCGTATGATGCTTATTGGGGCAATGGTTCTTGTGTCGAGGGCTCGACCGAGCAGCCTTCGAGCGGTCTGAGTGTCGACAACGTAGCGCCGGACAGTGCCAGGAATTTCTTTGGTGCTGATCGGACAACTTCTTATCCATTAGATCTTACACCTTATTAGAAAGCGAGGTCTAGACGAGAAGTAATGGGTTATTTGATGCATGATGATTTGCATAGCGAAATGGGCGTCATTGTGGAGTTTCATTGACATGCGACACGCTAAGGGCGCATCATATGAGCCTAAATCTCGAGAACGATTGTAATGCTAAGCCTGATCAAAATGTTATCTCTTTCGATCTCTTCCATCAAAGCATGTCTGCTGGGTCGAGGTACTACTGACTCTGTTTATAGAGGTCTCAGCTGACCCAAATTGACAAGAGTGACTCGTTTGCTAATTGGTAGGAGTGGACGTGCAGGAAGAAGATCGTAAATTCGGGTATCAGCTGGGTTCATTCAAAAGCGAGCCGGCTCATAGGATCCCATCCCAAAACGCCTTTCGATGCTATTTGAACACTTTTCCCCAGCCTCATTATCAACGCCGTGTCGGTCAGAACAGACGTCTACTCGTCGTCCTCATCCTCCTCCTCAGCCTCCATGGTGGTCTGTGCGATACGGTCCAAATCACGCTGGCCGGATTGAGTAATGCGACGGCCACCCTTGTCCTCGTCATGCTCGAGAACACCGATCTTCTCGAGGGCCTGCATGCACTTGCGGTCGACAGAGCCGGAGGCGTCGACGTGGTGGGATGGGCGCGAGCCGCGGTTCTTGACACCACCGTGCACCTTCCTCAGACGGCCGACACCAACGGTCTTGCGCATGTAGATGTGACGGGCGATGGCAGCAGAGCGGACGTAGAACCTAGCGTAAACATGTGAGCATGGTGATCGGGACGTAAGTGAGAGTGAGACTTCTTACCAGTCCTGGCTCTGAGGAGGGAGCTCCTTTGCGTGGGAGGTCTTGACGGTATCGGACCAACCTGTAGACTGATGTCAGCAAAACTGACATTCATGTCCCCCGTTCCGCACGGGATTCAGGTTTCTCCATATTCGTTTGTGTGTGTATGTGTACGCCGTATGCGCTTGTTCCATCTCTTTCTGCAGTGCTCACGAACCTGGAATTGGCAGCTTTCCCTGACGCTTCAAGAAGGCGGCGTAGGCGTCGATGAACTTGTCCGCAGGGACATCGCGAACGGAGACTCCAGGCATTGTGGCGGTGTTGTGTGAAGGAGACGGAGGAGTGGGCGCCGGTGTTGTTCGAGGATCTTCAGTACTCGACGACTTGTGAAATTTGTGTGTGTCCCAAGTTGAGGCAGAACGGCAGATTGTTGCACCGCGCCGTAGCGCAAACTCAGACCCGGACCCCCCTCATCCACGTGACATGCAGTCTTCTCGACTTCGCTTTCGCGCATCACCTCTTCCTCACCACACAAATATACATATTCTGTTCGACTACTCATCAACTTCACAATCAGCCTCTACCTATCGGTGATCCACATGAGTCTGCGAAGCCACGCTCACGTATCTATGAAACGCGCATTGCGATTCGCAGTATCTCACCATTGCGGCGTATGAAATGCTTATGTGCACATCGACTCATCCGTCCAGGAATTCATCCTCCAGTGAAGCTTGAGCCGATACTGCCGATCGATAGAAACGACGTACAAGTCGTTACCTACTATTCCTGCATTTTGTCTCGTGAAAGCCACGTTTCGAAGCTAAGCACGATCTCCCAGCTTCACTCCTCATTGGTCAACCGTCGTTTGCTGCGCTCTTTCTGCTCCAAGCCAACTATGCCACTCACCTTCTGATGCGAGACTACACCCAGTGAGCTCAAAAACGAATGGCTGATATCGCGAGAAGACTGGCCTCGGCACCTTCGAAGTGGTCGCTGGGGACGAGCGGCATAGTTGGTGTAGCTTTGTTCTTATGGCTATATCGCAGACGCCTTACCGGTGGTGGCAAGAAGGGAGACGGTATGAGAGACACAATGCAATAAGAAGGTCTCAAACTGACGATATGTACAGTGACTGCAACGGATCCGGGCCTTCTACAGAAAGGTACTACCTTCGAATCTTACCGGACGCTGTCATGTCACGTCTACCCCAAGATTCGTACCTTTTATCATGAGCATCCACAGGCGAAGAAACTGCCAAGCGATCTACCTTTGCTCGTCTTCATGCACGGTCTAGGGGGTTCTGTCGCGCAATTCGCCCCCCTGCTCACCTCAATGGTCAGTATACCAGTCGTCCCTTGGAGTCTCAATCGACTTTTTCCTAACATGTCCCTAGGTGAATGTCGCTCCATGCCTCGCGATAGATCTTCCTGGCTGTGGCAGGTCTGACTTCAAACCTAGTGATCCTGCTGCATACACAACAGCTGCCTTTGCGGAATTACTTTATGCGGCTATCGATCGATATCGCAAGAAAGACATCGATCAGAAGGTGGTGCTTATCGGCCATAGCATGGGCTGCTCAATATCTGCTCTACTTGCTTCGTCACAGTCGCCTCTGTCGCAGCTGTGCTCGAGCCAGATCTTAGGCATGATCGCCATCTGTCCACGATCTACGACTCTTACAGAGGGAGATCTGCTCAATATCGAGCGACTGCAATGGATCTGGTCACCAGTCTTCGATTTGATCAGACTCGCCGATCGCCGCGGTGGCGTTGACAGTAAAAGTGTACTTCGAGTTGTGGGTAAAGATGCTGACCATGAAACTAAGAAACTGCAATTACGTTTCAACCAGCAGTCACAGTCAGCAGTCTTTCAAAAAGTCCTGATGGGAATGTACATCCAAGAGAAAGCGACGGCCGAGAAAGGAGAAGAAAGTCTCCTCGGCAGGAGGATATGGAGCGGCGTGAAAGTGCCACTGTTTCTGGTGGCTGCGAAAAGCGATAAGCTGGCTCCACCTAAGGAGGTCGAACAGATCACGGACTGGCTAACGCAGGTGAACGCCGCGAAAGAACACGATAGCAAGTTTGAGGACGAAGTAGCGCCAGACGATGATACACTAAATCACGACATAACTGTTACCGCTGGAGATATCGATGGGGCACAGCAACAAATGGTACCTGGAGATGAGACCTTAAAGCAATCGGCAGCGAGTCCCAAGAGGAACCACTCCATCGCTTTAGATGAGAACGACACCTCCACGAAACACTCCATAGCGCTCAAGACAACTGTATTTCCGGAGCCTGCTTCTCACGGCTTACTCTACGCAACGAAAGACGTCCGGGTGCTCTCAGGATTGATCGAAGGTTTCCTTGCAAGACACGTCGACGGTCGGCTGTCACCAGGATGGCAGCTCCAACACATGACAACAAGTGGTAAATGGGACGTCAAGAACTTGGCCAAGTGGTCCAAGATTGATCCATGTTCAGAACCTATTGGGGATGTCTTCCGTGCGATGAAGACGATGCGCGAAATTGACGACACGCACAATCCTCGCAAGTTCGTCCATAAATACAGCTACAAGGTGATACCTGACGGTGTCGCCATGATAATAGACATCTCTCATGATGTTCCTGTGTACAACAAGGGAGGTCTTGAAGAAAATGGTGTCGAGTACCACAAGTTTCCGACAGTGTCAAAAATGCCGCCCACTGAAGAAGAAGTGGAGCACTTTATTGATCTGGTCAACAGCCTTCGTCAAAGTTCCAAGGTTCAGCAGAGCGATGAGCATGGACGCCATCCAACCATTGGTGTGCACTGTCATTACGGGTTCAATCGAACTGGCCTCTTCATCGTTTCATACCTTGTGGAACAAGAGAAATGGAAGTTGGAAGATGCGATCGACGAATTTGCTGAGAAAAGACCACCAGGCATCAAGCACGAGTGGTTTATTGATCAGCTCTACACCCGATACGCTGTGAAGATCGAGAGGAGAGGAACGATTGTTGGATGAGAAATCTGTGCAGCTTCGTATGCATTTCGGACTCCGATAATCTTGAGATCTACCATCAAGGACTGGCACCTAGCGGACTGGCGGACTGGCATGTGCTGACACGTTGGACAGCTGAGGAGGGGCCGACCAACTGGAGCTCGAAAAGAAAGTGGGTAGCTCTACATGTACGGCGGAAGTGTATCGTACTTGCAGCTTGTGTACTTCCGAGTCGACTTTCGAGAGCTCATCGCAACTTCTCACTCCCTGCCTTAGCAAACCATTCCAAGCTCTACAGGATCTTCCGGTAATCGGCAACTGATCGAGGAGAAACACCTCACCACGTATTCTTGCCCTTACTGCCCGAAAGTCTAGAGCTCAAACGGACTGATCCCACTCTGGAAATCATGTCCTCCGAACTCATCCTCTACGACCTTCCCTCCCGACCTCGTCCTAAAGTTCAATGTTGGTCCGGCAATGTCTGGAAAACTCGTTTGGTGCTCAACTTCAAGAAGATTTCCTACAAGACGGAGTGGATCCCTTTCACCAAACTCCAGGAAACGCTCGGAGCCACAGACCTCACGCCACACCCAACACCAAATTGGGCCAACTACACTGTCCCCACCATAAAGTTCCCAGATGGCTCATACACCATGGACTCGTCGAAGCTTGCGCCAAAGTTGGAGGAGTTGAAGCCAGAGCCAAGTCTACACTTGAATCTCGGCCTCCATCAAGAAGCCAGCGCTGCGACTGGGGCCACCTTCGGGCCCATGATCCCTTATTTCATGCCTCGGGTCGTCGAGCGCGTCATAGCGGAAGAAGACGTCGAGTGGTTCCACGCCAACCGTCAGAAGATATTCGGGATGTCGCTCGAAGAACTCGACAAAACCGAGGGAGGAGACCAAGCCTTTGTCAATGCACAACCCGGCCTCGATAAATATGTCGACGTATTGACGAAACACAAGAAAGATGCTGGTCCTTTCATTCTGGGCTCTGTGCCGAGTTATGGAGATTTCATCCTCGCGGGAGGTCTGCACTGGTTCAGGGTACTCGGAAAGGAAATTTACGAGAGGATTGTAGAAGGGAGGAAAGAGCTGAGTGATTTATACTCGGCTTGTGGACCTTGGTTCGAGCGGGACGGTTAGAACGAACTGCTCCTCATCCTCTTCTACCGCTCCAGAAGCATCTTCACGCCCATTCCATTTGGTAATCAAAACCCATCGGATCTTGTTCGCCGTCTTGTCATCTTTTCTCTGCGCTTTATCCTGTCTCTTCGATCTCTTCCCTTCCCTCTTCTCTTCTTTCTTGACGCGCTTGTCGTCTGCTTCCTCTCGTTCCTTGCTGAGCTTGCGCTCTTCTTTCTCGAAGTCTTTGATGATCTTCGCACGCTCCTTCTCGTCTTTGCGCGCTTTCTTCTTGCCGAGTTCTTTGTCCAGCTTTCGTCTCTCTTTGCTCAATTTTCGATCAATCTTATCACACTCATCCGAGGAGGACGAAGACGACGACGAAGACAACGAACTGGCGGGACCTCGACGTCGTCGTGCTTCTTTCTCTCGCCTCTTGTCGGCTTTCTTGTTCGCCTTCTTAGCCTGTGCATTGCCCATACGCTTGAGCATATCATCCGGGGTCTCCGGAGCTGGGACATCGAAGTCTAGATCTTGCGTAACATAGCCTTCCAAAGCGCGAAGCTGGCGGATTCGTGAATCATCTCTGGACAGCGTTGTTGAAAGTCTTTCGTCTAGCACAGCCTCGTCATCATCAATGAGTTCCTCCTCATGATAGACCGGCAGTTTCAACCTCCACTTTCTATCCTCCCCAACGGGATACCCAATCTTCTCCAACATCTCTTTCGTACTCGGAACAGTCACATGCAGACCTCGCGGATGAAACAATCCCTGATTCATCTCCTTCACGTACACTCTCGTCCGCGCAAACGAAGTCGCGGCGCTAGCCAAACCTGCAGCGACCTGCACGCCAATTCCAGCGAGCTGAACAGGATGGATACCATAGGCCTGCTGCATCGCGAAGCCAGCGACACTTAGGCCCTGGAATGCCGGATTCGCGATCCAGACTTCGTTGAGGCCGTCGAGGAAAGTAAGGAATTGGGATTGTGAGATGTGGTGGGATGAGAGGGAGGAATGGTAGGCTCAGAGGAAGGGGGAGTTGAAAGCGCCGCGGCGGCTGTGGGAGACTTGGGGAAGAACTATGGGAAGAGAGAGTCCAGTCGGTGCAGCCGGTCCGGCCTGTTGTGAAAGTAGTCGTGGCTCTGTCAGTGGTTGATGAGCTTCGAGATATCCTGGATGGGTTGAGAAGGCTGAAGCGATCGGTTGTGGCGCTGAATGGCCGTAGTATCGATCGCATCCTTGAGAAGGGGAAACCGGGCTCTGCTCTGCCGCAATATACGGCGGCGGAGCATTGGGACATTGTGTATTGCGGTTTGAACCTGGTACTGAAGGTATTGTTCAACTTGGACTTCGCCTTGTGACTTTGATCTGTGGGTATCCATGGAATCTTCACAGAATCAATAGTATTGTGACTCTGACAGGTAAGAGATTCCCTCCGAAAGAATTCAATACAAGGAAAACAGATGAACGCAGCTGGCAAAAGCCGCGGACAGACTCTACCAATATATGAGCTCGAGGTTTGTACTGGCAGCTGAAGAAGTCTTGATTACTAGCCCGAGCAATTGGCATGCATGCCTCCAACGAAGTACATGAGATGAATGAAAGTATCATCATGGCGCTATCGGCCCTGCCGCAGTGCGGCGACTGGAAGGGAAGCGCATAGCCTCGTCGAAGGATCATAGGTTTGGTCAGCCAATTGCTACAGTACCGCTCAGCCTCCCGCACGTGACCTGCCTTAAAGGGTCCATTTTGCTGGTGTAGGTCTGACATTACCATAATGGGAAAGCCGGAGTCAGAATCGTGTTTTCAGAAATACGAACCACGATTGCAGATCTACGTGCAATGGGCGCCGTCACTTCCCGTCAGCAGGGTTTGCCAAGAGCTTGTGGCAGTGCTTAGCAAGGCTTGTCCTTCCTTCCACCATCTATCGGAGGGCACGTGAGGTCGAAAGACGCCGGAGAGGACGTGCTTATGTCGATGCTAATGGCGTCGTTTGGCGTCGTTACTGATAACGGAATGTCGGTTGATCAGCGACATTTTGGCCGACACAATGACATAGGTACTGTTGTATCTTGCTGAGTGTACTCTGTGAAGTTGGTGGCGAGTGTTCGGTGATTCGTGTCCAAGGACTAAATCTTCCAGACCTGACATCGCTGAGGTTGGTACCCATCTTGATTGCGCCTCGTCAAGGTGATGATCACAAGAGCATGCCATATTGCCATGCTAGGCCTGGGCTACAACCGTCCTCGGAGCCACATTCCCGCCGAGACTCATTGAACCCAGAGCTGCCTCCAAACCAATCAGTCCGGGCTCTTCCTGTTCCTTCTCCCATCCTCGAAGTGGACCCCATGCAATCTTCTGCCCGCCATCAGAAATGGTCCGCCTCAGGGCAACGACCAGTGGTGTGTCTCTCTTGACTGAGGGGTATGCGTCAATCTCGACAGTCTCGAGACTCGGGACCTGCTCTTGTATGCTTCTCACGATGTCTACACAGAACCACTTGTACGTTTCCTCTGATGCATTCTTTCCACGAAACCCTGCGAAAAAGTCGCCGCTCGGATCGATCTCGACGAAAATCTTGAGGGTGCGTAAGTTGGTACAGTCGGTCAGACCTAGAGTCGGTCCAGTATTTTGACAGCGAGGAGGCGCAGTCCAGTCTGGTCCCACACGGAACTCTAGCTTGTTAAGCGCTTCACGGTAGTGGGCAGGAAGACGAGCGAGGAGAGGTTTCTTGGTGCGGTGGAAGCGGCCGTGAGTAGGAAAGACACGAAATGGTTGGGCATAGAAGACTCGGTAGGCCTCGTCGTGCATGCGATGGGACACGAAGAACAGGTTGAGACGTGGAAGGATGTAGCGGTAGTTCAAGGGGTCTGAGAAAGGTCAGCGGGAAGGATGGGGCTGACGCATGAGTGGCTTACGCAAGTCAATGGTGTCTCGCACGCACAACACATCCTCGTAGATACGGATCCTCAACTCAGAGGGCAAATCGAAGAAGCGAAAGGGCTTCATGGGAGGTGCCGGAGATGGATCCCGTGAGGATGCGGCGGAGGAGACGGGAGATGATGTAGTGCTCGCCCTTGCCGAAGCAGGTCGACTCTTACGTTGCTTGGCCATGCCTTCGTGATGTATGAAACAATATTACGAGAGAATCGGTGCTCAGCTCGTGCTTGGTAGGTACTAGTGAAAGGTATATGCCATAGTATCTCGCGTGACCCGCGGGTTGCTCAAGCAGCCATCTTCACGATGGCCGCAGCAGCAAGCGAGTGGTGGTTATTTCTTCGGATCGCTGAGACAGACGTCACGGAATGAGAGGTGATGAGGAAGCACATGGGGAAGATATGAGCGGTGGTGGTGGTGGTGGTGGTGGAGGAGAAGAAGAGTGGAAGGATGGAATTGGGAATGGTGCAAGCACTTGTCATTGGGGCGTCAGGTGATGCGATGATGCATATTCTTGTTGTTGCTGTCCAACGGGACGGATCTGCCCAGACGAATCGTCGCAGTCGTTCTTAAAGGAGACAGCATCGTTCTGCCCGGCTAATACAACATCCTGTTCAATCGAGATGAACTGCATGCCTGATATTCTGCGTCGCCGGGGATATAACTTTCATGGTTGAAGAAGAAAAGAAGAAGAGGATTGTGCAGTCCGAATCACTGAACAGAGATCTGTGTGAGCCGCACAGACCATTACCCGACCTCCATATGCAAAACTCGTGCCATCGAGTTGGCCTTTCCTCTTGGCCACGACTTCACCTGACCATATTTAATTCATCTTCCACCTCATTCTCTACGGGAGCACACCTCGACACATATGAGGCGCGGACATGCCTTCCTTCGCCATCGAGGTGCCCGGCGAGGCTAATCCCCTCACGGAAGCTACGCTCGTCCAAGGCCTCAGATCCGCCTCTTCTTCCGACCCAAATCAGATACAGACCGGCACTAAGCAGCTCGCACAGTGGGAGAAGTCTCCTGCATATTACAGATACCTGCAGAGCGCATATCTAGAGTATCAACTTCCCGTCGAGATCCGTTATCTGGCCATCATCCAGCTCAAGAACGGCATCGACAAATATTGGCGAAAAACTGCTCAGAATGCTGTGTCCAAAGGGGACAAGCAGATAATCCGTTCTCGACTCACCGACAGTGTGCTGAGTGAGCAGGACTCTCGGCTTGCTTTGCAGGATGCCCTCGTCATTGCCAAGATCGCAAGGTACGAATTTCCCAATGACTGGCCCGATGCAATATCGGGCTTTGTTGGCTGTATACGGTCACCCAACACGCCTCCTCTCCAGCTCGCTAGAGCCCTCTTGGCTCTCCTACATATCGTCAAGGAGCTATCAACGGGACGGCTACAGCGAACTCGACAGTATCTGCAAGCTGCCACTCCTGAGATCGTTGCCGTGGTTGGCACTGTTTATGCACGCATCGTGGGGCAATGGCAGTCGTCTTTCGACACAGACGACATGCATCAGAGCCTTCTTGCCATCAAGCTCCTCCGACGTTTGCTTGTGTCTGGCTATGAGCACCCACATCGCGAGAGCGAGGTCATCTCCTTTTGGAACTTGTCCCTGGAACATCTGAGTGTCTTCATTCCCCAGATGAGCTCTCAGCTGCCTCCAGACACACTCAAACTCCTCGGTAGGCACACACTCCAGCTTGCCAAGTTACATCATGAAATGGCAAAAGATCATCCTGCAGCTTTCGCCATTCTTCCAAACTCCTTACAACTGACGAACTCGTACTGGGGTCTGGTTAAGGAGTTTGGCAGCACATTTGGCTCTCGAGAGGTAATCACATCCGCAATCCAGGCCACAAAGATTGGCACAGATGGTGATGCTGCAGACGAGAAGTCGTTTACCGAAAAGATTGCTCTCAAAGGACTGCTCATTATTCGAGCTTGCGTGAAGATGGTCCACAATCCAACCAACACCTTCAAGTATCGCACGCCTGAAGACAAAGAGGAAAGGACCAGAGCCACAGAGACTATTCGACAGACGCTTCTGACAGATGTGTTTGTTCGCGAAGCAATGGAAGCCATGGTTCTCAAATTCTTCGTCTTTCGGCAGAGCGATCTTCGCGAGTGGCTTGAAGAGCCTGAAGAGTGGGAGAAGCGGGAGGAGGGTGATGGCGAAGACTGGGAATTCTCGATCCGGTCGTGCTCTGAGAAGTTGTTTCTGGACTTAGCCATCAATTATAAGGACATTATCGTCGAGCCCTTGCTGAGAGTGTTCTACAGTGTTGCTGGTGCGCAAAACGAAGACGTGTTGTTCAAGGACAGCGTCTATACCGCTATTGGCTTGTCGGCATCCGTGATTCATTCAAACCTTGATTTCGATGCATTCGTCCGAGATGTCCTCGTCACAGAAGTTCAGCAAGAGAAGCCAGGCTGGAACATCATCCGGCGCAGAGCCTCCATTCTTCTCGGTCAATGGATCACAGTCAAGGTCTCTGGGGGAACCCGACCTCTAGTCTACCAGATATTTCAGCATCTTTTGAGCGCCGATGATCATTTGAATGATCAAGTCGTTCGTGTCACGGCTGGGCGACAATTTATGCATGTCGCGAACGACTGGGACTTTAAAGCCGACGCTTTCATGCCTTATGCACAAACAATTTTGACACAGCTGATGACTTTAATCGCAGAAGTGGAGCTGACAGAAACCAAGATGGCACTTCTCAACACTATCAGTGTTGTTGTTGAGCGGCTCGATCAGCATGTCACGCCCTTCGCTGAGCGGATCGTTAATCTTCTCCCTGGGCTGTGGGAAGAGTCCGGGGAGGAACATCTGATGAAGCAAGCCATTCTCACCATTCTGGCCAGGTTAGTAAATGCTATGAAGGCAGAGTCGCTACCATTGCACCCCCTCGTCTTTCCAATCATCAAAGGAGCAGTCGAGCCAGAATCGGAGACTCAGATCTACCTTCTCGAGGACTCACTTGACTTGTGGGGTGCCGTTCTGGAACAGACACCTTCGGAATCTGCTTCTCCAGAACTGCTTAACCTTGTGCAGTATCTCTATCCAATCTATGAACTTGGTTCTGAGAATCTTCGCAAGGCTCTCGAGATCACAGAATCGTATGTCATCCTCGCGCCGGCACATATGCTGTCTGCAGAAGTGCGCACTGCCACTTTAATCGCCCTCTCAAAACTGCTTGGGCAAGTCCGGCCAGAGGCCAACGGCGTTGTGTGCAATCTTGTCGAGACAATGCTTCGCTTCTCGCAAAAGCCTGAGATTGCGAACAGCCTGCCATCTGGCAATTTCAGCTCTGTATCACACATGGTGACCTACGACCTTGCACAGGCCGTTGACCCCGAGACAGGTTTCGGCGTGTTCTCCAAGCTTCTCCAAGGTCTCCGAGGCAGCTATATCGCCCATTGCACGACGGGTCCAAATGCCAGAGAAGCGCCCGTGGACGGCATCGTCGAAACGGACTACTTCGCCATTTTCGCACGAGCGATTTTAGGCTCTCTCGATGGCTTCCTCTTCACCTGTCAAGCCGCTGCCTCTACTGCTTTCTCTGAACAGCAGCCACTTGAGTCCCTCATGAAATGGCTATTGGAGGAATGGTTCTCCCACTTCGAGAACAGCGGCGACCCAGGACGGAGGAAGTTGATGTGCATGGCGCTCACGAAACTTCTCGAAACGAATCAATCTTTCATCTTACTCAATCTGCAGAGTCTCATGACGATCTGGACGGATGTCATCACTGAGCTGCGTGAAGATGAAGCGGACGCCAAGGGCGACTCGTTGGTCATGGCTGCTGCTGTTCCTGCTGGAGAGGGTCCTGAGTCGCCTGAGGATGCACGGAGGAGAGCGCTGACGTTGTCGAATGATCTGCATACGGTGAATTTGACGGAGTTCATCAGGCATTATCTACAGCAGGCAATCGCTGCGGCAGGTGGAAATGAGGCGTTTCAGGAGCAGTGGTTGGTCAATGTGGATCAGGATGTCGTAAAGTCCTTCTCTGGGTTGGGGATTATATGAAGATGGAGATATGAGACAAGAGGGAATCAGAGCAAGGATGCGCTGCAAAAATGGCGTGGGTTGCAGAGTATGTACACCAAGCTGAAGAGAGGTGCATTATGCGGCCGCGACTTTTCTCCATCGAGAGCCGTCTTGGGTGAAAATTCTGCAGCAGCCTCGAGCAAAGCGATAGATTATGCTATCATGGTATGCTCTATGAATGATCATACTGTATAGACTCATCACTTGGCTCATTTTGCTGAGCGCGATGACGATTCGGTCGACAGATGATTGTGTTCGAGATGTGCCACTACGTCTTGGGCGCAACGAGTCATTCAGTCGAATTCCGCTTCGGCCGTACCTGTCACCTTGTCCCCGATCAAGGAACGGAAATTTAGACTCCCCGTCTTGGATCCGAAATTCACTTCGAGTTGGACCTCAAGCATCCATGTCTTCCTGCCGAAGAATTTGTACTTTCGCTTGTGCTCGAAAGCAGACTTGTTGATGCCTCGAAAGTCAACTCGCACCACGCAGATTCGCTGAACTCCTGAAACACGCAGATGATGGTCAGCTGTCGCCCATGGTGGATGCTGCCATCCTCGATACTTACGATCATCATCACAGTACTCAGGTGCATTGTCGAGAGCGCAACTATACAAACTCAGTTCCATCGAAGAAGGGCTGTCCTTGTCCCAGTCCGTATACAAATCCACACTCTTGCATTCATTCGTAATGACGGTCGATCCCTTGTCGAGTCAGTACTTCTCATTGAGTGAAGAGTCAGAGCTTTACCTTGGTTATCAGCCATTTCATACGGTCACCACACATTCGCTCGTGTGTCCAATCGTCTTCGTACGCCTTTGAATCTGGATCAGTGCCTGGACGGAAGGGTACACCGACCGCCACGCCATAATGTCTCCTGGCGCGGCGTTTCCGAGGTACTGTGCCCTCAAGGCCGCGAAGAGCCGCTCCTCGCACGATTGCAGCTTGCCTGAACACACTCAGTCAGAGATCACAAGTGACATTTGGAAGACTGACGGATCTTTAGGGCACACGACCCGTATGCCTCCATTAGATTGGCACCACTGTTTTACCCGGTTGAACAGGTATGCCGAATCTCCAAACCCTCCGATGAGTATGAGCCGCTGCCAAACATCAGTAAAAATGGTATCACCGGTCAGTCCTTCTGCATACGTACGTCGATGGTCCGGGCTTGGAGTTCTGCACCATTCACTTGGTCTGCGATAAGACGAATTATTTCCTCCACAACGGGCTCGAAGAGATCTATGATATCCTGGCTAGATATACACTTAGCTGTGAACATTCCAGAAGATTGGCAGACTCACTTCGATAAGATGATCATGCTGTCCATGGGGTCGTACCACGGCGACCTCTTTACGCCGGGCATATTGATCGGGCCAAGCTCTTGCCGAAACCCGTTTCCAGACATGCCAAACGATCGTTTGATACGCTCCCAATTCTCCATGAAGCGACTCCCAGGTCCTTTGCGTTTCATCTCAACATTTTCGAAAGCTTGTCCGAAACGCTGCTTCATTAATTTGTGCAGATTACGGTCGATATAGGTCGACCCGCATTTACCACCTGCAGCAACGATGAGCGGTCTCCTTCTGGAATCAGGCTAGTCTATGTAATCAACATACCAGATCCTACATTCAGCTCCTCGAAGACCAGGCCGGGCGCTGTCTCCACAATCGAATATGTGGTAATGTCAACAGTGCCACCTCCGCAGTCGCAGATCAGGATATTGTCGCCCGGCTGCACTCATTTTATCAGTTCTGTGCGGTATATGGGCTCACAGAACACTTACTGACGGAGGCACTGGAGACTCTGGCTGCATATGCTTCTTCAAGGTTGCGATCGCTGCTGCTTCGGGCTCTGTGATGATGAAGATCCTGTCCCCTTGTCGTGAACCAAAGCCCGCTGCCTGTGCTGCCTTCTTGGTCATATCTTGAGCTTTGTCTGACCAGACGGCAGGAACAGTGAGCCAGCAATCCATGGGTGTCGAAGCCAATATTTCGCCGATGCGCTTGGATACTTCTTCCATCATATGCTGGTAAATATGCCGCAGAAAATCTTCGCACACTTGGGGGGCTGAGCGGTAAGCATCGCCTCTTGGAAGCCGCATTATTCCTTGATCAATGGCACCCTGAATACTGGGATCATCGTGCCTGCTGGTCTCTGAATGCTGGTCAAGGAGTAATTTTGTCCAGGAACACGACGTCATGTACGGCTGCACCGAAAATCCCCAAGCGTCCTTCTCCATATCGTCGTCAGGATTCTCGCTAGCATATGCCATTCGGGTTGGAACTTTCCAGGCAGCTGCGGTATCTTGGCCCGGCCAGGAGGTAATCACATGGATATCATCCACGCTTTGTTTGTCAGTGGTGACAAAGCTCACACCTTGTCGCCCGTCAGAACAGATTTTACAAATCACATGTACCTCATGGTGACTTACCAGAGTACGTGGTGCCGTAGTCGATGCCGACGATGAGTCGATGCCGTGTTGGGACCAGGGACAGCTTCGACATACTGTCCCACATTACACTGTCGCGCCCATCCTCGGAGTCGTAAGTTGAGATCAGACTGTCCATCGCGACTAGTATGACACAAAAGATAGATCAGAAGGCGTCCAAAACTCGGGCGCAGATGGGAGTCACGGACATGCGATTGACAGTGAGGATTAACAAGTCCTCGAGAAAATTGCAGCTCGATAGCGGCGGCACATGACCAGAATGCACAAGTCTTGAACCGGGAGGGGGTGTTGTGGGCGAGCTGCAAGCCACTTCAAGGCGTTCGATAAAGCATCAGGCTGAGCTGAATCCCGTTGCGGTTACCATGCAGGTGATGCACAGAATGTGCATGTGAAAGCTGCAAAGCTCGATCAGGCTAGGGCAGCTCCTGCCGCCGGAATAGAAGAAATGCATGTCTCATCAGCTCTGAGTTCTCCTTGCATTATTCAGAAGATAATCATTACACCATGCCTGTCACGAAGCCTACACCCGGGGGGCATCCAGGAAAAGTACAGCGACGTGCTAGTGGTCTTGCGTATGGAGACGAACAGGAAACGGAAAGTCGCCGTATCGAGGCGAACGAACCTCTGTCTGGGGTCTCGAACTGGTTCAGAAAGAACATGGTATCGATGCATTCGAACATCATCTATCGTGCGAGACTGACCAGTCGAAGGGGTCCGGCGCCTCGTCCACAGTTGAATCTGCCCGTCACCCGGCTCAACGAGCACAGGCAGACGCGAACCGGAAACCATTGCCTGAACCACCACGATTGAGTCCAGCCGAGGCGCAAAGGAGGGACGAGATCTTGCATTACAAAAACAGAATCCAAGAACTCACTGCCAAAAACCAAAGCCTGGGACACGAACTTCGCCAGCTTCAAGAGAAAAGTTTCAGCCGGTTGACCGATGCAAGATACACTCCCCTGGAAGATTCCTTCATCACCTTGAATCTCGCGCGGATCCAAAGTGCTGTCACTTCAATTGGCAAAGATTATGGTGCGGATCATGCCAAACGGTTAAAAGTCCAGCACGATATACATCGGGATCAGCTTTTCCAAGAACTTACATTGGTGGTCAACTCGGAAGGTTTGACGAGGGATCAACTTGAAGATGAGCTCGTTGAAAGCGAACGTGCACCTCAAGTCATGCTCACCGGACTGCTCTCCTGGACAATTCACCACAACATTATTGCCAATCCTTTCTTCTTCCTCATCGATGATAAAGCTGTGCGGCCTGAGGCCAACTCTAGGCCTATCGACATGGGCTGGCCTGAGATGTTTCGAAGTGTCTACTTCGGTGAATGGCAGAGTATGCTATCCTTGTGCTGCTCGATAGATGGGCGTGAAAGCTGACACTTTCGATCCAGACAATCCAAATGAGGTCAACGTATGGCGCTCGCAGACTCTGCGCTTTCTATTTCCAGCTGGAGAAGAAGAAGAAAGTCAGACATCGGAGCTCCGTCAGCTCATTGAAGACAAACGGCTCGCAGCTGGTCGGCGCCATGCAGCCAGCTTCATTCAGGGAATCTCGAAGCTGCTTCTCTGCGATGACATGGACAAACAGGGATGGCAGAGTTACCAGCAAGCGGTGGAGACTGTGTTCGAGAACGCTACAGCCTTGTCCGTACGAGTGTGGCGAGAGCGAATTGCCATTCGATGCGAACACATGCACGAATTGGCCCAAGTCCCGTTCAGCGTCGACTCGCCGAAACTCGAAGCACATGGGAGCCACAAACTTGACGACTCCTCGGATCACAGGCTGGACGGTAAGCTGATTCGCCAGGTTGTGCATCCCGCTGTGATAGGCGTGGGGACTCACGACGCAGACGGGTATGATACTTCCTCGCGTATCTGGTCGAAGGCGGTCGTCATTCTAGACTCCTGAGTAAAGAGAAAGAAGGAGTGCCATTTGCATTTCAGAAAGGCTGCGCGTTACCTGAAGCGGCATGTATCGCCTTCCGGTTGTGGAGGAGCTTCACCGGAATCTTGAGCTGCGTCCAACCACATCGCTTGATGAATATGCGCCAAAACAGCTATATGCTACACCAGCCTTGTCGTGCTGTGTTGAGTTGCGGCACACAATAGCCGAGGTCGCATGTTCATCAAGCCACTGTCAATCCAGACCGACATCCATGCACTGCGGTAAGACTTCCCCTGCATCGCTACTGAAAGAGGTCCTGTCTGCACGCGAATGTCCTGCACAATGGTGTAAGCGATGCACGTGTCACGCTCGATCACGTACAATGCATTCATGCATAAGCAAGAATGGGTGATCTGAGGTCTCAGCCGTGCCTCTAGAAACGTGCACTTCAAGAGTTGTATTCGCCTGAGGCTGAGGTCGGCTTCTTTGTTGACGAAATACTGCCTTACTTCTGCTTGCGATCGTGGCCAGACGTCTGAACATGTCAAAGAGACCATCAATTCAAATAGCCGTCATGGGCGTGACTGGTACGTAAAATGGGCATAGTCATCCTTCACTGAGCTCTCAAGATCTGCAGCGTTCTGACGATGACTGCAGGCGCTGGGAAGAGTACTTTCATCAAGACTGCCAGCCAACTTCCCAATGTTGGGATTGGTCATGATCTACACTCTTGTAGGCGAGAAGCCACCCATCGTTCTGAGGCGCGTTGTACTGAGCAAAGCAGTCACAGAGACAGTCGAAGCCTACAAATTCCAGCATCATGACGTCGATATCATCTTGATCGATACTCCTGGTTTCAACGATACAGAGCTCAACGAAGGCGATGTCTTGAAATCGATAGCAGACTGGCTTGATTTCAACTATCGTAATTCTCGACAAAAGCTCAACGGCATCATCTACCTACAATCGATCATCGATCCGAGGATGACCGGGTCGTCTTTGAGAAACTTGAAGATGTTCCAGGACCTTTGTGGTGCTGATCCAATGAAGAACGTTCTCATGGTCTCTACCAGATGGAAGATGGCACAACTATCCGGTCAACAAACACTCGCGGACAAGCGTGAAGACCAACTGCGCAAGGATTACTGGTCGAAGATGCTCGATGCAGGAGCTCGGCTGGACCGCTTCGAAGACACGAGAGAGTCCGCATTGAGGCTGATCATGCGTCTTCGTGACACAGATCCTATTCCACTTCAGATCCAGTCCGAAATGGTCGACGAAGACAAACAGCTGTCGCAGACCTCGGCCGGCATTACCGTGAATGAAGAGTTCATGGCTCTCGAGCAAAAGTACCAGAAAGAATTGGCTGAATACAAGCAAGAGATGGAGGATGCCCAGCAAGCCCAAGATAAGAGGCTGCAAGATGCCCTCGAAGATGCCCGCGAAGAGAGCAGGCGGAAGTTGGAGCACGTCTATCAACAGCAAGACGCCCTGCAATACCAGCGACGTGCACAAGACCGGCGGATGGAAGACGAGCTGGAAGACATGCGGGCTTACACCAAGAAATTTGAGGCTCTGCTTGGACAAATGGGTGCGCAAAATCTCGATTTCGACTCCACAGTAGCAACGATGGAGGCTAACAGCGGCAAGCTGCGTCGAGAGCAGCGTGATGCCATGCGTAGGGAGATCGACGAGGTCAAAAAGCAGCCAAAAAAGCAGCGCACAGTGTGGAAGCTGCTTCTCCAGCTTTTGCCGATTCTGGGGACCGTTGTCTTCGCGATCGTCGGAATTCCAATGCCACCAAGCGCGATTGGAGCATTGGTTGGAGGTTTATTTGGTGGCGGAGGCGACGTGGATGGTGACGGTGCAGGCGGATGATGTTTATAACCAGTTCTTACTCACTCCGAGAAGGATCAATGGCGGCACTCCATGTTACAATCAGGCTCAGCTGTACGGCAAAGAATCTGTAGGCTTAATATTACCAATTTTTTCGAGCAGAACGGTGCATAATGTCTTGTATATGTCGACAGTATTTTCGTTGCGCTGCTAGAGACAGGATGTCACCCGTAGAGACTACTATGCTTGTGACTGTAGATTCGTCGGAACAGAGAGATCATCCTCGCAGCAGGAATCCAGTGCCCAATAATCCTGTTCTTGACAAAAGAGGACGACCGAAAGTTGGAAACTTTCGTTGGTCATGTGTAAGAAATGATCGTGGCGTTACGTTGTTGGCGTACTCTTCCACTCTGGGAGAATTTATCTGAGGAAGAAGCCCATAGGCGGTCGCGATGGTGGAAGCAGGCCAACTGCTATAGTGGCATAGACTGATCTGTTGATACTCTCGCGAGCTCTGCTTGCAATCTTCAGAACGCGCCATCACCTTCTCCATACAATGTTGTTAAATCAATATCAAAGCTGACCAGAAGTGAGCATGCTCTATCTTTCAGCCTTCTCATTCGTCTTCCAGCCGCCCATGACATCCTGGCAGTAACACTTTTTTCGGTAAGGCGATTCAGGGCGGAGTGGTAGCGCTGACTAATGCCAGTCTTGATCGTAAGGAAATCCAGTAATAAAGTTTGGCTCAGGACTGTAGCCATTCCTGACCGAAGACCTCGACATGTCCCTGTGCAGCTGATTTCTGAAATGTCCAACCCCAGGGCGAAACATCCGCTCGTCTTGAATGAGATTTGGAAACTCGCCTCCTTGGTGACAATGACATTCGGCAAGCATTGCACACTCTTACACTCTAGCAACATCTGATATGGACTCTCTTTCCTCAGAAAACTGTGCGCTCCCGAATATGGCTATGCAGTGGGTGTCAACCTGGACATATTGTGCTCATCCCGCAAGCTTGTTGGCATGTAAATTCGATCTCCTGGTAGCCCTTCTTCGAGTGTGCCTGTTGCGCGCCTTGATCCTCGAAATCGCGAAAGTCAATTCTTCTCTATCTCAGGTATGGGATAGAACTGCACTTCCTCTCTAGATCTCATCGTGATGGTGAGCTCAAGACTGTGATCAGATACGTCAAATAACCACTTCTTGGCCAGGCGATGAAAGATGATCACTCAGGTTGGGTGAGTGGCTGAGGCTGAGCACAAGCATTACAATCTTCAATTATGCCACCATGTTCTATCTGATCGCAGGCTTCACGTTCGGGAATCCCGCCCCGGCCAAGTCTCTGTGTATGCAACACGGTCTCCCGTCTTTCCATCAATGTAATTCAATTTTATCTTCGCAACAGTTGCTCGCATGATCACCTCGCATGAAGCTTCAGCCGAGATCCCACAAGATTCATCGATGGGTAGTGTCACTTTAACGCTTGATTGGAAATGCGACATCCAATGCCATGCCTGACGGCTATCAGCAATCCAGCTGGCACAATCCTGTGGTAGCGGCTTCTGCGTCGTCTTTTTCACGAGAAAGCCATAAAGCGATCGACTCTCCGTCCCCTTGAAGGCAAGGGTGAAGTAGACGCGCTCCAGCTTGTCTGCCCAGATTATGTAGCCCCGAATGCTGTGCGTATCCGATGCCCCGGGGCTGGGCCAGCACACAGTATTTCGTTTCATGTTCCACCTATCTTGTGGTTGGATGTCTTGAACACGGAAATGATCGTTAAGATCTTTCGAGACATCAAACCAAAAGTTGTAGCCGCTTTGTTCGTCTTCGAGATTCTTGGGAGCCACAGAATCTATACTCATCAACAACAAAACCTGTTCGACAGAAGCTTCAACGTCAGAAACGGGAATAGTCGGAAAGTTGAAGTGCGATGCTGCAGCCTGCAATATTTCGTTGGGGTCATGTGGTGGCCTCAGATTCGTGGACGGAAATGTCAATTTCAAACCTATAGGACCGCGGAAGTCATGCTGATATCTGCAACTAAGTACAGCACACAAGTCGCCGCTCACCTCGACCACCGGTAGAGTGGCGCAAATACCAGAGACCGTCATTTGCAAAGCCTGTCGGGCTGGAGCCCTGATTTGCACGACATCTGTCGCGTTGTCGAAATTATCGGGTGATGTTGCCAAAAGGCGCTCAAGTTCCAAAAAATGCCCGCAAGGATTCCACAAAAGGATTGAATGATCCGTAGCATTGCGCTGGAGGATTTCTTCTTGGAGTCTTTGGAAAGCTTTGTCGCCCTCGCCATACAGTAAAGGCATATTGACGTCGAAAAGCCCGAGAAGCGAATAGGCACGGTCTTCTAGTCGTTTCGTCTCCCTACCAGCCGCCCAGGACATTCTCTTCGCGACACTGACGTGGTTTAGGGACGATGGCTTCTGAAGCACATACGGCTCTATCCTTGTGATCCGTGAGATTGAGTCTGCAAGCTCGCTCTTTTTTCCAATAGGCGCGCCATGTTGATCGAAGAATATCACGTCTCTGGGGGCTATAAGTTCTTGTAGTGTCCATCCTCGCGTGAACCATCTACATCTTTTGAACTGCGATAGGACATTTGGTGCAAGGCTGCGCTGAGAGAATCCGGCGAGTGTAAAATCAGTATTGTTTCCGTCTTGGCTAATATCAACATCGGAGAGAAAGACATAGCATGTCGTGGCCGCCTGGTACCATCTGTACATGGAGTTGATTGCCTCAGAGAGTTCAGCGCTGCTACGCTTGTCGATACAGCACGTATCAATCCATACCCATTGCAATTCGTCGGAAAGCGCTTGTCGACAGGTAAACTTGATCTTTTCCCATCCTTGCTTGCTCCGCGCATCTGTTGGCGTCTGCATATCCTGGAAGGTGACCTCTTCATCGCCCCATGTGTGAGAGAGAATGGCATACTGGGTATCGCCCAGATTGTAGAAGTATTTGAGGGTCTTGTGATCGGAGTTTAGCAGCCACATAGCTGAATACAATCCACCGAGCGTTGGTTGCGGGCGTGAAAGAGGCAGGAAGCAAAGGGCGAGGATTACTGGCTTAAGGCTGAAGGATTCGAAAGGCCGCAGCACTGCACGTGGCTATAAAGCCCCACACGCACTGCAAGCGAGGTTAACGAGTTGCGCAGAGGCTGCTAGGACAAGCACATGGATTTTCCAGGTAATACATAACTCATTGCTTTCAGTAAACGCCCGCCGTTCCAATCATAACTCCGGCCGTAAGGCTCATAAAGTCATATCCCGTACGTTTCCTTTTCCGATCCAACTCCCTCTAGCTGAAAAGCTTCTTCTCAACTCCAATCATACCGTGAACGTTGCCCTCAGCTTGCGCGCTTGCCGTGCGGAACTCAAATCTCACATCACCAGAAATGACGCCCTCCTGAAGCTTCGCTATGCTTTGAACACCAACGTCTTGCAGCGAGTGCTGCACTCCAGCCATCAGGTAAGGCAAAAACTTGGTGATGCTTCCGCGATCGAGGACAGAGCCAGACACACCCTGAGCAACGAGCACTTTATCGCCTTCCGAGAAGTAGCGAGCAGTGCCGGCGTTCTTTGCAGTGTTGCTGGCCTTGTCGCCGCCACCACCTGCTTTTTTGTCCTCCATCGCGTCAATCGAGCCCATGCCTCGGTAGGTCTTGCGAAGCTGCCCGTCTGGACCAACGACGTACGCTCCGGGAGATTCAGTGGTGGCGGCGAGGAGACCACCCATCATGATCGTGCTGGCACCAAGTGAGATGGCCTTGACGATGTGACCGACGTTCTGGATACCGCCGTCGGCAATGCAAGGAATGCCGAGCTTCGCCGCGAACTCCGCGACGCGGAAGACGGAGGTAGCTTGTGGACGTCCGACGGCCATGACCTCTTGAGTAATGCAAGCTGAGCCAGCACCCATGCCAATTCTGAGACCATCGACGCCGGCATCGATCAGGGCGGCTGCTTGATCACGAGTCACGACGTTACCACCGATGACGTCGATCTTTGGGTACTTCTGCTTGATCCATCGAATCATTTCCAATTGGTATATCGAGTTGCCTTGGCTTGAGTCGAGGATAACAACGTCCAGACCGGCCTCTGCAAGCGCTGCCAGACGCTCCTTGTCGTTTTCTCGAGTACCAATGGCAGCTGCAGATAGAAGCTGCTTTGTGCCAGGGACCTTCGTGGCAAGTGGATAGTTGAGATTCTTCATCAGATCACTCCTGCTGAGCAAGCTGATCAGGTTCCCATGTTCGTCCACAATCGGGAGTTTGCCCTTCTTGCTCTTGCTGAGGATGCTGTTTGCCTCCTGTAGGCTTACGCCTTGCTTGGCAGTCACCAGATCGGTCGACATGATCTCGGTGACTGGCGAATCGTGGTTTGGGTGGAATTGGGTGTCGCGAGGAGTGACGATACCGATAAGCTTGCTTCGCAGCTTGCCACTCTCTGCACAACGAGTCAGAATGTTTTCTCGAAGGTCAGTGGACAAGTAGTGCTTCGTAGAATTGTGAATAGATCAGACAACATGTCTCCACAGCGCTCGAGGCACGTTGGCGCAAGAGCAGGCGGTTGAACGAAAGTTAATATTTGGTATAGCATCATGAAGGGAGGGTTTGCGTGAGTGAAAAGATCGTTGGCTTACCGGTGACTGGGAAACCTCCAAATCCCCATTGGCTCTTGAGAGCGATCGCCTCTCCAACAGTGGTCCTAGGTGAGATGACGATTGGGTCTGTAATAAATCCGTTCTCGAAACGCTTGACCTTGCGTACCATTTCGGCCTGATCCTCGATGGAGCAGTTGTGGTGGATGACACCCACGCCTCCAAGGAGGGCCATGTGAATGGCCATGTTATGCTCAGTAACGGTGTCCATTGGCGAGGAGGTGAAGGGAGTCTTGAGAGTGATATTGCGAGTGAGCTTGGAAGTAAGATCGACATTGACAGCGGGAAAGCTGATATGTCCGGGAAGAAGCAAAAAGTCGTTGTATGTCAGACCACCGTTCTTCTTCTCGTCCATGAGATCGTGAATAGCGATTCCGTCCTTTGAACTGTATTGCTTCAGCAGAGCCATTGCTCGGCCGCTGGCTGTTGAGTGAGTGCCGTTCGACATATTGGCGACCTAAAGACTGTCAGAATATGATGAAATGTAGCAATACAAGTATAGCAGCAGGAGCGCAAAGCCGACTGCTCGTCACAATGATTGATGCTGTCGCGTGAGCGTCCATACGAGACCTTCAGCGGCGATATCAAGCATTCAATCATTGTCGGTCCGCCAATACGGCCTGACGAGAATTCGACCCGCTGTGACGCGACGTGTGCTCTATCTCCTCGTCCCCGTCTCTTTCGTCATGCATGTCTGGGATCGAGGATGGGACTCGAGGTACGTACTTCGGCTTGAGGCTTCTTCAGGTGGACGCCATCGATGTCACCATTGATACCATTCATGTTGTCAGATCTAAGACTGGGTATCAGCAAGAGAAGGCAGTCGTGCGGTTCAGAAGTGTATGCTTACCCCAAGAGAAAAGAAGAGAAGAGGAGGCGTGCCTGCACGGAATTTTGAGAAGACTTTAGCCTCGAGCTGCAAGGGTCGCGGATGCGCCGCTAGAGGGACGGCCCGCCACCAGAAGTCTAAATGGCGTGCAGCTCTAACATTTCCTGCAGAAGCCAAACAGTCACAAGTCTCGCAGTTCGTGACGCATATTCACCCCTCATACTCCCCCCATCCACACCACATTTGTCTCCTTTCACCAGCAACAGCACGCCTCATAAATTACGCTATACCACACAACTTGTTCGATCACGACTTCACCTCCTCTTCACAATGCCTGGACAGCGAGGTCCTGTGCCAGTGCCTCTCAATGGCTCCAATGGCACCGGACGGGACCTCACTCTCGACATCCTCTACCGGCTTGAAGATGGCACACCATTTCAGAGCGATACTGCATACCCTGATGTCTCACAAGCAGAGATCAAAGCTGCGCTCGACCGCTTAGCAAGCAGAGCAATGGTCGAATATGACACCAATGACAGCGAGCAAATCATGCTTACGGGCGAGGGTCAGCAAATATGTGACGAGGGCAGCCACGAGTTCAAAGTGTGGCAGACTGTCAAGAAAGCGGGAAGGCTAGCGCCAAAGGATCCTGCTCTGGCAACACCTTCGGCCAAAGTGGGCGCAGGAAACGCGATCAAACAGGGCTGGATCAAGAAGGACGGAGATGCTTTTGTGGCTGTGAAGGACGAGGTCAAGGATGCGACGCAGGAGACATTGAAGTATGTGCAAGAATTGAAGACGATGCCAGACCAGCGGCAATTGAAGGACTATCAGAAGCGAAAGCTTGTGACTGCACAAAAGATCATCACATACGAAGTGCGGAAAGGCCCGAAATGGGGCAAGGAAATCCCGGTGGAGGTGACAGACTTGACGGCAGAGATGCTCGATGATGGTAGCTGGAAGTCAGCAACTTTCAAGCCATACAACTTCAGCGCATTAGGAGCACAGCAGAATGCTGGCACTCTACATCCACTAAACAAAGTGCGGGAGGAATTCAGAAAAATCTTCTTCAATTGGGACTTCATCGAGATGCCTACGGGACGGTGCGTTGTTCCTATCGTCACGCCTTGTGCAGCCTTACTAATGGTTCTGTAGCTTCGTGGACACTGGTTTCTGGAATTTTGATGCGCTTTTCGTACCACAGCAACATCCTGCACGTGATGTACAAGACACTTTCTACGTTTCAGATCCGCCCGAATCAGGTCCTCCAGGTCCTGACGCTCCAGCAGACGCTGCGCTGGACAAGATGGAAGCTGAATCACAGTTGTTCTCTGCCGAAGATGCTGGCAAAAGCAAGAAGCTCGACTACAAGAAGTATTATGAAGACATCAGAGCTGTACACCAAGATGGCAAGTTCGGATCAGCCGGATACCGATACCCATACAACGACGCAGAGACTCGACGATTGGTGCTTCGAACTCACACAACCGCAGTCTCAACGTACTGCTTACACCGGCTCGCTGCCAATCCTCGACCTGCGAGGTACTTCTCCATCGACAGAGTCTTCCGAAACGAGACCGTTGATGCAACTCATCTCGCAGAGTTCCATCAGATCGAAGGTGTCATCGCAGACTATGGCCTGACACTCGGCGGTCTTCAAGCATTCTTGGGCAAGTTCTTTGAACAGCTCGGCATCACAGGTCTACGTTTCAAGCCCGCCTACAACCCATATACCGAGCCGAGTATGGAAGTCTTCGGCTTCCATCGCGGCCTGAACAAGTGGGTTGAGATCGGCAACTCTGGTATGTTCCGGCCCGAGATGCTTCTTCCAATGGGTTTGCCAGAGGATCTCAGAGTCTACGGATTCGGTCTGTCGCTTGAGCGGCCGACTATGATCAAGTACGCTGTCAGCAACATTCGCGAGTTGCTAGGCCACAAGGTAGATCTGGGATTCATAGAGACGAACGCGGCTGTAAGACTGGACAAGGATTAGTCGTGCGCCGGTCTTGTAACCGTGTAGAGGAATGTGTAGACGTGTAGATGAATGAAATGGCAACTGGAAAATTGCAAATGCAGGCCCTGGCCTGGGTAGTTTAGTGGGCAAGACTGGACGACGTGCTGGTCTTCTAGCAACATGCTAACAATTCCCGCACTTTTGATGCAATACAATCGCATTGACGTGAATGTACCTTGTCATGGTGGCGCAGACGCACAGAAGAGGCCGCCCATACCATTTATCTTTCACTGCCGCCACATTCCATCCCAGACCCTCATTTGCAGCCTTCCTCGAGGTTCAACGAAATTTCCAGCCGGTTTTCTCGAAATTACGATATTTATTTAATCGAAAAGTACTGCGAATTGCGAAGGACGCCAAGGATTCCGATGTCACACAATGCAAGTTCACGCCGTGACATGGCGCCACAACAACTGATACGAGAATTCTGGCTCAAGCAAACTTCAAATCACAGGAAGAGAAGTTTACGTGTAACATGATCTCAAAGATGGCGTGGCAAATCCTGGCTATGCTTCTCCACTTATTCGCATACTCGAGCTTTTCCCGGCCCGACATACAAACGAACCCTTGAACGGACGGTTGATCGCAGAACGACTCGAGGACCGCAGGATGATTGGTGCGCATGCGTACGAAGCCCTGTCGTATTCATGTGGCGACGCCAAGATCAACGCAGGCACTCTGTTCATCGATGGGCGGAGACTCTGCGTCGGCAAGAACCTGGATGCCGCCCTACGACATTGCCGAGATCTGGAGCAGAATAGGCGACTGTGGGTCGATGCGATCTGTATAGATCAATCGGACGAAAAGGAGAGAAGCGAGCAAATCGCACTCATGTCATACATATACCGCTCAGCGAGCCAAGTCCTCGTGTGGCTTGGCGAGGAGTCTAACCAACGAGATGGAGGGAATTCTATCGAGTTCCTCAAATGGCTGGATCGACAATAGAGCACTTCGCGTCGTCCTGGATTGAGGGGAGGTCTTCAGGAGTACCATCCTGCTTGGAGCCGCAAGGACTATCTACAAAAGCATTTCGAGCTCTATCGCTTCGGAAGCAAAACTCGCACAGAGTAGCGGCCTCCACCAGATGGAGGCGTTATTCGCCAGGTCTTATTGGAGCAGGCGATGGATCGTTCAGGAAATCCGGCGTCGCAGACAATGTGGAGCTATGGTGCGGTCGCCACCACATATCGCGCGACGTCTTTGCTCACGCAGCACCTTATGTATTGGCAGAACAATCTGGCAACTCTAGCGTGAGCTTCCTGGAAACGTTTCAACGGCTGATCCGCATAGAAAAGACAAGCGGGACTCCCCGAGGACGTCTGCTACAAGCCCCAATCACTAGCTGGAGACATGGAAGTACATTAAGTAAGTATAGCCCTGGTCTCGACTTCCTGGTCACCATGCGGTTGTTCTCCGACTTCAAATGCACGGATATCCTGGACCGAATTGTGGCTCTACAGGGCACAGCTTTGTTTGCGAAAGGCTTCTACCAAGTCGCATATGCTCACTCGGTCGACATGGAATATACGCGCTTCGCGCGCGGGTCGCTGTGTTCGGAGGAAGGACGCAAGAAGTAATGGGTCACCAAAGCTCTGCTGACATCGGCAGCACGAAGACGACCTGTTGGCGCTTCTGACATCAAGCTCCCTAGCTGGGTCCCTGATTGGCGAAATAGGCCGCACATGATGCGGATCACGCTCTCGTCAATCCCTCAGCCTGGCCATGTCGAGGTGAAACTTTTGACTGCCGTGCGAGGGACCGGTGCTATTGAGGGAAACATGATCGATTCGGCACAGCTTCATGTGCAGTTGCATTGCGTGCGCAGGAATCGTGCGTACGTAGCATCGGATGATTACCCTGAGCTCGAAGAGGGCGATTGCACACTACAGTTGGCGAGTCTGAGCATAGGGCAGACAGCGATCGAGCAATTGGAGGATCTCCCAAGCGGCATCGTTCTGCGTGCTGTTTCTGGGAAATCAAACACGTATACCCTCGTCAGGACGGTCGTTGAGAGTAGAGATGGATCCGCAGCTGGTTTACTGCTGACAACACGAGCGGAGTCGACTATCGTACATTCCATGGAGTTCTTTGTTGAGTAGCTGGCTGTCTTTGTTTGAGTTGTTGCGATCGCAAAGGGCATCTTGATCACTAGTGTTAAAGGCTGCTATGGTATAGTATCTGCCTGCTAACGGCGTCAGCTCTTGAGGTAAAGGCTGAGTGGACGGTATTCCGAGGCCCGCAATTGACCAGGAATGTCTTTTGTCTATCCCGTGTGCCATTCCAAGACCTAGACATTACGAACCTCTCGCAGCCAAGCATATCAGTATAAAACAGAACAAAGAAACAACATTGAAGGTACAGCCCGTTTCCGGGAAAGCTCACCATCGACAAAGAGAGAATAAAAATCCGAGTCTCCGAAGACCATGACAACAAGTCTTCTCACAAACAATTCCTGCTCTATCGCAACGAGAACCCACAATGGCACAGCAATTCACCGGCGGCACAGCACAGGCGCCCACAGACATCCAAACCTGGATCGACCTAGAACACGAAGCCTGGGAGAAACGAGCGATCAATCGAGACTTCCACGAGCAAGCAGCCAGGAACAACTGGGGGACTCTTGATGCAGATACTCGAACTCGTCTGCTAGGCAAGATACGAGCTTGGCGCGAACTCGAGAAAGATGCTGAGGTGTCTGACTGGCTTTTCAAGTGGCGGGGAGGGAAGCATGATGATGATGAGTTTGGGAGAGAAGATTCAAAACGCATATCGGTTGATGAGCTTTTTGATGATTGGGAGGTACAGAGTCGATCCACGAGAACCAAGCGGATTTTGCTTGCTTACTTTTGTGGTCGATGAAAGCTGACATTGACGTAGCAGCAAATTTCAAATGTCGAGAAGCTTTGGAAAGCTGGTTTGGAGTTTCACTCTTTCTGCCCTTCTCCGACCGTCAGGTTTTACCTTCGCGACGTGATCAAGGACTATGGGACTCGACTCAACGATTTCCGAAGATTGTTGCCGAACTTGCAGACTGAGCGGACGAGACTTCGAGCTGAGGCTGAGACCGCACTGGCAGAGCGAGAGCGACGCGCGATCGAGAGGAGACATCGTGCCGGGGCGCTTGATCCTCTTGCGGGATGGGTCGGATCATGGATCATCGGGAAGGGAGGCTGGGGTGAGGTGCCAGTATGGATGAGGCAAGATACCAATGGGACTATCGTGGATGTAAGCATTCTCTCTTTACTTGTTTCAGTTCTTGTTCCTGTAAGGTCCTCGCTGACAAAGTCAGTCTGTCGTGATGAAAGATACGACATTCGCAGACGAGAGCGAAGAAGAGCTCGCAGTGTACTGGAAGGACGGCACCATTGACAGGGAAGCAGGCATTCCCATAGAGTAGGTCTCACCATTCGCAGCTCCTTGCAAGCCAGACGAACTGACATGTGACAGGATCCACGCATTGTGTAAGTTGCGGCGACAGGGGCAAAGTCGCGCCCTTTTGTGTTTCTCGATCTGACTACTATGTAGATGAATTTCGTGGTCTGCGAGGAAGCCACAGCATCGTGAAGATACGCAATTGGCGACGCGTTAACGCCCAGCACAAACATCGACAATACATCGAGGTCTGTCCCTTTGGAGATCTGAGGGGATTGATCAATTCGCATAAGGCCTCGAAGCGATGGATACCAGAGGCTTTCATATGGTACTTCCTGGATCAAGGGACAACAGCTGGCCTGCGTAAGTACTCTACAAGTGCGGTCTTGCGAGAAGTTTTTGAGGTGACGCCGCTAACTTGTGTGGTATGAGCATAGTCATGGAGAGAGGCGAGCTGGACAGACACGGCATCAAGCCATGGACGCTTATTCTCCATAGAGATCTGAAGCCGGGCAATATCTTACTCGGCAATCAATCCTCGGAAGCTTTTGCGGGATATCCCCAGCCGAAGCTCGGGGACTGGGGAGTATGCATCGGTATGCTGCGCGAGGCGAGGGAGGACGCCAGCAAGAGAGATGTTGCCGGAACACACGAGTTCATGCCGTTCGAGCTGATGCACAACAATGAAGTCCCGGATTCGAGGACTAATGTATGGGGAATCGGCGTCGTCGCTTACTGTCTGGCCATGCGTGACGATGAGATCGAATGGATTGAGGAGGATGAAGAAGTTTCAGTGATGCGCGAACCGGTCCCCATTCCCGACAACTCTGAATATAGCGATGAGCTCGTGGCACTGATTCGCCGATGTGTCGGGTGGAATCAATATGCCAGACCGTCGTTTGACCAGGTGCAGCAGGTGATTCGGCAGCATACATCTGGTGGAAATGACGATCAGGCCAGTGGTCTGCGAGACCTGGATGTGCAGCACTCGAGATGGCAAGAGGATGACAATTTTCTTGATCTCGCGAGAGCGAAATATCAGATCGGGATGGCACTCAACACTGCTCCACCACTGGCAGGTGTTGCCTTTCCACCGCCGCCTGTGAACGACAGGTCAAATGACGAAGACGATCTGGGTGGACCTCTAGGTACGGAGATGGTCGAGGATTGATCGATCGATCGATCGATCGAATTACTGTTGCATACAGCGCTCAGGGAAATCCCAGAGCATATGGGAAGGACAGAGATCGAACATCCGCTGGGCGGAAGGACCTCCGGATCCATCCAGTCAGATGAAAAGCGGAGCCCTAGACTCAGGTCGTGAATTCCCCCTGGAAGGCCAGCACTTCTCAGCCATGGGGATCTGGGCGAAGTGAGAGAATTACACCTGGTTCTTCTCTGGTTGGATGCCTGGCCATGATACTCTGAAATTGCTCTTGTGGTCGAGGATAGTGGTGACAGGATGCGATAAGATACGGCGAGGAGGCTATTTCGGGAAAGCCGAATCGACGGAAGAGCTTTGGACCCTGGTCTGGCGTGGCCGGGAGACTTACGCGTACTGTATTGATGAGCTGGTTGGGTCAATCATTGTGAGACATTCCAAGCAGACGGCTTTTCAATTCTTCGGCATATCATCCATGATCAACTCCACAAGACGAGTCCCCATCATAGGCTATAGAATAAGGAGGTGAGGCGAGGTAAGAGCGAATGCATGGTGGCTGGAATAACATTTTAGGGGACGGACTGACGCGCCTGGCCGAAAGAAGGCATTGCGGCATCGCGATTGACTTGTCACGAGGATAGCATTACTTATCACATATAGCATACTACTGTACATGTGCTCAAACTGTCAGCGTGTCGTGTGCACTGGTCGGTCAAGCGGTGTATACAGTGAGATGGTTGTGGTTGGAGTTGTGACCGATGAGATGGAAATGTAGTAGGAGACAGACGCGTATTCACTTCATCTCCTCCATCTCCATCTCCTTCTCCTTCTCCTCCTCCTTCTCCTCCCCGTCCCGTCTGCATGTCTGGGCTGTTGTGTAACGACTTCCTCCACAGTGCATGACCGCAGACAGCAGCCAGCAGGAGCAGGAGCAGGAGCAGGGATCCTCTGTGAATGGCAGTGCGCGAGCTGCAGCCGGCCTCAACGTACCACCACTTACCTACCTGCACCACCATCATCGCAGAAACCTCGCGCGTCGATCGTGTCGCCAGGATCAGGGGAGAGCTTCGATTCACCCGCTCGTCTGTCTATCTACCACGCTGTTTGCTGCCCGCACTCGCTCCACCTCACCTCACCTTGCCTCACCTCACCTCACCTCACCACGCTCGTTCTTACCCTCGGTCTGCCAATCGCCGTCTTACACGATCAACGACGTCGATCCAGCGTACTGCTCCATCCGTCCAGCGCTGCCTGCAGGAAGTGTCGCAGCCAGTGGCACGCCTCGTCAGCAGCACCATCCCGATTACGACGCCATAATAGAGCCGCGTTTCCGCCTCTACTCTCCTCGATTGTGCGCTACACTCCCACATTCATCTTCTTGCTGGACGGCTGGAGAGAGGTAGAGACTGTTGAAGCAAGACGCAACCAAACAAATCCAGCGTCGGTGGAGGAAGAGACACACAATGGCCTGCGACTACAGGATCTCGGGTCTGAAGACGAGCTGTTGGGCAGTGCTTTTCATGTACCTGCAGCTCGCTCATGCTTTCTACATCCCCGGTAACAACTCTTTGCTGCTTCCTATTGACCACCCCTCATACTGACCCCACCCAGGCTTCTCCATCAAATCGTACGCAGAAGGCGAACCAATTCCACTCTTCGTCAACAAGGTCTACAGTGACAACACACAGCTTCAGTATGCCTACTCCGAGCTTCCCTTCGTCTGTCCCTCGTCCGGTAGACACCACCCCGGCACTGGCCTCATTGCGGGCTCCAGTGTGGCTCTGAACCTCGGCGAA
The DNA here is from genome assembly GCA_002785985.1 of Microcyclosporella mali. Classification (NCBI taxonomy): domain Eukaryota; kingdom Fungi; phylum Ascomycota; class Dothideomycetes; order Mycosphaerellales; family Mycosphaerellaceae; genus Microcyclosporella; species Microcyclosporella mali. Next base: position 638,437 of record NHNU01000007.1, read on the forward strand.
GTCCTACGCGGTGATCGTATCACTGTATCTGACTACGAGCTTGAGATGGGCAAGGACGAGGAGATACGGTATCTTTGCAGCCGGAAAGTGGACAAAGCAGGACTGAAGAGGGCTATTGAAGTGGTAAAAGGAGGCTATGTTGCCGAGTGGATCGTGGACAATCTTCCAGGTGCCACCAGCTTCGTCACGGTCGACAAGAGCAGAAAGTACTACGCTTCCGGATTCAAGGTCGGCTACGAGGAGCTTTCGATCGCTACCGGCCAACCGCGATACTACCTCAACAACCACGTCACGCTTGTCATTCGCTACCGCAACGCGCCTGGCAGGGACGGACAGCATGGAAAGAAGGTCATTGTCGGCTTCGAGGTCTACGCCAAATCACTCGAGGCGGAGAATCGCGATGCATCCGGACTGCCAGCCTCCTTAAATGATGTGCAGAATGGACTCGAACTCGCATTCAACACCACCAACACCAGTGTGTCTACCATGGATCAGATGGAGTACATTCCCACCGCTTTGGAGGCCATCGCCGATGCTCCTGATGACGCGACTTTGACGATTCCATACTCCTACAGCGTCTACTTTCGCGAGGACGACAAGCTCGAGTGGGCCAATCGCTGGGATCTGTACTTTGTCAATCAAGAAGACAGCAATCAAATTCATTGGCTAGCCATCATCAATTCGCTCGTCATTTCTGGACTCCTGACCGCCGTGATTGCATTCATACTTGCTCGGACTATCCGCGGCGACATAAAAGGTTATCGCGACAATGGTCTGGAAGAGGGCAAGTCGCGCGTCAGCAAGCGTCACAAAGGTACCCGATCGCCACGCAAGACGAGTGCCGAACATGGTGGCGGCCTGCTCGAGAAAGTTGACGGCACTGCGAACGACGACGAGCCAAGCTCCGATGAGGAGATGGTCGAAGACATTACCGGCTGGAAGCTTGTGCACGCTGACGTGTTTCGTCAACCACCACATGGTCTTCTCCTGGCTCCTCTCATCGGATCTGGCATGCAGCTTGTATTCATGTCCATCGGCCTCCTGGCGCTTTCATGTTTCGGTATTCTGAATCCTTCATTCCGTGGAGGCTTCATCTCCACTGGTTTTGCTCTTTTCCTGGTCGCTGGTGCTTTCTCTGGTTATTTTTCGGCGCGAGTCTACAAGACCTTTGGCGGGAACAACTATAGACACAACGCCGTTGTGACCGCGACTTTATTCCCCGGCCTCCTTTTTGCGACCATCTTCATCCTCAACCTGTTCGTTTGGGCGCAAGCATCGTCCACCGCCATTCCGCTCGGGACGCTATTTGGACTTCTGGCTCTCTGGCTCTTCATCCAATTGCCGCTGGTCTACCTTGGCAGCTGGTACGGCTTTGATCGCGCCGGAACCTACGCCCATCCTATTCGAGCTGCGGCTGTGCCCAGACAGATCCCCCATCAGGCCTGGTATAGTCGCTCGCTCCAGAGCATTGTCATTGCCGGCCTTGTGCAGTTCGCTGTCATTTTCATTGAGCTTCTTTTCGTCTTCCGCAGCCTGTGGCAAGACAAGAGTGGCTACTACTACGTATTTGGATTTCTAGCGGTCGTATCGACGATCTTAATTTTGGCTGTGATCGAGACCACCATTATTGCAGTCTACATCCAGCTTTGCTCTGAGGTGAGTCTTCATCGTTGTTGATCTGATACCACATTGCTGATATGTGAACAGAACTACCATTGGTGGTGGCAATCGTTCTTCGTCGGCGGTGCTTCGTCCATCTGGGTCTTCATTTACTGCATGTATTACTACACCAACCACCTTCACATCACTGGATTTGCGAGCACTATGCTGTTCTTCTCATACAGCTTCTTGGCTTGCCTTGTCTATGGCTTGTTGACCGGCACGATTGGCTTTCTTGCTGCATACGCCTTCGTAAGGAGGATATATGGCGCCATCAAGGTCGACTGATTACGGGATCATCCCCGGTATTCTCATTCAATCTCGACATTCTGCGACCCACGGTGTTCAGATCCGCGACAAGCAAGTGCTGCGAAGTCGCTGTGACGGATATGCGAGAGCGCCGCCTTTTTCAGCTTATTGGAATGCAAATATTAGCGATTGAGTTTCAGAGTTTGTCGTGCCGACTGTTCTAATGATGCATGGCGCATACGTCTTTTCAGGGCCACTGAGCTCATCTGGTCTAGAATCTCTATAGATGACTCTAATGGTAATACAACGAAACCCGCCCGCTTCTCCCTCAATCCCTCTCACGATTTCACTCCCCTGGCTTCCAAATCCTTCCCATCCAACGATTTGCCCGGTTGTCGAAACTGATTCGCCACATCTAATGCTTTGGTCAGAGCATACAGCATCTCCATCCGCGGTACCTGTACGCCCAATTCCTGTGCTTTTCGCACCGGATTCCCGAGGATCACTTCGACTTCCATGCGTCGGCTCCACAGCACGTCTACGAGCATGCTCGGCTCGATTCCTGTCGTGCCGATTCGCGCTTTCATTCGTGACAGTGAGTCTGATGCTGCGGAGGAGGTGATGCTGGTGTAGCCTTGTGCTTGCGCGATGAGGACGACTTCGGCGAGGACGCCAGAGAGGACGGATTCCGCGAGTGGGGAGGACTACACGAAGGGTCAGAAAATGTGAGACGTCTTTCCAGTTCCGTTCTTCGCTCGGGTCTTACTTCGAAGAAAGCCACGTCTCGACACAGAGTCAGAGCGCAGATGGGATTCCAGGGCGCGTTGAGCAGCAGTTTATACCATCGCTTCTCCTGGATATCAGCGTGGAAAGTCGCGTTCGCGCCGGCGGAAGTGAGCAGTGCGATGAGGGTTTCTGCTTCAGGCGAGCTCGCAGAGGCAGGGAAAGTTCCGATTTCGAGCCGATCGGGCCCGGACATCAGGATGTGGCCCGGAGAGGTCTGGGTGACGGGGAGGTAGACGACACAGCTGAGGAGGGGATTGGTGGGGAAGAGAGTGGCGTATTCGTCTTCGATGGAGATGCCGTTTTGGATGAGAACGATGGTGGTGTGGTTGGGAGTCACGGCGGGTGCGATGAGAGAGGCTGTGTGTGCTTCGGGGAGGACTTTGCTGGTGACGATGATGTAGTCGAAGGGTGCTTCTTCTTCTCCTTCTCCTCCTCCTTGGGCTTCGGAGGGCGTGCGGACGACCTTGGGATGGATGCGGATATTTGGGCCGAAATGGGTGGAGTCGATATGGAAGCCTGCTTGCTTGACGGCGTCGTGGTTGGAGCGGCAGACGGCTGTTACGTCGCAGCCGGCTTGGAGGAGGTAGTAGACGTAGATTGTGCCTATGGCTCCGCTGCCGAAGAGGAGGATTTTTGGGGCCATCGTTTGGTGGTATCCTGATTATGGTTGATTCGCAGCTCCTGGAGTGTAATGGCGGCTCAAGAGATGATCTTGTATATGATCCTTAGGTTGATGTTGATGGGAAAGAAAAAAAAAAACAATAATGACTCTTCTTACCAATGCTTACTTTGTGATATGCGAGCTCGGCCGGCCGACCGACCGGCAATGCTATCTTGCCCGAGCCATGTATCTTAGCATAAGAAAACAACGAAAAACAACGAATCTTACCTTCAGTACTGAGTTGTGTACGGTAACGCCATACTGTCGTCCATACTGAGGACCCTCATGCAACGTCACGCAAAGATGAGGCCTGGATAACAAAATGTAGAGGTCAGGAAAGGAGGTGAGGTCGACCATCGGATATTCGCAGCCGAATTCTCCCGCCGCAACGGCGTCGGCTCCTCACTTCGGACAAGACCCAATCGACTGGTCAACGAAAACCAACAGATCTCCTCGTGTCCGCAGATAACAAGATACGACGAGGGGTTGTCTCGTGTGGCAGCGAGTCCGTTCGATCCTCTCCGCTAAGGTTCCTGGTATATTTCTCATCTCTCTCGTTGACCGCCCATCTCCTCCACAAATCAAAATGGTAGCCTCTATCCCGAACGACATCTTCCAGTACTCGCTTGCTTCTGCATGGAATGCCGGCCTCAGAGACGGCGGTCCGCCTGTAGCATTCCTCACTAACCACGGCAACCACGGTATCGGGCTCTTCGAAGACGAAGAGAGCGAATTGATTCAGGTGGATGGAACCGCATACAGCATCGACAAAGATGGCGATGTCGAGCCCGCGGCCAAGGACGACCAACTCCCTCATGTCATGGTCACGATCTTCCAGCCCACGCAACGAGTCAAGCCTCCCCCGAGCACGACGAGCAAGAAAGTGAAAGAGGTGTTCGACACGGGCAGGAATACACCCATGCCGTTTCGATTGAGGGGAGCCTTCAAATATATCAATACGCAACAGCGGACATTCTGGGATGTCAAGGGGACGATCTTTGGATTTTGCATCCCCGAGTGGCAAAAAGCAGTCAGTGGAGAGGGATTGCAGTGCTGCTTTTTGAGTGAGGATAAGAAGCAAGGTGGGCGCGTCATTGATTTCGAGACGTCCAAGGAGTGTGTTCTGGAGTGGGCCAAGTGTGGGAGATTTCATCTGGGGTTCCCTCAAGATGACGAGTTTGAAGAGTTGCGATTGTGATCGCCATGTTGTAATGCCTCGTCGAACGTTCCGTGTGACAGGTTGCGGTATATTCGTCTTGGCTCGCCTGCTCAGGCTCGTCATTCAAACACCAAAGGACATGAGGGCCATTGGCTTCCCACGAGTGGACTGGATGGCGACGACGTACAACTAATGGGTCATGAACGACAACAAACAATTATCCCCAACTTATGGCTTCGACCAAACAGCGCAAAGTTGGCCACTTCCCCACACGGACGACTTAAAACGAATACTACATCGTGCTGGGATGGAGTTGGTACACGAAGTACAGCAAGATTCTGGGATGGAGAAGAGATTCGATCTTAAAAGCCAGATCGCATATCATGAATGCCTGCTATCGCTCATCACAGGTTCATATTGCCCATCCTGGTGACAGGCGGCGCATTAGCAGGCTGCTGAGGCTGAGGATTGTGAGGAGGAGGTACAGGAGGTAGGTGATCATCCCCACTCGCATCACTGCTGCTCTCATGATTGGTAGCGAGACCCAGCTTGTAGCTCGGAAACGACAGACTCCAGCGAGTATTTTCGGGCTGATGACCCACCTGTGCTCCTCTCATGTATTGCATTTGCTCGCTCTCGTCGTCGCGAATACAGCCGTTGAGGTGGTCGCGAAGGCCTGTGTCTCTGTCAGCAAAGTCTGTCCTCGCAACATCAATCTTGTCATCGCACGCACCTTCAAGCGTCGGCCGATGCGCCGGGTCCCAGTTCACGCACGCATGTATTACATCGAGGAGGTTCCGGCTATAGTTCTCCTCCGTCCACTCGCTAAACTGCCAGCGGTAATCTGGGTCCGTGAATGTCGGCTGGTCCTCTTTTGTCAAAAGCTTCTGGCTGACGAGATCCCACATCATTGCTCCGACGGCATAGACGTTCGTGTGCGCCAGAAGCTTCCAATCATCTTTGGGCTTCTTGGTGGTCGAGCTGCGGTAGCGGGATTGTTCGGGGGCCAAGAAAGGCTTGGTACCTGCACCCATATTGTAAAATCTGGGATTGAGAGGGTCCTCTTCATGCGTTTCGATGGCGAGGCCGAAATCCGCCTGTGGTGGAACATTCGTTAGCCTTCTAGAGTGCTTATGCGCTGATCTGGGGCCAACTTACCAGCTTTGGCGTGGGATAGCCCGGGTAACATTTTCGCTGTGGTAGATCAAGAAAAACGTTCTGGTCCTTTATGTCGCGATGGACTATCTCTTTCCAGTCTGGTTTAGCAGCATCATTCTCAACGCTGCCCTGTCGCATGACCAAACAAGCCTCGACAAGTCGAAGGAAGAACATCCACAGAGCTGGCTCCGGGATTGGCTGGATAGGTTGTTGACGTCTGTAACGCGCATGGACCCCATAGAGATCAATATGTGGACACCATTCGACGTAGAGGGAAAGGATGAGCCGGCTGTGGTCCTGGGACCAACTGCGAAGGCGCACGAAATGCTTCGGAGATGCTTGCACGCACTTGTCTTGCAGCCAGAACTCGAGAGGGACACGATTGTCGAGGTCGGCGGGGGAGCCGTGCCACTTGCTCACAGCCATCCATTGAAACTCGTCGCAGTATTCGCTCTTCTTGACGATGCGCTGTGCAAGATGGGTCAGCTTATACTTCCATTCCCTTTTATCGGACTTCGCTTGTCGTGGGAGCGACTTACATCGATTATTTTTCCATCGTTGTCAAGCTTATACCAGATACCAGCTCGGCTGATGCCTCCTCCCAAATCCATAACATACTGCCAGCCCGTGGCAAAATTGTCCTCGCCGAGGAGTTCGCTGGAGAACTGATCTCTCTCGCCCATTCTCGCATCCATTGCGTAGTGTCCCGAGTCCCGCACCTTATATTCGGTCGCATCGCTCCGAGAGATGCTAGCCAGCACCTCGTTGACACGCTGTCTCATCTCAAGCGCTTCCACAATCCCAGCTTCCGCGAATCCTATTTCTTGGTGAACATGAGTAAGATAGTCCACCGGAGCTTGTTGTATTGTGAGGACGTTCAACAACCTGCGATGGCAGTGGACAGCAACCTTCAACTGGTCTCGGTAGTCCTCGATAGCCTTTCGGCAGCTCCTGAGGTCAGAGACGACGAGCGGCCGAGGATGATCTTCTGCCAACTGCTCGTCGAGCTTTGTGTTCCCTGCTCGCGCGGAGTATTCTGTCCAACGTTGTCTGCTGAGTAGTTCTGCATCATGGACTGCCTTGATCGCGGAAGCGATCTCGGAGCGCTGTTGGGGAGTTTTGGCATCATATTCCCGGCGGAGGGCCCTGTACGCGGTGTCTGGAGATGTTAGCTACAGCCCAAGCCACGCATTCCTGTAGCACATACCACCAGCTTGTTGCTGGGGGTCTCGGATCGGAACCCCGAAACTGCAATATAGCTTGCAACCCTCGTTGAAATTCATGTTTGCTGCTAGGTTTAGGGTCGAGTCCGAGGGCGGTCTGAGGAGACTTAAAACTCGGGTGAGTCTCTTCCTTTGTTCGCGAACCGCATTGTTCGCCCATGCCGCATCTGGTACGACTCCCTGAACAAAGAGGCATCGTCGTGTTTTCGATCATCTCTTGAAGGTATTGGGTAGCTAGCCTGTGTTTGAGGTGATCAATGCTTTGCACGGTTGATAGCACCGGCGCAAATTCTCACGAGTATTTTTAAACCTGCGCAATAATTCATACTATACAATACTTTACACAAATACCCTATGATTGGCCACGATTGGCGTAAGATTGCGAAGTTTGTTTCTCCTCATGGTCATCTTGGAAGAAGACTACGTGCACTGTAATGTCATCTCTGCAAAAGTGAGGGTTGAAAGATTAGTGAGTGTATAGAGCAATCGATCAGTTCTCGTCATCACTTACCGTACACTCCTGCTGAGAGGTGGTTGGACTGACATGACACCATGAAGCAGATCCCGCCGAGAGCCTCCCAGCGCGTTTTTGATAAGATGCTCACCACAATGCTCATCTTCGACTGTGAAATGCTTTGGACTGACACGCCATCGCAGAGTATTGTCAGTTTCATCGTAGTAGGTGTCGTCGTCTTGGTCGCCGACGCGATCGCCAACGGGCTTGTTGATACCCTCGCGGGCTGTCATGTTCTGCGAAATTGAATCTTTTGGCTTGGTCGTTGCTTCTAGGCTGCTCACAAGTGCTGAGTCGCTCCATTCGGGAAAGCTGGTGGGCTTATATTTCTGGAGCCACATTTGGACTGCCGTGACTGCGTTCTCATTCGAGATATTGTCCCACTATCGTACAAAGCTTCGATCAGTGCTCGAATCCTAGAGTTTTGTGTCGCATATAAACACACGCAGACTTACGAGGCCGTCACTTGCCTGGAGAATTTCAGCACGATTGTTACAGGAGCTATCGCAAGGAGGGTAAATTACCATAATCAGAAAGTCGGGATGTTCGCCTTTGCGAATTTGCGTCTCGATGATCTCCGGCTCTGCAGTGAGGTCTATCGGTGACGCGGCAGATCAGTCGGTAGTACGAAACATATAGGGTCCATAGAGCCATAAGTATACGTACAGGGAGGCGTCTGGATCACCTTGTTTGGTCGTGGCGAAGGTCCCCAGAATGAATCGTGGGCCTTCTTCGTTAGGTCTTCGCTCCATTTCCATCTCGCATCACCAAATGCTCTGGAGACGGCAATGCCGTGCACTCTTCCTGTACGTGGATCGACCACGTCTTCGCCTGGATGTTCTCGCTCGATGCGGGCCACCTCGTCAGGATTGAAGCCAGTATGATCCACCGACAATACCTTAGCAACATAGCCTTGACTTTGGTTGTCCCATCGTCCCAAGACGGCTCTCGAGTCTCCCACATTCGCTACGCGCAAAATGGACTGCGATGGGTCATACAGTGCTACAAGTGCGCAGGATCCGGCGGACGCATGCACGGTCTGGCATACCTTTTCCGCCAATGAAGCCGACGAATCAAGAACACGAGCAGCATTGTCGACAATGGCCTGATCGAACTTGAGAAAAGTGTCCCGGATTATACGAACAATATACAGATCATCTGGACTGTACTGCCGCGTAAGACACTTTGCATCGATCAAGTTCTTGCTAAGGACTGGCGGCAATGCGGCAGTCAGGGTCGCTGCAACCTGGGGCCCAGCGTGGCCATCGAAAATGGCCCAGAAACTCCAGGATTCTATTGGGTTCTCCGCATTGGAAAAATGACCCAGGTTACATGTATCCTCGCACGGCATGTTCGATGGCAGCTGAGCGGTGTGGCTGATGGCTTTGTTGGAAGTCGTGAATGAAGATCTCATGTGAAGAATGCCTGCAATCGTGTCTGAATTCATTTCGGGAGTTTGCGTGGCTAGGTAATCCGACGACAGCAATGCAGTCATATGTTTGGAAAGCTGCCTGGCTAGAGGAGTTTTCTTATAAGCGTCGTTCATGGCGTTTATAGCCCAGGCTGACATAACGGCGCCCGTTGCAAAGACTGCGCTGAAATAGACGAAACTACGTCCACGCGAACTCTTCCGAGGCGGCTTTTGCGGCGGTTCCTGGAAATATGTGGTATACGGGCCCTGGGAGCTGCGGCGGCGGAACGTCATCACTGCGCGGTGTGTGTACTGTGACGCGCGCTGGCGCCCGGCCAGCAGCGTCCGCGACCACATTACGGCGAGGCTTGTTTTCGGGTCCTCTCGATGAGAAGAATGGTGTGGGTAATTGATGGAACACGCGTGCAAGGTGATGTTGTCCCAGAAGTCGCGGTCCAAGGTTCAAGCTAGATTCTGGACTGGCCTAGCGTCTGTGCCTCGTCTGAGCCTTCCAGCCTCAGGCTTGGAAGCAGCTCTAGAGGGTTCTCCTTATTCAACATCCACTCTTACCTGCACCATGATGCCTATACTACTGCACAGCGAAAGTTTGCCGATGTCATCTGTACAGCGTCTCGATCTGTCAAACCCTCGTCCCGTTATCCAGCCAAGAGAGATTGTCAGATTTTAACGAGTCCGTCAGAATGCCGGAGACGGGAGTGCGGTGCTGGGTGTGTCACCTACCTCCCTTATTGCAGAGCAACTTGCACTTCGACAGATCGAGTACAGCTATGTAGGCTGGAAGTTGTGGATCTTCCTGTGTTGCTGAAGATGAGATTTGGACCATTTCTTGGATCGCACGAATATGATGTCTGACTGGCTGTACGATTGGGAACATTATTGTGATTTCGAGATCACTGTTCAGGCAGCGCTAGTAGTAGTGATCCGAACACGTATTGCCCCATGTTCTACGATTGCGCGGTCCTCGAGATCAGCTTCAAGCTTTCGCTGCGATTGCAGCACGTCAGCCTCAATATGTAAAACAACAGATGCTTCAGTCCGCATCTTTTCCCCCTGAACCACACCGGTAACACCTCAGCCTCGACTTCACGTCTTCCCACAAGACATCATGGCCGAAGTCGACCTGTAGCATTCCGAGACTCGTATACCTGCAGACTCTCGTGTGAATCAATTCCACTGCGAATCCCCGTCGAATGAGGCTGACACAGGCGGCTCTGGCCCGAATATTCGAGGGGTACTTGACGTGCTCATCTGGCAAGTGTGAGAGCCATCGTTCCAGATGGGCGAAGTTGAGCTCGTCATTTCCAGGTGATCCTGAGTGGGCCTGGGTCCTGTGTTCAAGCGTGACACAGAAGAGAGTGTTGCCGTAGTAGAGTTTCGCCGTCTGCGCGCGGCTTTTGCGATTGAGGTGGAGGCCCAGAGGTATCTTGTAGGCGCGAGAGCAGATGTCGACCTCGGGCGCGACGGACATGTAGATAGCGGCTTCGATGTTCTGATCCTGGAGCTGTGAAAGTCAGCTCACCAGTCTTGTGGATGATCGCATACTATAATATGGCACACCTCTCGCAGCAAGCGCTGGATGAGAGTGGTGAGGCGGTCCGTTATGGTAGATGGCATGGGTCAGTGGTGATCGATCGGTCGTGTGAAGGTGTAGAGGGAGGTGTTGGTCTGAGTCAGATATAGTTGTAGGCTGTATCGCGACTCAAGTGTCGAGCTGTCAGGGGCCGTCGACAGGGGAGTTGCGAAGATCACTTATGAGGATTAGGTGGTGTGAACTAAAATTGCATTCAGGGTTCAAGTCCATGCCAAGGCGCATGTGATAGCGCTAAAATACAAGAACGGCGACAAGTGCATGTACATCTAATGACCCAAAGCCAGACTTGCGCCCGAAGACCTTTGTGATGGTAGCGCCTAGCCATGCTTTTTATTGTCCTGCGTCCTGACGCGTCGTGAAAACAAGGAAAAGCGTCTATTATAGCCTTGGGCTCGCAACCAAGACTGCCAGAATCCTTTCCATAAAAGCAGCTAGAACGTATTCACTTTTATCAGTATGCCTCCTGAATTGTCCTGGGAAAGCGTATGTTATGCCAATTGGCCATAAACAAGAATGTCGAGATCGATGCTCAAAGCGATAGCTTCCAGCTGTATTACGCGCGGATGGTGTGTATCGCTATGACGGCCGGCATATGAGAATGTGTGTGATGTGTGTCATCAAGAGTCGTGGTTCAATGTAAGCTCCTCTGTCAGCATACCAGCCTTCAAGCATCCTGATCTATGACAGAGTCCGCTTTCGGAGAGACCATAACCTTTTCCTTGCCATGAGACGTACTCTTTGTCCTTGCGAGGGTCTTCGGAGTGACCTTCACCAGTTTGGGTCCCTGCTTGAGGTACTGCACCTCATGTCCCTCGAAGGCGGCGGGTGTCTTGCGAAGCTGAATGGCGAAAGACTCAGTGTTGTAAGCAAGGACCTTGGCGTTGCCTGGCTTGTACTCGCTGGCGCGCGCGTATGAAGCAGGCGGCTCATTCTGTAGAGTTGCTGGATAGCCGCGACAAGGGTCAAAGAGGACCCACTCTGGGCTCATAGTCAGCATGCGCTATTTCACCGACATTGGAATTAAGGCTACCTACTGCTCGTCAAGGAGTCGCCAAGGTAGACCTGAGTCTTGACGTTCTTCTTGAGACTGTTACTCGCCTTCTTCGCAACGCCACACCTACGAGTCTGCTTCTTGAGGAACGCATCGAGCTTCTTCTGCTTCTCGACGAGCGCTTGAGCGTAAGTGCCCATCCGTATGGCTCCGGACGAATCAACCTTGGGCTCGATGAGCATATTGAGGTATCTCCGATGTCTGCGATTCCAGCCCATAGCGGCGAGGTCGTCTTGAAGTGCTTGTGGACTGTCTACGATGAGACCCTCAGGTGGCTTGAATGTGCCCACACGTTGCGAGTTGTTGAGTGCAGACGTCTTGGTTTTTGGCGGTGCCATTTGCTTGGGAGAAGAACCTGGTGGAGAGGGTGCCGACGTGCGCCTGCCGGAGCGCCTGGGTGCTTTGGGCGTGGCAGGAACTCGAGGCATGATGATCTGTGAGCGTAGAAGGTATGCTGATCTGGTGATACAAGTCGTAAGCTGCGACCAGCGCAGTAAATGCAGACGTTGAAATAATAGTACAAGCGGTGAATGCCGTAACAAGTAATTGTACAGGTGAAGCGTTGCGTCGAACGATCTATGCCGATGTCTAGGTGTGTTGACGAGTGCGCTGCAAGTCAAGAGTCAAGAGTCAAGAGTCATGAGCGAAGAGCGACATCGAGCGCGCACGGTAGAAAGTCTTGAGACAATAAGAAATGCAATGATTGTGAACCTTAGCGGGCCTATTGCGAGTTTCTAGTGGCTTGATTGGTCGGGCGGGATTTGCCGTCATTCACATGTCTTCAAAGTCGCACCTAAATATGCTCTTAGCACCTTAGAGCAACAGCATTGCAACAATGGAGAAGGTGGTCTCATACAATTTCAGTATAGGTCGAATGCTACACCCTCTCCGTGACCCATATTGCACCTCGACAGCCTGCCCGAATGACGCCTGTCAGAAGCTCATATGGATTTGCCTCCTTAGCATCATTCTCGACCGCATGATCGAGATGCTCGAGCTCCTCGTCTCGTATCCTGCGAATGTCCTGCACTAACATGCGAAGTTCTTCTCCTGGTTCCTCGCCACTTTCTTCCATGTCCTTAAACCACGACAATAGTTCCCGCACCTGGTTGTTGTAATGGTCTCCGATCTCCGTCTCAACAGCTTCGGTGCAAGCCATCGCAGCCTCTCGTCCCATCGCTCCAGTGCCCCATCCCAGCACCGTGGCCGCCGCCTGCCAAACTGGATACATTGCTGTCGGGCGTATCCGATGTTTCGCGAGCAGCTCATTAAACTTGGTAAAGTGGCCAGCCTCCTGATCGTACATATGCTTCATCAGAGGTCGGAGGTGCGGGTGAGCCTTGATGATGGGAGGCGTCTGTGCCGTATAGATGAGGGTCGCAGCTAGTTCTCCAGCGTGGTTGACCCTCAGCGCTGATTCCAAGAACTTCTTTTGTGCATTGCTGAGAGGCTTCTTCCTGGCTGGTCGGGGTGTCTTCAGGTTGTCGGGCGTCCTCTCCTCCTGGTCCTGACAAATGCTGGTCGAAGCAAAAGCACGACGAGAAGCATTACGGGCTTGTAGTTGGAATGCCAGCGGTGTGAGCCTTGACTTCAACGGCAGGGAGGGAGACACGCGAGCCATGCTGGATGATGAAATGCAGCAGCAGCACCTTGGAACATGCATGGGATGTGGGCGTGAAAGTGGGAGTGGAAATGGAAGTCCTCAGTCCTGCACGTCAGTATGCAAGGTGCCATGCAGCAGGCTAGCGTATAGCGTTTCACTTATAGCCGAGACGATCGCCACTTCCGCTCGGATTCGGACCCTGCGTTTCGCTCAGGAGTTTCGTCCCGACCTCATTCAGCTTCCTACTCATCGCGCCCAACAATACCGCCGCTTCTATTGTGCTGGGTTGCGCATTGTATCACAATCTGATAATCGCAGTCACCTCCTTACATGCTATAAACGCTCTTCGCGCGCATTTACGACCACTTCCCTTCATCAATCGCCGGCCATCTCTCCCAAGCCTCATGATCACATACCAAACACACCACCTACGACAGCAGCCGACACTCTGAGATCCTTACCCACGTCCGCCCACGACCGAAAGACCGCAATTGCGCTGCGAAACCACCATAATATTACCAGAGATCCTGATCATCCGCCATGTCTGACCTCGATGAGGAGCTTTTGGGATTGGCCGGCGGCGACAGCTCGGATGATGAGGCCGACGACTTCGAAAGACTAGATCAGACGCAGGCGTATGAGGATCGTTTGCCTAGCGAGGAGGCGAAACCGAGCGTGGAGAAGACGGAAGACGCCGGTGCCAGCCGAAAGGGAGTTGCGCAGAAGGTCAAGGCGCGTGGCAGACGGAAGCGCAAGCAGGAGAGTGAAGACGAGGATGACGAAGAGTAAGTCTATCCTTCAAACGCCCGCGCGCCTCCACCACTTGCCTATAATCTCTCCTTCGCAAACACCCTCCCTTACACGGCCATCATACTTTTCCAACCACTACTACCACTGCGCCATCTACAACCGTCCCGTGCAAACACCATGATGGGCACCTCTGCTGACCGCCGCTGCAGTTCGCCGGCACGCGATGATTCGGACGACGGCGATGCAGATGCTCCTGGCGATTTCGACGATGAAATTGACGATGTTGGCCTGGGATTCGAGGGCAAGTTTCATTCCAGCACCGATCGCGACCACGTCATGAGCCTGCCTGAGCTCGAGCGGGAGCAGATCCTCGCAGAACGAAACGAGCTCCTCGAGAGAAAGCGCCAGGATCTGATGTTGAAGAAGGCCTTGAGTGCCAACAAGCGCAAGGCGTCTGATGCAGAGCTTGGTGATGGCTCGCGGAGAAGTACACGGCCCAAGGTAGAGAAGCGTCCAACTGCTCTCGATGCATACAGACGCGCACGAGAGCAGAAAGGCGATGAGCGAAGCCGCTTGGACTCTGCCCGTGATCGCAGAGACAAGCGCTCGCCATCTTCGGCTTCGGATCGCGATGCTGACGGCGAGAGTGAGGTCGAGTGGGCCGAACCATCTTCTGACAACCGCAAGGATGAGCCTCCTGCCGAGCTCAGAGACTACGAAGGCTGTAGAATCGGTCGCTCCACTTTCGCCAAGATCTGCTTCTACCCTGGATTCGAAGACAGCATCAGAGGATGCTTCACGAGAGTCAGCATTGGCGTCAACCGAGAGTCTGGCCAGAATATGTACCGCATGACTCAGATCAAGAGTATGACTGCCTTCCCGATTCCGTACCAGCATACATGTACTAATAGCGAATGCAGGTGTCACGGAAGGCAAACCTTACCAGATGGAGCTACCGAACGGCAAGCGCATCTTGACCGATCAATATGCCATCGTCACACAAGGCCCTCATGAGAAGCCCTGGCCCTTTTCTGCCTGCTCTGACAGCAAATTCACCGACAGCGAGTACAGCCGTTTCACGGACACGCTGCGCAACAATAACGTGCGTCTGCCATCCCGAAAGTTCCTTGCCGCCCGACACAATGCCATCCATGACCTCTGGAACATGCATTTCACAGAGGAGAAACTTCAGATGAAGTTCAAGAAGCAGGAAGACATCGCGCGCAAGCACGACCCTGTTCACATCGCCAAACAAAAGCGCAAAGACATCCAAGCTCGCCGGGCCCAAGCCGAGCAAGACGGAGACTTGGAGGTCGTGTCGCAGTGCGACAACGAGCTCGAAGCCATGGACAACAGCGGCCATGCCGCAAACGGGACTGGCAAGCCCAAGCCGAGCCCGTCGAAACCTTTGGGATCGGCTCAACATCAAGACCGACTGGCTGCTCTCAACCGCGCTAACCGAGCTAAGACCCAGAAAGAAGTTCGCAATGCGTTGATTGCGGAACGTCAGAAGGTGCTCAAGGAGCGTGAAGACGCAATCGAGAGGCAGATGCTCGAGACCAGGGCGAAAGTCCATGCCAAGGTTAATGAGCGCAGAAGATCAAAGGAGGCGCTGCTGCAACAGCACAACAAGGATCTTTTTGGTGAGACACCAGATGGCAGCCGTGCTGGTACCCCTGTCAGTACCGACGCATCGAAGAAGACGGTGACATCTATGCCTGTCAAGAAGGGCCCTGTTGGCGCGCTCAAGCAGAAGACTCTTGACGACGATGTCATTGGCGGGCTCGATCTGGGTATCGACTTGGAAATTTGAGAGCATAGCTTGCAGGCAATTGTTTCACAGAAGAGATTGCTGCGCGTTCTGGTGTGTAATGGCCCAACATGGGATGGCTGGGGTGACCAGCTGAATTGAAGTCATCTCTGAATGCAAGTCATCTCGAAGGCTTCCCTCCTATTCGATTGATACCATTTGATTCCGAATGTGAACGTGGATATGAACGTGGACAACTTGTGAACCATCATCATTTGACAACATAATCTCTGAGGCCTGTTCGCCTCCTTCTCAGAGAAAGCGGAGTATTAATCATCGCGTTCACATTAACTTCAGCATTCAAGTAGACGAGTCAGAAAACGCTCTTCGTGACATCTTCAATGTTTTATCACTCCCATCTGAACTCAGGAAACAGCATGACGTTGATTAGTATGCATGCACGTTCCTGATCGACATCATTAGCCTCACAAATTTCAACGGCGGCGAAGCGGTCTTCCGAGGAACCTCACGAGAAGGCGAAGGGGGCACCTCTCGAAACATGCTGCGCTAAGACAACCCGAGTTTGCCCCTTCATTCTCATTGTCCTTCGTTTGGTGCTTATGAGCAAGCATCTTTTTGGTCTCATGGCGACAATCTAAAGGAAAAACGATACATATTTCTGCGGCCTCGAACTCCTGCGCACGCCACGCCCGTCATGCAGAGAGCCCTGACAGCAGCTCTGCTGCTCCCAGCTGTAGCTGTCGCTTTGGACAGCTCTACCATTTCTGATCTTGTCGCTGATCTATCGAATGTCACATACCCATTTGGAGTGCCTCTGAGCGACATCGCAGATTTGACGAGTGAGGTCGAGAGTCTTGTCGGCACAGTCCTGGACGATCTTGTCGAGACTTTGCTACCATCAAATCCTGATCTGGAGTACTATGGACTGTCTCCCGCGATCTATCCTACTCCCTATGCGTCGGGCGGTGGAGATTGGGCAGATGCTTTTGCAAAGGCGAGAGCGCTTGTTTCGCAGATGACAGTCCAGGAGAAAGGCAATATTACTCTGGGTCAATCTTCGACTCAAGGCTGCTCTGGCTTCACGGGCAGCGTGCCGCGCTTGGGCTTTCCTGGAATATGCTTGAATGATGCTGAAAGCGGTGTCCGTGGAGGCAATCTTGTTTCTGGGTTCCCGGCAGAGTTGCACGTAGGAGCATCTTGGAATCGGTCTCTTGCTGAGGCTCGCGCTTCTGCCCTGGGGAAGGAGTTCGCAGGAAAGGGAATTAATGTTCTGCTCGGACCGGTGGTAGGGCCTATCGGAAGGATAGCGAAGGGTGGGAGGAATTGGGAGGGTTTCACCAACGATCCTTATCTGGCCGGAAGTCTGGTCGCGCCGACTGTGCAAGGCATGCAAGAATCTGTCATTGCGTGTGTGAAGCACTTCATTTGCAATGAGCAGGAGACCAATCGAAGCCCTTTCCTGCTCGGTATGCTGGGCGAGATCGGTCAGCAAGCGGTATCTGCAAACGTCGACGACAGGACTATGCACGAGTTGTATCTCTGGCCATTCTACGATGCTCTCAACGCTGGCGCTGGCAGTGTCATGTCAGCTTATCAAAGGACGAACAATTCGTATTCGTCTCAGAACAGCAAGCTGCTGAACGGTCTTTTGAAGACTGAGCTCGGTTTCGAGGGCTTCGTTGTGAGCGACTGGAATGCCGTGCACACTGGTATTGCCACAAATAACGCTGGCCTTGATATGGTGATGCCCAGCAGTTCCTTCCTTGACCCTGACAAGATCGCAACCGCGGTCAACAATGGCTCGCTGAGTGCATCCCGACTTGATGACCAAGCTACTCGCATTATCGCTGCTTGGTATCGATTTGCTCAGTTCTCGGATCCAGGAATGGATAGTCACTCTGATGCCGATGTCCAGACAGCTCAAGGCCAAGCCATCAACTTTCAAGCTGCTGTCGAAGGCCATGTCCTTGTCAAAAATATGAACAATGTACTCCCGCTCAACAAGCCAAAGATCTTAAATCTCTTTGGGTACGATGGTGTCGGAGGCAAAAACACAGTAAGTAGTAACCACATTAAGGCATGCCTTTGTCTCAGACATATGCTAACGCTCTACCTTGCGAATCAGTCGGCACAGGGACCCATCCTCTCTATCGTGGGCGCTGCAAATACTCAGCGCTACCCAGATGGCCGACCCTTCACTGCTCTAGATCTAGGTCTCTTCTCGCTACAGACTGAGCCCGACAATTCGGGTCCATCCATCGCACTCGACGGCACCATGATTACTGGAATTGGGTCGGGAGCAGTGACGCCTGCTTTCTCCTATTCTCCATCTGACGCCTTTGCGGACCAAGCTGCGCTCGATGGGACTACACTCTACACAGACTTCTCGTCGCCTGCACCTCGGCTTATCAGCCCTACCGTGAAATCTCCAGAGAGCCCATGTATTGTCTTCATCAATGCTCAAGCCGCGGAGACCTGGGACAGAAGCGAGCTGTCCGATACCTACAGCGACGAGCTCGTCACTAGTATCGCCTCGCAATGTAACAACACCATGGTCATCATTCATAACGCCGGCATACGTCTCGTAGAAAACTGGATCGACCACGACAACATCACCGCCGTAATCTATGCTCATCTTCCAGGCCAGGAGAGCGGACGTGCTCTGGTCGAAGTAATGTATGGCAAGCAATCGCCCTCGGGTCGCTTACCCTACACCGTGGCCCATGCCGAGGAAAATTACGGAGATCTGCTCAACCCAACTCAGTCGAGCGACATGTTTCCGCAGTCCAACTTTAGTGAGGGAGTCTTCATCGACTACAAACACTTCATCGCCAACGATATCGACCCGAGATATCCATTTGGTTATGGCCTGACTTACTCAACCTTCAACTATTCTTCCCTGCAGATAGTCTACGAAAGCGGACTGGATACATCTACGCTACCACCTGATGCTTCTACCTCTCCCGTCCCACAAGGAGGTTTGGCTTCTCTTTACGACGTTCTGGCGACTGTCACTGCCACAGTGACAAATTCCGGATCGATTGCTGCAGCTGAAGTAGCTCAGCTGTACATTGGCATTCCAGGCAGCGGCGTACCCAAGCAGCTGCGAGGTTTCGATAAGCAGCTCATTGGGCCGGGCCAGTCGACGACGTACTCTTTCCCGTTGAGGAGGAGAGACTTGAGTGTATGGGATGTCGTGCAGCAACAGTGGACGCTGTCGAATGGGACGTACCAAGTCATGGTCGGGAAGGATGTCTTGGATATACAATTGACCGGGCAGTTGACCTTGACTTAAGACGATCGAAGGCAATAGAAGCACCCGAGTCATTCACTCTCAACATTCCAATTCGTCCTCGTGACAGTCACGTTGCTCGAAGTGGCAGACCTTCGACTCGTCGCTAAGCAATGCTCACGAAAATCGATGTCTCGAATCAGCTACACAACGTCGATCGTCAACTCAATCTGCATGAGCTCGCTCTTCTGCTCATACAAAGACACATGATGATCCCCCACCCCACTGCCCCCACTGCCACCCAGATCCCCAAGTCGTGACCCCAGAACCTCCCATCCTGCCAATCCTCCAGCTGACAAAACTTTTATGCCTGAGGAACATCATACACCGAACATATATACACTCCTACTTCTTCTTCTTCTCTTCATCTCCCAATTGCAGAACATTCCTCCTTCCACTCCTCAATCATGTCTTCAAGCCAAGAGTCAACAATAACCCTCTACACAGGCCAGACTCCCAATGGTATCAAAATCTCCATCACACTCGAAGAGCTTGGACTCCCATACAACGTCCATGGTACGTTCTTGGCACTTCACTCTTCCGATCACCTCTTCTAAGACTTCGCACCAACAGCCGTCAACATTCCCTCTTCTGAACACAAACAGCCTGCCTTCCTCGCCATCAATCCGAACGGCCGGATCCCAGCTCTTACGGACACCTTACCGGATGGCAAATCCATCCGCGTCTTCGAAAGTGGCAGTATCATGCAATACCTCATCGAGCGGTACGATACTGATTTCAAAATCTCCTACCCTCGAGGGACGAAAGAGCACATCGAGATGACCTCCTGGCTTTTCTTCCAGAACGCAGGCGTGGGTCCAATGCAGGGCCAGGCGAACCATTTCTTTCGCTACTCGCCTACCCAGCAGCCAATTCCCTACGCCATAACCCGCTATCAGGAGGAGACGAAAAGGCTCTATGAGGTTCTTGAGAAGCACCTCGCGCACGCTGGGACGGACTACCTTGTTGGGGACAAATGTACGATAGCTGATATCGCGCATTGGGGATGGGTGGCGTTGGCGAGGTGGGCGTTGGGTGGAGACCCGCCGCCTGCGAGTCCGTTGGATGAGTTACCCAACTTGAAGGCTTGGGAGCAGAGGATGTTTGAGAGGGAAGGTGTGCAGAAGGGACGACAGGTACCGGAGAAGCATCAGAGGGAAATGTTGATGGACGTAGAGGCAATGAAGGCGTTTGAGCAGAGGGGGAGAGCATTTTACAAAAAGTTGGCGGCGGAGAAGGAGAAGGCTGAAGAAGGAAAGTGACGGAATACCTGGCTGGAAATTGACTTCTGTTTTGCATGAGGTGAACAGTCGACAAAGCTGGGTATCTTGAAAGGAATGCGAAATGTTTTGCGTCTATAACTCGGCGCGGCAAGTGGTTGACCACATCAAGTCTGATACTCCTTTTGCAGTTGCGTCTCAATATCATCAGCGACACTCGGCCGCTTCGACTGCCGTGTAGCTTCCGAGGACGCAGCACTCACTTTCCGCTTCAGCGGAGTCGCCCACGAAGGTCTTCCGACGCGGAAACTGACTCCCAGTGGTGAACCAGGCACGCTCCCATGTGGCGCGGGCTGTACGAGGTGAGCTGGTGACTTATATGCCACTGTTGGTTGCCCAAGGAGTGTAAGAGCCGGATACGGCGAGTCACATGAAGTATCTGCAGCCCTAGTGTTCACGGAGTCACGGCTTGTGATGTGGGGGCTCGCACTCGCGTCGGAACACCTGGTCACGAGACACGCAAACTATTCTCCGAGGGAAGCAGTTTTTGCAAATTCGTCTGCCATGACTCGAATCGTATTCGCATCTGACCTTTCTTCTATAACAGTCAAGGCAGGAGCGCGCTGACGAGCCTCTCGACTTAAAATCCTGAGCTCCCGATAGTGGCATGCTTGTTGGTGACATCTGTGGCGGTCGATTCTGGGCGTCGGGCACCTGGTCACGAGACACGCAAACCATCCTCCGATTGATGCAGTTTTTACAGACTGGTCTGCCATGACTCGGATCGTAATCACATTTCACCTTTCTTCTATGACAGTCAAGGTAAAAGCGCCCTAACGTGCCTTTCGATTTGATATTCTGAGCTCCCGACGGTGGCATGCTTGTTGGTAACATCTGTGGCGGTCGATTCTGGGCGTCTACATAGCGAGCCACGAGGTGAGCTGGGACGTGGAGAGGATGCAGTTCCGCAGGCATCATGTGGCCGTTCAATATGGAATCGGGTACTGGTGGCGGCTCCGGCATCCCATTATGTATTGAGAATGGAATTTGTCCTGAAGCTTGGGATAGAGCAGGCATGGGCGGAGGAGAGGTACCATTGCCGCCTGGTCGTACTTTCTTGGTCGGAAGACCTGGTGATGGGATCTTCATGTCATGGCCTTCCAAGATGTCAGATCCCTCTGCGCCTATACTAGCCGGCACTTCCAGAAAAGGGCGCACAATGTCTACAGCGGTGGATAATTGAGCACAGACTTCTGTCAGAGCCTGTCTCAGCCTGTCTACTGAGGTCGATTCGATGGCGTCCAGGCATTCAGCCTTCCACAAATCCTGTGATTCTTCCTCGATCTCTGGCCTGAGTTCGACGTCTTTGTTTGCAAGGCGCCAGAATCTACTTACGTTCGCGATGTCTTGTTTAGTGAGAAACTCGAGCTCGTTGGCGTGAGGCCCGTATTTCTCCTTCATCCATTTGAGCACTACGCTGTAATTGTATCGCTCTTCGACTTTGAGTTTGCAAGCATACATCAAGGCATTACTGCGCTTGAAGTGATCGCAGATTGAAATGTCGTGAGTGTGTTTGTGTTCCTTGCTGCAGCCAGCAGGCATGATATGCAACCATTCAGGAATGCACTTACAATTGAACAGACCGGGTGTGTCGCAAGGCTGATCCGGATCCTTGGCATGTTTGGTACAAGAAGTGAGCTTCAGTCTCACTTTGCAAGGGTCCATGTCCTGGAGAATGTGCTCGTTGGTGGGACGATTGCGTACACCAGCGCTCCGCGTCCGATCTACCTTCGACGTAACCCTCCTTCTATTGCGACATTCCCAAAATTCAGTGACAGTGCCATTGGCCTCGGTGGTAGGCTGGCCAGTGCGCTACAAGACATTGCTCATATGCGGCCAGTAGTCGGCAATCTGCTGGCTATTGAGCAGCACCGGCTGATCTATGCAGAACAGCTTCTCGCGGACGGCATCGATGTCCGCCGGGAATGGGCGATATGCCAGATTCTTGTTCGCGTCTATAGACCTGCCATTGACCACGGGCGGAAGGTCGACCCCCTTGCGATTGATGTTGTCTGGTCCGAGCGGAGGGCGGAATGGCGCTGGCGAAGGTTGTGGAGAAGTGGCATCTGTCTCATGGTCGCGGTGTTGCGGTTCGTTGCTGGCGGAGGAGACATCGAGGGCGGGCGGAGGGCGGTGTCGTCATATTGCATTCGCGGAACTTTCCTATCTCTGTGCAGTGCCAGCGACTCGGCGGCCTGCTGCTGTCGACTTGCGTTACATGTTGTTTTCCTTGTATAGAGTCGCGAAGCATGGCGGGTCGTCGAATGTGGAAGGGTTCGAGCCTGAGGCACGACTGAGACTATTCAAGCTCCATTTCCTCTCGTTCCATGAATCTCTACACAACACGACACACGAAGTAGGTATACGTGTATGCGCATTGCCCATGCCGCTCCCTCTGAGATGGAAAACCTCGTTGCGCGCAGCGTGACAGACACCCTGATGGCGCCACGGACGACGTTGTCAATATACTCGTCGACGCCGTTGATCCCGACAAGACGATAGACCTGACCCGAAGATACACCAAGACGCTCTCCGAAATGCCTGAAACTTTGACTTTCCTGCAATGGGTGATATGCGTCTTTGTTGGTTGGCGATATCCATTTGCGAACAATGCCTGATTTCCTTTGTCACGAACAAGTCTGCTTCTTCTGCGGCATCTTCTCTTCCCTCTCTTCATTTGATGGGCCACCGTCACGACAATTTTAAGCATGCTGCCCGACAAACAATTTTATCTTGACCGTGCGAGCACTCTTCTGCGACGGCGAGTATACCGTGATGGCGAGTTTCGGGACATGCCCATTGAGCAGAGTAAGCTTGACCTGCTTATTGCTATGACGATTTGACTGATCCTTGAACAGATAAAGCAAAGCGGCAAGCTGAGCGCCAGTGGAGACATATGACAGGATCAGAGCGATATGAGCTCGTGAGAATGCTTCGAACGGTCATGGACAGCGAAGGGATCGTGCGGCAGCAGCGCGTGGAATGCGAGCGACGAAGACTACGGATGATTCGACATGGCCCTGTCACTGCCAGAAGTTAATCTCGATATCTCCGGGACGCATTCGAGACGTTACGACTGTACAAACTTGTGTAATCTTTGGCTGAGACCATTTCAAATGACTGGGAGAGAATCCGTCAGGCTTATGAGGCTGGCGAAGGCAAAACTTACCCACGTTTTCCGCAGGCCGCGACTCGAATGCGGATCGCGATGCAGGGAAATATCAATGTGCTGAAATTGTACCGACAGACCGTTGTGCTCATGTTGAAGAGGACTCAAGACGAACACGATCCATTCGCAATGCCTCTTGAGATAGCGCCTGACCACGTCAAGCAGGAATTAGGTCAGCTCCGTGATCGCGAGCGGCAAGCGACTTCTTATGCACCTCACGCGGAGCTCGATCTTCAGTATACTCCTGGGGATGGCAAGTGGTGCATACGCTTCCTCCAGCAAGGCGGACAGGGCACGGCTTGTGTTGCTGTTCATGTCGACGATTGGGACCGCATCGACGATCGCCTCGTCCGCAAAGAAGTGTACATGGATGATGCATTTTATGATTTCCGGCAGTTCGCGTCTGGCGACCCGATGTCCGACACGGACAGGATGCCCAGAGAGCTAGAATGCCTTCGCGCAATGTCGACCAAGGCACGACTTCACAATGTCGTCAAGCCCAGAGGTCAGACTTCCAGGAATGAAGTGCTCCGTTGGGTCATTCCGGAGGCTCAGATGTATCGGGCCTACATGGAATGGTGTACGTTCTCTGTCACTTCAAGCACGAGCCATGCTGACATGCTATCAGGTCCTCATGGCGATCTGGCTAGCATCATCGACGCTTACAGAGTATTCCGACAGATCATTTCCGAAGGGTTCATCTGGAATGTCGCTGAAGGTCTAGTCGAATGCGGTCTCGAGATGGGCGACTTCCTTCCAACAGTGGACCAAGCGAGAAACTACACTGACATGAACGCTCAAGGCAACGAGTTACCTGATGATTTCTGTAGATGCCGACAGATCGTGCACCAGGACCTCAAGCCCAGCAATGTCTTTCTTGACAGCACAAGAGGTCCTAACCACTATCCGATGTACCCGACACCTCGTGTGGGCGACTGGGGCTCAGCCATCATAACACATGACGCAGACCCGAGAAATCCACGGGTGTGGCGGGACTGTGCGCTCTGTACTCCGGGTTTCGAAGCACCAGAAATGCTGGAGTACGTCGACTACGACACATTGCAACGCGTGGACAAAGGAAGACTCGGGGAGCACACTAACGTGTAAGTATACACACCAACACATCAACTTTCAACCAGCTGATGAAACACCGCAGGTGGCAAGTCGGTGCCGTACTCCGCTGTCTCGTGGTGAACAAGAACACGCGCAAGCAGCTTCGCTGGATCTATAACGACACAGACAAGCTGGCGGGCAGTCGCTGGCCGCATTCCTACTCTGTCTCTTTGTTGGAATTGGTCGACGATTGCATGACACAAGACTGCAGGAGCCGGCCTACGTTCAGGCAGCTGCGAGCTCGGATTCGAAGTGCCGTTGGCGTAGGACCGGGAGCAATTGACCTCACAAACGGCTTTTGTAACAGAACCCATCAGCAGGACAATGAAGCTGTCCAGTCTCATCTGGACGATCCTAGAGTTCTGTTTGATAAGTACCGACTTGGCTTAGCAAAAGCAGAGATTGTGCCGAGAGAAAGGTTGGAGCGTCCTGATGCTCCGCCGTTGAGCATTGAGCTAGCAGAAGACGACGAGTCTGAAGAATAGTAGCCGCGTTTACAATAGTCCTGCATGTAATCTAGCGAATAGGTGGGAGAAGGGAAGAAATCAAAACTGACACTGCTGGTGGTTAGGGACAATTTAGCTCACCAAGAACAAAGGTGTATGTAGAGAAGAATATCGGTATCTCATCCCACTTCACATCAACTTATTCAACCTCCTTATCTCACTCCATCTCGACCACTCCCCCAATTCCAGAAAATTCACTCGTCTCATCTTCCCCGAAGGATTCCCAAGAACCACAGGTCTCCACTCGGGATCTGCAACAGCAGTATCCGAAGCCCAGGTTCCCTCACTGCTGCGGTCCGGAATGACTTTCACTTCCTTCCAGCGTGCGATGATGACAAAGAAGAGCAGGGTGACGCCGAGCAAGATCGCTGCCACGATATACATGGACATCTGCGCTCCATAGGTGTTGGCCATGCGTCCGGACACGACAGTTGCGGCAGCGGCGAGGAAGAAGCCGAGCGATTGAGCGGCGAAGAAGGCGGCGCAGACTCGAGGAAAGCAGGAGTAATTTGTGCGTCGGCGTTTGGCGACCGGGGACATGGAGTCGGCGCGATGTTTGGTGTTGATACCGGGTTGCAGATCGCAGGTGTCGAAGGTCTCCATGATGATTCCGAGGCATTCGGCGATCGCCAGGTCGGAGAGGAAGCCCATGAAGCCGGCGAAGATGACACAGGCAGACCAGTTGAGAGGTGGGCCGGGGGAGGTCATGCAGTATGCTAGGCCAGCAAAAGGTAAGAGCACAGAGAAGATCACACGTCGGACGAAGTGAGAAGTCCATGAAAAGCGATGCTCTCTCATTGTCATGCTGTCCGTTCGTGGCGGTCTTACTCGTGCACGGCTGAGCCACGACGCTTTCGACAGAGGCATCGAGACGGCAGCGCCGATGGGCACCGCAAGAGTCGCGAGGCCAATGAAGTATGATTTCCAGCGGTACTCGCGCGACAGCAAGGCTCCAAGAAGCTGCACATATCAGCGTCCGATTCATCGCGCAAGATTATGACTAAACTTACAAGGACAACGAGCGTCAGCTGCGCATATATCCAGCCAAAGTAACACATCAACAGGAAATATCCTGGTTGGAGGATCATTCGTTTCGTCAGGACGAGACCAGCCCACACCTCTTCCCACCAATATCTAGGCCCCTCATTTGAGATATGTAACTTCACCTCTCCTCGGGCGACTCTCCGCCTGATCTTTTGTGGGTTGGCGTCGTCGAAGAAGTGATGTACCGAGCGACGATATGCTGACTTTCGTGTCTCCGGAGCAATGGCATTGATCAACAGGAAGAAAGTAAGAAGCATGATAATGATCCAGAACCCCTAGCTCGGATCCAGAGAGGAGATAATGCAAACGCCAATGCAGAAGCCGATGGACAACGAGCTGGTGAAGCAAAAAGTCCAAATACCGAGCCACACTCCGATACCTCCGCCTTGGCGGCGTACGTCGTCATGCGCAACAATTTCTTGATGCGGTTTCTGAGACATCAGAGATGCCCCGAAGAGGTCGAAAAGCGTCGGCAGGAGGTTGATGTTGGCGAGTCCTAGAGCTAGACCGGTCAGCGCTCGGCAGAGTAGGAGACCAACTTCGTAAAGCGCATCAGGTCCATTTCCGAGCGATACTGCTAGAGCTTGAGGAATGTGGATCGGTATCAGAAGTCCAAATGCAATCAGCGTATACGGCCGACGTCCATGCAGCAGAGGTAGAGGCCAGAAGATCAGAGTCGTCAGTCCCATGCCGGCGAAGAACAGCGTATTCCCAAAGATGACCCAGTGAGTCGTGTCACCGAGCTGGTATTGAATACGAGGTACCTCTCCAGCGTATATGCCGGCTATCAGCCCCGTGAAGACGGTGTTGAGGCAAGCAATGGCCGCAGTGATCCTTTTGCGCCGTACACTCCACTCCCTTGCGATGGGCTGTCGTCTATGGTAGCGCCCGAGACTGAATGACTGACCATTGTTGATGCTGATATGGCTTGTGCGAGGATGCTTCAAGCTCCAATTGAGCGATGGAATGAACCGTTGTTGTTCGCTGCTGGTTGGCATTAGCATTGTTGAAATGTACACATACACCTCGGAACCATACTTTGCATTTGCGCTTGAATCAAGGGCTCTCTTGCTCTGAACATCAGTCTCACTGTCGTCAGCACATTGCAGAAATATTGGAAGCTGCGAGGTCACGACATACATAGCTTGCGCGCCTTTGCGGATCAGGCTCTTGATTGAGCTTCTTACGTAGCGGTGATGGAACCGCCAGCGACTCGTCGGTCTGTGCTCTCCTCATGCCATATGCTGGTTGCTGTCCTGCAACGATCATACCGTCAACTGAGAGTGATCGATCATGCCTTTTTCGATGGTGTAGCACATGAGCTCTGTGGACTCGGTCTCGTTTCCCAGACATGGAACCACGTCTCTGTCTGACTACAGGACGTGCTGAAGATGTCTCGTCGTCATGGTAGGCACTCTTGGTGGCGGCAAGTTTGTCGGTAGTCCAGCTCTGATGGCGGAAACCTGGCTGAGATAGAACAGATTGGCCGCGATCTCCGTAGAAGTCTGGTGCTGCACCGTACTGTTCGTGACCGCCTTCTGTGCCTCCTGATATTCGCCTGTTCTTTGGATCATCGTATGCAAAGTCCCGGACGCCAGGGTCCGCAGAGTGCAATTGGTCAGGTATCATGAATGTGTTCATGGTCAAGGCGTCCTCCAAAGGAATGTCATGTTGCTGCCTCGCATGGTCTTTGGGAACCACAGCTCGAAATGTGTGAGACCAACGACTACTTGTACGCCGCGGTGGATACTCAACTGGCTGGTCACCCTGAACATTGCCTGCAAGAGCAGGCTGGCGCCATATTTCCTTGCTAGGCCCTAGGGCGGCGTTCCGCGGGACTGAGTCCTGAGTCGAGTCAGAGGTCTGAGTTGAGGTTGGCGGCGACGAAGGCAGAGGCTTATCGACAACTTTCGGCACACGGAGTAGCTGTCCACTCTCAAAGCTAGTAATAGCATCCTCATGCCTCTGCGATGATTGAGCATCCACAACAGCGCGCTTCAGGTTGTTCAATTGCCGAGCAGTATGGATGTGAGCGCGCCTCAAATTGTCAACTTGTCGAGATGCATTATTGTGAGCTGATGGACTTGAGGGCGCCACCGAGGAAGTTTTCGCCATCCGTGACGTCGAAGGAACCGAGCGTTTTGGTACAGAGGAAGACTGGGCGCCTGCTTTTGGTGGGCGCTGTTCTCTGGCATCAGTCAACGCACGAGGCTGCAGAGCAGCATCGCACGATTCGCAACGATCATGATCGAAACGTCCGCTGGGATTTGAGGCCTGTTCCTGGCGCAAATCTGGTTCTGGCAGCAAGCTTCCGAATTCCTTATAGCTCGTATGAGGCAACGACTCTGCGTCACTCGGAGTTGTACTGTACTCCGAAGAGGCGTATACCAGCGGATGCGGAACTTCAAATGTTCTTGGAGTTTTGCCATCACGCCGTACCTCGTCAAATAGCATATCGCCGCAAGCATTTCCTCTCTTGTTGTGCTGGGTAACAATGCGATGCACCACGACTGAAGCTTGCGGAGCTGCAGTGTACGACTTCGTTCTTCCACTGTCCAACCAAGGAAGCTTTTTTCTTACGAAGATGGCTGGCGGCTTCGTGACCTGTTCAGTTTCTGCTCTTGCCGAAGATGCTACAGCCATGTCTTTTGCTCGCGAATTGCCAAGCCCCGACGGAACTCTCGCAAATGTTGGATTCGTCGCATTAAGGGAGTCGATTGCTGCCGACGACGACATTGATGCTTGTGAGTGTGATGGATGGCGTAATGTGGCCGACTTAGGTTCAGCGGTGGACAGTGTGTCTGGAAATGCCAGGATTGTGTTGCATTTGCGGCAGTAGAAGGCGCGGCGAGACAGAAAGCAGAGCCGACGACCAGCGTGGCTCTGCCTGTGGGCAATGGGCGAAGGAAAAGAAATTGAAGGCAAAGAAGTGGGTAAATCGCACTGGGGTGATGGGAGACAGGTGAGGCGGTAGACCAAAATGATTCGAGAAAGGCATCCAATAACACTTGCGTATCCCCACTATGCAAGCAGGTGCACTCCGTATATCACCGATGATACCTGGCTTTAGAATGCCATTCGGGGCGCGAATGCGGTATTTCCATTCAGCCTCAGTTTTATTGACGTGCCGAAATCATGCAATTCATCATTCTTCGTACTTCACTTTTCCAGCGCTGACGTCGGGATATACATCGAAACGACGCTGTGTGTAAACGGGAATACCTTTCCGAGCCTCGGTGATGGTATCGCCATCGAGGTCAGCATATGCGATACCCTCCCTCTCGTCGAGTTGAGTCTGAACGGACGCATTCGGGTTCACGAGCATTGAGTGGCCCCAAGCATTGTAGTCGGCGTTCATATCACGAGCCGGACTGCAAAGACCCACGTAAATCTCGTTGTCAACAGCTCTTGCTCGTGCAAGCAGCTCCCAATGCATTGCACCTGTTGTGAGGTTGAAAGCGCCAGGGTAGAGCAGAGCAAAACAGTCCTTCCGCGCAGCGATCATTGCAAGCTCTGGGAAGCGAATGTCATAGCAGATTGCAATTGCGATCTTGCCGTAATCAGGCAAGTCCACAATCGTGACCTTGTTACCCGGAGAGAGCACTTCACTCTCGTGAAACGAGATCTTGCCAGGTATATCAATATCGAACAGATGAACCTTGCGATGCGTGGCTAGCAGCTTGCCATCTGGGTCGAATGTCATCGATGTGTTGTAATACTTTTTCGTCTCTTCCCAATATTCTGGTATGCTTCCACCCACAAGATACGCCTTGGCTTCCTTCGCGAGTTCAGACAGAGCGTGGTATGAAGGCGATTGCTCTTCCGTCGGCGGGGAAGGCAGTAGCGTCTCCGAGTATTTGGGAAAGTACTTCGTGCCGTACGGACTGTTGAAGCATTCGGGAAGTACGATCAATCGGGCGCCATTCGAGGATGCCTCGAGCACCTTCGAACGGGCATGCGCGAGGTTCGCTGCTTTATCCGACCCAGTCGCCAATTGCACCAGTGCGAGCTTTAGGGGTTTCTTCAAGAGTTTCGCCATGGCTGCCAGATGTGCGGGGCAGACTGATGGTTAGCTAGAAAGAGGTCGGCGATTGGAGACAGCATGGCGTCGACAATGGCGGAGGTCCCGGCAGTTCCTCGGACTATGCCCCGGGCTTTCGACTGCAAGTTAGAAAGATGAGCCAAATTGTTCGCCGCATCTGTGATCCACAAAACAACGGCAGCAACCTGACCCATTATTGCTAGGCTGGAGTTACGACACCCTCCGCAAGACGGAGGGTGCGGTTCGTCGCCACGATGCACCATTGTGATGGATAGAATACGATGGTGCGACTGCATACGGGATTGACAGTATGCATATCGTGCGAACGCGAGTCAAGCACTGGTTGTATATTGACTTATTACATGGATCTCCTAGTATTGACAGGAGTGAGGACAGACTACTGCACTCTGCTTGTACATCACCTCTATTCATGCAGTGACAAGGTAGCGCGCATAGCAGACGCCGCGGCCCGTATGTCAACCGTCGACATGGTGGACATGTTCGAATCTGCTCCTTCCGGAATCTAGATCAGACCACTGACAAGACGCGAGACGACAAGCATACTGTATCGCACACAACACCGGAAGCGGGAAAGCACGCGAGCTCACTTGGGCTCGCACACTGGCACTCGTGTTTGCAACGCAGGATCTCGGAGTCAACGACGTCACTCCGCGAGTCACCACACTCCACCAACGCTCGGCGCGTTTTCCAACGGCTGCAATACATATCGTCACGACCCGCATCATGCTGGTTTAGCAATATTGCAAAACATCGGGCCATTTGCACAGTAAAGGAGCGGGCGGTGCGGGTCCTGTCTGTAATCAAGCAAAGTTTTCTAGCACTTCTGCAAAATGGCCGCCGAGAATGGAGCTCAGCGAAGTGGCTTGAAAGAATTCATCGCCGTACGTCGATCTCCGCAGTGCTTCCATCCAGCATATCCCTGGCTGACGACGTAGATGCCCAGTCAATTGCGACGATCAGAGGCGATTTGAGCAACATCACCGCGCCCCCTTTTGTGCTCGCGGACAAATCGACGACCGAATTTCCAAGGTATTGGATCGAGCATCCTGACCTCTTTTGCGCACCAGCTCGCGAAGAAGATCCGGCACGGCGTATGCTGGCTGTTCTGAAGTGGTTCCTCTCTAGTCTGAAAGGACAACAGTATGCCGGACGTGATCCCAGTCAAGGTATCAAGAAACCCTTGAACGCCTTCCTAGGCGAGGTCTTCACCGGCGACTGTGGACCTCAAGATGATGTAACCAAGATGGTGGCGGAGCAAGTCAGCCATCACCCGCCTGTGACTGCCTGTTATCTGTGGAATGACACACATGGCGTGCGAGCTGAGGGCTATACTCGCCAGGAGATAACCTTCTCGGGCACGGTCAACATCAAGCAGATAGGACATGCGGTTTTGACGATTGACGAGCACGAGGAGAGCTATCTGATCCCGCTGCCGGACGTAAAGGTATCGGGTATCTTGTCTGGTTCGCCATACCCGGAGCTTGTTGGCCCGCACGACATCGTGTCGTCGTCAGGCTACGTTGCACATGTTGATTTCAGTGGCAAGCGTTTCCTGGGATTTGGAGGTCACAAAAACCAACTGCATGCCGAGATTCGACAGATCAAGGACCACGCCGACAGTGAGCCGATCTTCCAAGCACAGGGCAGTTGGTCCGAAGGATTCGAGGTGAAGGACGGCTCGGGCCAGGTGATCGACACGCACCAAGTCGCGAACGCGCAGCCAACAGAATTTAGAGTACCGCCTCTCGACAAACAGGATGCGTGGGAGTCGAGAAAAGCGTGGGATGGTGTCATCAAGTCCATCAGCTCAGGTAATATGCAGGGTGTAGCGGACAGCAAAAACAAGCTAGAAACTGCTCAGCGAGCATTGCGGACCAAGGCCGAAACAAGTGAAGCATCGTGGAGGCCACTATTCTTCAGGAAGGAGGAGGGAGATGCGATCGCGGAGAAGTTGCTTGATGGCGTAGGCCAGAAATTGGAAGCAGAGAAGACGTGTGGGGTGTGGAAGTTCGACGTGGAAGCTGCATCGAAGCTGAAACGTCCTTGGAGAGGAGGGCTGACGCCCTTTGGCTAATACATAACCATCATGGCGTGCGCGCATGTGAGGGTCCTTACGTAGCGAATAACAATGCTGGTCGTCTGCTAGGGCTGAAGTAGCATGCACGCCTTGGAATTTTCTATAACATGGGTCTGCCTCCATAACTGCCCGATCGTCATGCGCGCTGCAGACGCCGGACAGCAGGGAGCATGGGGAACTCCAATTCAATTATCCAACATATATACAACAATAATAACAAGAAAACATCGCCCGACACAAGCGTGCGTGCCATGTGGAAGCGTTATGGGGATCGTCAGGTGTTGTGGCTCGTCCCTGCCCAAGGCTGACTTCTCTATTCTCTACACCTTCCTCGCCTTCTGGAAGAAGCCTGCACTCGCAGGGATGCTCATCACCCAGCCATGACACTTCATAACCTGTCGTACGTGTGATACGGAACGCCACGTCTTCACCAGACACAGGACTCGCCGCAGCGTGCCGGCAATTCTGCGGAAGCCACGCTGACTGATGAATCCAATGATGATGAATCCGATGCTGAATTCATGTATTTCTAATGGTGCTGGATTCTAATGCCGATGCCCTAACACCACTCATGTGTGGATGGAAGGCGTCGCTGCGACATGATGCCCTAACACAACCTGAGTGTACATGGACTGCGAATGCGTCGCGGCAATCTACCCTGACAGCACCCATATGTAGATGGAATGCGTCGCGATTCCCTGATACGACGGCCCTAAGCCCGGGAACCCAAGGTGGATGCTTGGACTCGATCGGGAGAGGCATCGTTGTCGTGATCGAAGCTGGAAAGGGAGTGCCAGATCAACTCGTCATACCGAGCCCGCACCGGTGCTTGGCACATATCCTGCGAATACCTGCGACGTAGCGCTGTCGACACTCTCAATCCATCCCTCGGTCATGCAACTCCACTAACATTATCGATAGCCACTGCTCAAAGATCCATCCGACCCTTTCCAACCCAGATCTGCAGTACAGTGCGGGTGAAAAGACAGCCGCTCGCCATCATGATGATATCGATCGGTACTCTAGACTGGGCCAAGCTCGCCGTGAAAGATCCGCTCGAGCTTATTCAGTACAAGCTGTCCTACTCTGCTGGAGCAACAAACAAGCAAGACAGTCGTTCTACTCGGCATCGAAGGACTGTGGCACTTTTCAGTAGGCTCGCCCAGCCTGTCCGAACAAACTCACCTCAATGGCGCTGCGCTATGCTTCTTGGCCTGATAAGCAACACACTGGGGTTCTCCTGCACTTCCACTGTGTTCGCATAGAGCCAGGCTGTTCTGTGCGACGCACTGTTCCAAATTGACGAGTGTCACGCCGATCCGGGGGCAAGTCATGAAATGGCTCGCTCGGCCGACAATGACAGGCTTACAGCTCATCGCCACTTTTGAGTCGAGGCGCAGGCTCTACCATGTCTGGACTCCACGTAAACGTGCTGCGCTACGGCCTTCTGTTCCCTTCAACCACACACCGCCCATCTGCGTTGAATGTTGTGTCAACTATCAATTTAAGCACATGGATAGCACATGCAAGAGAGCGATGGAAGCACTTCCAACTCCTCATCCTCGTCCGCCCAGCTTGGCGCGAGAGCTTTTAGACCCTTTCGGAACTGTTGCCAAGCGACCAAAATTGAGCAGAGTTCAGCGATCCGCTTAGATACTGTGCCACCAATGCGGCCGGGTACCTGCATCACTAAGCTAGGTCGCTGAAACATGAGAATTCCACCCCATCGCATCAGCTGCCGGAAATATCGCCACTGTACACCATTTCACCGAAAGAGTTGCTGGCGTAGAGCGGACACGCAAGGCGCAAATCTATGCGATGCAAACCAAAGCAGCAGGCCGTTTATCTCCAACACGCTGGTGCGATGGGTTTATCATCGCTCCGACGCTGCAGTCCTTCGGGCCATCCGACCTGTATGGATGCCACCTACGCGAAGTCTCTGCGAGTGGCAGTCCTTCGATCGGAGCCCGAGTCTGATCCGCCCGTTACTATCGCTGACTTGCAGTAGTTATTCGCTTCATTTTCGCGGGATCACTTTCCAGTCGCCTATCAGCAGTAAGAATGGGTCCTTTTGACAGGGTTGCATGTAACGTCACTAAATAACACACCGCTAGCTCCGAGATCTGCACTATGTGCAGCCACCCGACCCACTGTCCTGAAGTCAAGTCTGGCGCCCCTTCACATGCATCGCGTCCAGCAGGCTGGCCACCATGGTGAACTAATCTCGTCTTTGCGCACTGGAGTGTGGTAGCGTCTCTCGCACACATACGACTGCCACCTACATTGGACTCGTTTCCGCACGTTGAGACCAGGCTGGTTGTAACTTCGCGCCGGCTGGCTGGCCTTCCTGTGAGATAACCAAGGCGTTGCAGTAGTAGCACCAAGATCAAATATTCTCGTCACAGCTGGCTATGCAGCGGACACATGAAGTCAAGGCAGCGAGTAGGACACTCATGCTCCTCCCGCCCAGCATCCCTACTGATCCAGTCCCACGTCCTCAACGTTTCACAACCCACCCCGACCACTTCGGTCATCTTGCCTATCGTTCCATCCCGATCTTCTCCTTGCCCCAAGCCGCCAAAAGGTGGCTGGCACTGAACTAGACACTTTAGTCGGTGGGTCCAACAGCCCACGAGCACGTTGATGTCGATCAGCCATCGTTCGTTTTGCAAAGCAGTCAGTTGCCGACCATCATTTAACAGTCCTGGGTCGTCACAACGACTTCCCAGATTTCCTTCTCTCAGCTTCGCTCTCTACTCGATCCTTTGTGTGGATCTACTCCAGCAATGGCAAACTTTCTTACCGACCGGGACCTCGTCCCGGAGGCAGAGAGTCAAGTCTATCAACGATATCTGGAAGAGGCTCGAGACCAAGTCAATATCCACAGGGCGACCATCCTCTCTGGTATACCTCGTCATTCAATTTCATCATACGGCCCACTAGCCACGTTCGCGGCTCTCTTCGACATCATACCAGGACCGTGGCCAATCCTGGACGTACAACGCACACACACAGAACTCTGGAAGTTGCTTCCAGAGGACGCGAAAGCGGGACAAGCATCGCCAGCAGGACAGAGGCTTCTCCACCATACATTGCAGCAATGCAAAACGAGCTACACCTCCCTGCTCGATCTCTACCACCCATTATCCACAGCGGCAGCTCTCGTCGACCCTGAGAGCGGACGATCAGCGAATCATGACAGCCTGACCAGGACAGTCAGGAATTTCCGCCTACCAGTGCAACATGTCGCAGGCCAGCCAAAGCCTGTGGTTGCCATTTCCTTGCCAAACGGACCGTTGCTGGCCATGACAGTGCTGGCCACAGCCACATATTACACTGCAGCCCCGGTATGTCCACAGTCAGACCCTGCGTCAAGCTGAAAGATCCTTGCAGCTGAGCCGCGCAAGCCACTGTTTGATTGATACTAATCTCGATTCCAGGTGGCGCACGGCAGTGGCGTAGGCAAGGAACAATTCAAAGCCGATGTTCTCCAAAGCAAGTCAGATGCTGTTCTGGCGGCACAAGCAGACGTCGACCGGCTGGGCCTCCGGGACGCTTGGCTCGCAGAAGCCGGCCTGCGTGTGCTTCTGGTTGACTTGTCCGACGACATGTCGCTTATCCTTCGGGAGCTGGACGGATCCATCCTTCGCCTCGGACACGACAATCCTGCGACCGCTGCCAAGTACGCCACCGGAGCTTGTGCTAATGCCAAGGACGAGCTATTGAACACTGCCGATGACATCGGCATCATGCTCTTTACGAGCGGGACCAGCGGTACGAAAAAGCTGGTACCGCTGCGGATTCACTCCATGGTGTGCGGTGTGGCTATGGTTGTCGAGAGCTGGGGTCTGTCGCCAGAGATGCGGTGTCTGAACCAGATGCCGCTTAATCACGTGGGCGGCCTCATCCGGAACCTTTTCGCGCCCGTCTTCTCGGCGGGCTCGGTGATCTGCTGCAGCGCCTTCGACGCCAACCTGTTCTGGGACTGTGTTGAGGACTACCGCCCGACGTGGTATTACGCCTCGCCCAGCATGCACCAGGTCATCCTGGAGGCGGGCGACTCGCGCCCTGACAGCGTCGCGAAGAGCCAAATTAAGCTTATCTGCAATGCGGCTGGTGGTCTCCTGCCAAGTCTGGCGATCCGCTTGCGCGAAACTTTTTCTACGCCTTCCAGGATCTGCACCGTGCTGCCCAGCTACGGCATGACCGAGTGCATGCCCATCTCCACGCCCCCACTCGACTATCGCCTCCAGAAGACAGGCACCTCCGGCCTTAGCGTCGGCCCGGAGATTGCCATTCTCGACGGCCGCGACCGTGCTCAGCTCGTCTGCGGTGAGGTTGGGCGCATTGCCGTGCGTGGCGCACCCGTCTTCGGCGGCTACCTCAAGGACAACAATGTCATCGACACGTCCTGCTTCACGCTCAATGGCTGGTTCGACACCGGTGACATGGGATACTTGGACCAGGACGGGTATCTCTACATCACTGGTCGGAGCAAGGAGGTCATCAACCGCGGCGGCGAGTTGATCAGTCCCTTCGAGGTCGAAGAGGCCATCGTCGCCGCTGCGTCGCGACCCGAGACTCCCATCTACGGTCGCATCGGTAAGGCTTTGGCCTTCTCCGTGACACATGACGTGCTGCAAGAAGTCGTCGGTCTGGCCGTCGTCACACCAGAGGGCGCCAAGAGAGCAGATCTGCGAAGCATCCACGAAGCAGTCAAGTCTAGTCTGAGCCAGGTCAAGCTCCCTGTCGTGATCGTTTACATGGATGGTGGTTTGCCCACCAACAACAACAAAGTCCTGCGCATCAAGCTGGCTGATCGTCTTGCTCTGCCAGAGGTTTCCGACAGCACACCTCCTGCTGGTCGGTATTTCGAGGCTGGTTGTCCGCCTGCGAACACCCCTCTGAGCACACCCATTGCAAGCAAGACATTGCAAGTCTCGCATCGCGATCTCACAGATGCCTGCTCGCGGGTTGTACCCGAGACGTACGACTTCCACGTCAAGTCTGCTGACTTTTATCCCGAGCTCGTGCTCGCCCCCAAGCCCAACGCACATAAGCAGGATATCTCGACCAACGAGATCATCAAGAGCCTGTCGTTCGAGGTAGATGGTTACTGCGCTCCGCTGAAGATCTTGCAGCTCGATGTAGCATTCCCCCGGACCAAACCATTCGACGAGATCGATGAGGTCGCGTTGGAGAAGCTCCTCAACAATGGCTCTAACGATGAAGTTGCTGCCGACATGACTCCAATCGAGGCGACAGTCAGTCGCGTGTTCTCGAGCGTTCTCACAATTCCGGCTGGCGATCTGAGACGTGGATCGGACTTCTTCGAATTAGGTGGCGACAGCATGGGCGCAGGCCGACTACTCAACGCTCTGCGCAAGGAGTATCCCCTCCGATTGCCCATCAACGTCCTCTTCACCAACCCTAAAGTCTCTCAGCTTGCACAGCTCATTGAAGAGATGCTACCGAAGGACTTCTCGGCCGAAGAAGAGAAAGCCGTTCCCAAAGAACCTGCTTTTCTTCCAGGACACGAGAAGACCTGTAGCTCAAGCAACCCGGTGCTCATGGCTCTCCAATTGGTTCCTCTCATCCTGCTTTACCCCATGAAACGCGCCTTCACCTGGACCGTCTTCATGTACATGTTGACTGAAACACAGGTCTGGGTCACGAAC
Organism: Microcyclosporella mali; assembly: GCA_002785985.1. Lineage (NCBI taxonomy): Eukaryota > Fungi > Ascomycota > Dothideomycetes > Mycosphaerellales > Mycosphaerellaceae > Microcyclosporella > Microcyclosporella mali. The sequence continues at coordinate 676,266 of NHNU01000007.1, forward strand.
TTCAGTGTCGTAGGCCGTCTTTTCGACCTTGTCCTGTCAATTTCGATTGCTGGTCTGGTCACGCACCTGGTTGCTCCATTCGTCGGAATAGCGTTCAAATGGCTCGTCATCGGTCGCTACCGAGAGGGTCTCTACCCCATGTGGGGATCATACCACACGCGCTGGTGGGTCGTCCAAAAAGCGGTTGCCGTTTTCGGAATGGGCAGCTTTCGAACGTTCAACTGGTCCAAAGTCTTATACTATCGCATGCTTGGTGCCCGAATCGGGAAGAATGTCACGTTCGGCCAGGGAGCTCTGCTGGGTGAGTGGGATCTCATCACCATTGACGATAATGCGGTGCTCGAGAAATCAATCGTGCGACCATTCGCTGCGGAGCGAAACACTTCCATGTACCTGGGTCGCATTCACATCGGCAAGAACGCGTCTGTTGGACTTGCTTCCATTGTTGCCCCTGGCACTACAGTCCCGGATAATGCTTGCATTGGACCGAACTCGTCCAGCTGGGAGCTGTCGTCCGCAGACGAGGCTAACCGCGACCTCGCCGCCAGCAAAGTACCAGGCCCACATTGGGCTCTGAATCTCTTCATTGCCATGCCTATCCAGGCCGTCATTAGATTCTGCGGTGCCGGTCCGTGGCTGCTAGTGCTGATAGCACTGGTCATGCACGCGCCTACTGTGTCGTCTGACCAGCTGGTCGAGGTCTTGAAGTGGTTCGCTTCTACCGAGCGTGTGGGCATCCATTACGGCGCCCTGGCCGCCCGTGTCGCCGTGGGACCGATTTTCTTCTACGTCTCGGTCTTGATCTTCAAGAAGTTCTTCGACTTGGTCTGCGGTGGTCCTATCAAGCCAAGCAGTGTCCACAAACGCTCAACAATGACCAATTTCCGCATGGCTTGGTTGAGGAGCGTCATGTCAGCTGCTCAATTCCACAAAGTCACCGAGCTGTTTGGCACGCATTACGATACCACATCTATTCTGGCGCGCGCCTTAGGTGCTAAGGTTGGCAAGAGAGTGTACTGGCCCGGCACTGGACCTTCCATCCAGGATTTCGATCTTCTAGACATTGGCGACGATGTCGTCTTCGGCTCTCGCTCGCATATGGTCACTTCGGACGCCAATGGAAGCGATTATGTTCGCGTCAAGTCGGGAGCCATGATTGCCGACAGGGTCACTTTGCTTCCTGGAGTCGAAGTTGGCGCAAAGGCAGTCATGGGCAGTGGTGCTCTTACGCGACCACATGGTCGCTACCCAGCAGGAACCACATGGGTGGGCAGCCAGGGCGGCGAAGCCGTATGTTTGACCGTCGACGCACCCTCTGCGTCAACTTCTGGTTCCTCGACGCCCTCCACTGGCCATGGCCGCATGTCACGAGAGTACAATGAGAAGAAATCGACACTGGACAACATCATCAGCTTCAATTCGACGGCCACGACTCTGAACAGGAACGGCTTCCCATCCTCATCGCGCCCGAGCTCCGAGAAGTCTCGCGACGATTCCAAGCGTTCCAGCCTCGACATCTATCAGACCCGCCAGAACTCCTTCGACGATTACAAAGAAAAGCAAGGAGCCGCAACTTACTCACGTGAAGTGCCACCTTCTCGACCTGAGGACCCCAAGCAGGAGTCCTCTTCGTCGCCTTTCGGTCGTGCCTTCTACGAGGGCAAGGCGACTTACCGTGTCTGGGGTCAATTCTCCATCTTCCTGTACTCGACCCTTGTCACCATCATCAACGGTGTCTTCTGGAATGTACCCTCCATCTCAGCAGTCCAGATCGTCGCCCGCTTGTACAAGAGCCAGAACATGCTTACACATGTGTTCCTCGCGCACAGATGGTGGAGGCCTCTCTCACTTTACATTTTCTTTACTGCTTGCATCGTTGGCATCATGGCCGTTCAGGCGTTGCTTGTGCTGGCAACATTGATCGCCGCCAAATGGGTCCTCATGGGAAGGCGGAAGCCTGGAAACTATGATTGGGATAAGTAAGTGCACTGTCTCTACTCCTGTCATCGACCTGTACTGACGAGAGATTATAGATCCCCTTACTGCCAACGCTGGCAACTTTTCCTCAAGCTAGAAACTTTCCGACGTCACTGCTATGGCGGCCACGGTATCCTTGGCATGTTGACTGGTACTCAATGGATCGTATACTACTTCCGCGCTCTAGGCGCCAAGATTGGCAAAGACTGCTCGCTCTTCTCAGGCGGGCTGCCTTCTCTCATGTTCACTGAGCCGGATCTCCTCACACTCGGTGACCGCGTTGCCGTCGACGACGCTAGTCTCGTCGGCCATATCAACAGCCGCGGCAAATTCGACCTGAACCCGCTCTTCGTCGGGTCAAGGAGTGTCCTTCGTAGCGGATCACGCCTACTCTCCGGCGCCCGCATGGAGGAAGATAGCTGCCTCCTCGAGCACACACTTGTCATGGCCGGAGATGTTGTCGACGCCGGCTGCACTGCCCAAGGCTGGCCAGCAGAAGAGTTCACCGCGAACAGATTGCCCAGCATGGAAGTCAAGAAAGTCTGGCGTCTCGCTCCTCGGGCATGAGCTCATCTTTCTCTTATTTGTCACCACTGGACACGGCGTTTTTCTTTTCTCATGGATATTATCAACTTAAGCGGGACGCACAACTATAGATGGCGATTATTAAATGGGGCGCACGGCAGGATCGGCGCAAGTGATGGATGAGCATGATACCCAACTGACCGACACTCGCTTTTGCCGGGCAGACAGTTTATTTGGACTTTTTTAAACTTTTCTGCAGCAGAGAAATGTGATGGAAGGTGGACAGCAGTGGATTGTAAGAACAGAGTGGCGTTGTACAGCTTCGCGAGAATAACTGCTGAAGAGAAGAGACACACACAGAGGAAGAGACAGAGAGATGAAAATGGAAATGGTGGTTGTCTAGTATCACACAGTAGGACATTCTCTACATGCACGTCTTCTTCTAGTATCCTCCCAATCCACTCGACTCGACTCGACTTGACTTGCGAATACAGTTTCTTGACGACTACAGTCGTATTCGTAAAACCTCAATTCTCCCCTCTCCGTCGTCGGCTATCTTTCCCCTTGTCCTCTTATCAACCACCGCTTCCCACCTTCTCGGCAAGAGATCGAGACCCCCCAAGACTTCCATCGAGGACCGTCAACGCCACACCTTCTCCCTCTCTTCAGCTCACCACCGACACTCACAACCCCTTTCAATCAGATCTGCGTCGGTAATGTAAAACTACTAAATTATGCTTTCTTTTTCAGCTTGCCACCAAAAAAGGGTATAATTCGGAGGGTCCGACAGCCGTACGCCATGCAGGGGGCTGATAAGTTCTATTGATGATGTGGCGTTTTTACAGTACATACTACGGCACTCCGCATCTCGCTTGGAGATTTGGGACCTTTTAAATTTTGTTTTCTCTCTCGGCAGTCATCTCCACGTGGCTGCCCAACCCGAGAGGGTCGAAGTATGTACAAACTACAAGGTCAGGCTTACGCCTCAAATGAAGTGTGGAAGACGGGCCTGGGGCCTCGTGTTCTCTTTTCTCGAATCCTCATGGATGGTCAAGCCACTTTTTCTTGTGTCTTCTCGATATCATCACGGTCGCGCACTTGGGTATCTGATTATCGTCGTGCGTCTTCTTCTTTCGGCCGGGCAGTACGGGGCAGTCATTGTGCTTTGGACAGGGAGGGCGCTCAGCAGCTGATTTATATATCTTGCCATTTCGGGATTTTTTCTTGGCCGTATTCCTGCCAGGGTTTCTAACGCTACGGTCGCTCATCTTCTGGCTAGTGATCATTCAGTTCCCCCTTCAAGGGCCTGCCTACATAAACACCTTGGGCGCAGCACCACAATCATGTTCCGTGTGAACATGCTGAGCCTTCATCCTCTTTCCATGCGGATGCGAATGGGCTCCTCTCGCTTTCACGACCGCGGAGCTATTCCTCGTTGGCAGGCTATCGAAGCTCATGGCATAGTACGCCACTGAAGCTGCGATACCTTTTGTGTTGGTGACGAAAGCGTCGAAGTTCAGGTTCGTGTAGTTATCGCCAGCTTGGTGGTAGTTGGCGTCTGTAGCAAAGAGTCAGGATCCTGTTGCCGACTTGTGCGCATTCGTTAATTGTATGACTTACCATAAGCTACGCCGGCCTCGCCCCCGAACAAAGCAGCTTCTTCGGCTGTCTTTACTCCTTCGGCACCAGTGAAGATACCTCCTGCCGGGATGCCTGCGTCGATGAAGGCAGAGTAATCGCTTCGGCCATCGAAGTTCGTCGGAGCGGTCGGGAGGCCTTGGTCGGCGAACCAGTCTTCGAAGAACTATAATACTGTCAGGATGCGCACCTTGCAGCAGATCGTACGATTCTTCCAGCCGTCCTGATGGCATGCAGAGGAGCATGACGGAAGTAAGAGATCGCTGCTTGCCCGGTGCATTTCTCAGACGAGAAGGGCATAGAGGCGACGACCCGATCACATTTGGAGGACTCACTTTTTCAATCTCAGCACTGCCCGCAGGTCCGCTGTTGTTGAAAGCGCTGCCATCGCCATCATAAAGGAAGTTGGCGTAGTTCGGCGAAGCAATCATGTCGAAGTTCAGGTACAGCTTGATCTTGTCACGCTCACTAGCAGTCAGACTTTTATAAGGTCAGCAAAAGCGACCGCATCGTGTAGAACCTCGACACACCTTCCGACGTAATAGTCCGACCCCAGCAAACCAAATTCTTCAGCACTCCACCAGCAGAAGCGGACAGCGTTCTTGGTCGAGTACTTCGCGAGCTGGAGAGCGGTCTCGAGAATGCCGACCGTACCACTGCCATCGTCGTTGATGCCAGGTCCAGCAAAGACGCTATCGGAGTGGGCGCCGAGAGCGAGGACCTGTTGCTTATTGCCTCCTTTGGTCTCGGCGATGATGTTATAAGTGGTTCGGTTCTCGATGATGCTGGTAACCTGCACGATACCAGTGACATCCTCTCCGCCATTGATCGTGTCCAGTAATGCAGTCCCGTTCTCCGCCGTGATACCGACAGAAGGCACATACTCTCCCTCTGCTCTCGGTGGCGGTCCCAAAGTGCCCCCACTGATCGCACCAGGCACATTGTTGTAGATGATGACAGCACTCGCACCCGCCGCCCCGGCCAAAGCAGACTTGAGTCCGAATTCACACGTTCCTCTCGACACCAATGCAATACTGCCCTCTACTTCAGCTGGGTAATCTGTCGCATCGCATCCTAGATTGGCCACCGGGACGATCGTCCCTTCCAGATCTCCCGAAGGCGAGTACTCGAAGATGATGGGCCTATACGCCGTCTCATCTGCAGAGAAGTTGCCGCTGGCTTGCGCATAGAGTGCTTGGAACTCCTGGCGACCATACGTGTAGTAATCGCTCACAGTATCGAGATACTTCTCGATGAGCTCCAGGGTGTTCAAGTGACCTGGGGAGCTGAAGACGCGATTGCGATTCGGAGTGCTATAGGCTGCATTCTCGAGCTCTTGGGCTTTCTGTACGAGGTTCTTTTCGCGAATGGAGGACTGGAGTTTCTTGGAGTTGACTCTGGGTTTCTTGGGCCAGCCGTAAGTAGCAGCGCTGACTTCTTGTCTGGTGTCGAGAGTATTGAGAATGGGTGAGGTACTGCTGCTGGCAGTCACGCCTGCTGCGATGGCCGCCGTGGCCAGTATGAATACTGACTGAACCATACTGAAGTGATGAGGTGAAGTTGCGAGAGCCTGCCTCCATCAAGGTGCGAGGACAGGGGAAATCGAGCATTTTATCAGCCATCCATTCTTTCTTTTCTTCCTTCGATGGTCATGCAACCCAGAGCAGCTTCCCACTCGGCATCCCGATAGCGTATATGGCATGCAGGTACAGGCACCCTTGGATTCGTCGCGTAAAGGAAGGTGCAAGACGGACCAAGAAGACATGGTTGGCTGTCGATACTCTCAGTCTCATGCAGCACATCCACTTTTCCAGCAAGCAGCAAGCAGCAATATGTGGTTACAGCCGCCAAGTGATATCAACGTTACACGCGCTTTCTTGGAAGTGCGGAGCTCGTTCGCAACGGGCAGGAAACAAGAGATGGTCAAGAGATTGCCCAGGAGCCAAGCATGGCTTGCAAGACCCTTGTACGTCCGCAGCTTTGCAATACCCACCACTCACCTCACCTGTTCCATGTGCTTCTCACATTCACCACTTACTTCAACATCACTGTCAGAGGCATACAGAACCATGACTTCTTATTTGACTTGCGTCATCGTTCGTGGCAAATGAATGTGTTGGCTGTGTCTATCCAGTATCCGCTGCTCATCCATAATCACTCAAATCGGTCACTCAGGTCTTTGCCGAAGCCACTGCTAGCAGCACGACGAAGCTGTGCGATCCGCTTCGTGTTTTCCGCCCTCCTCTTCGCAGACGCCTCAACGATAGCCTTTTGCTCCTCAGCTCGAGCCTGGTATGCCAGTGAGGACTTCTTCGTCCCGCCCATCTTCACCCCGCTGCCGCTGTTCTCCCGCGACACACTCGTCGATGTCGATACTCCACGTTCGTTCGCGTTTGAGGCTGTATTGGTTGTCGCTCGGCGAAGAAGTGATGGCGTCTTGAAACCTCCCGTTGTCGAAGCCCCCCATGCTGTTCTACTTTGTATTGTCTCGCCCGCACTACTGGCTCGCTTCAACGAAAGTCTGTCGACAACGGCAGCCTTGGGTGCTGTTCGTCTCTGAGACGCAGGCAGTCGCGGTGGTGGCATCGCAATACGGTCGGGAGCGAATCCACCATCGTTTTGACGCTCTAGCTCTTCTTGCACCATAGCATCTGCTCCTTCTTGCTCTTCTTCTTCCTCTTCTGCTTCGACCTCGTTTTCTGATGCAGAATTGTCATCCATGGCAGAGGGCCCGACCGTGACAGCATGAGGCTCTTCAAGCAGGAAACTCAGGGACTCCTTGATCTCTAGCATAGACGTTGGCACCCTGAAAGCGGATGCCTTCGTTCGCCGTTGCTTTGCTGGTGGACGATCCTCGTGCGCTTGCTCAAGTCGCCGCTTGTTTCCACTGATTTCCTGCAGTGGCTCCGTCTGAGACGGAACTCTCTGCGATTGCTGACTTTCGCTCTGTGACTCTTGAATTCCTTGAGAGTCATCCGCGTCGGACAGATCCAGCAATTCATCATCACGATCGTCGTCATCGGCAATGGCTCGGAGGAATGCATCCTTACCCTTGCTGTGTTTCCCTTCGGCAAGTCCGGCAATGTTGTCGTCCTGCAAGAGAAGCTTACGCTTACGAGCTTCTTCTCGCTGCCTCATCTGTCTTCTGCGCACAGCAATGTCGTCTTCGTCCTCATCTAGGTCGAACATATTGCCTTGTTTCTTCCTGAGAGCGCCACTGGTGATGTCTTTGAACAACTTGCTGGTAGCGGCCTCATCTGCTAGTCTTTGTCTCTCCGCGAAATGCGCCGCAATTTGACGTTCATCAACGTCAATCAGGCTCGAGTCGATCATCTCTCGGTCCTGTTCCGTTTCGGGTGCCACGAAGTCATCGCCTCCCAGCCCAGCATACTCATCTTCGGACTCTTCGGCTTGCTCGTCCATCATAGCTTTTGCCTCGCGTTCTGCTTCCGCACGTTCCGCTGCAGTCAACGCTTCCTTTCGTTTTCGTGCCATTTCGCGAAAAGCATCTTTCCTCGCTTGCTCCGCAGTATTCGCAGATTCGCCAAGCTCATCATCGCTAGATTCACTCAAGGCCCGCTGCCCTCGTACGAGACGCTTGCGAGTAGGCGCAGATGCAGCGGGGGATTCGCTGACGCGAAGCACAACGGTCGATTGAGTCTCGTCTTCAGCGATCCTGTCCAGCATGTGTTCGCGCCTAAGGAACGGTGACGTGGACGTCGCGGGGAACCCGTCGTCTTGTGTTGGCTGCCATCCCGGCGTTTCGACAGTGGTAATAGAGCCAGCACGCCTGAGCGCAGGTACAGGGGTTTCCGGTGCTTGTCTCTCCCACGCGAGGTCGATGGGCTGGCTCTCAGGCATCTGACTCCCAGGTACACAGGAGACTTGACTTTCGCCCAGTGTCTGTGACTGCGTCTCCACATCTATAGGAGGCAGGGAAGACGAAGTTGGCGGTGCTATATACCTAAGCACATCCATGGAGTCTTGCTGCGATGCTTGCGTTGGAGTCTGCATTGTCGCGTTGAAGGCTTGTGTTGGGCTCATCAATGAGCTGGCCGCTTTGATCGGCCCAAAGCCAAAGGCTGCGAAAGGGTCGTCTTCACAATCACTACCGTCGCCCGCAGTTCCTGGCAGAGGCAGAGACGGGTCGGCTTCTTCTTCATCGTCCTCGTCCATGACAACGCGCGACCTACGAGGCTTTCGACCTGTAAACAAGGCATGTGTCTGTACAGGTGTCTGCATCGGTCTCACAGATTCTTTGTCTGGGTCATCGATTTCCTCGTCTTGAACTTCTCCGCCAAGGTCCTGCTCTGGAAGATGCTCCTGTTCCATTTCGTCTTCTGCAGTCTCGAATTCATCTTCGACTTCTTCCTGATGGTCCTCTTCCTCATCATCCTCTTCGCTGTCATCGGCAAGGTCGTCCACGAGCTCATTGCTTTCTTGCGCGCGACCTTCGTCATCTTCGACTCCTGATTCATCGACATAATCTTCGTCTTCACTCTCATCGTCGCTTGCCGCTGCATGACCCTCTTCACCTTTGGCGGCGGCCTTTTCAGCCTTTCGGATGTCAAGTGCGTCCTGTCTGGCCTTCTCTAGCAGATTTTCAAATTGCTCCTGCTCTCGCTCTCGCTCCTCCGATGTCTGGACTTCTATACCCTTGGCCTTTAGCTCAGCAATACGTTCCAGCTGCTCAGTGCGAGCTTGCTCTTTTGCGCGCAAGCGGAGTTGAGCATCCAAGACCTGCGGATTGACAGAGGGTCGAGAAGGGCCTTTCCTCTTTCGTCCAGTTTGTGCGGCGTCCATACCGATATGAGAGAGATGCTTTAGCGTATGAATAGCCTTCGAGTCAGTATGTTGCTGCTTCATAATGCCTTGTGCTTTGTCGAAGACGGCGAATCGAGCGGCTACGCTAGGAACGATATCCAGCTCATCGTCACTGCTATCGTTGCGTTTAGAGTAGACTGCTCTCTTTCCTCCGAGTTTGGCCAATTTGAGACTGTGCTTCGTCGACAGCGCGGCGTCCAGGACACTGGGAGCTGGCGATGGTTTCATGAGTTCGTTGACATCGGGCAAGGACTCAATGTCGTCGTCACCATTGGTGTCTACAAGGCTTCTCAGGCTACCGTCGGTTTCTTGTCTGACCAGCTTCATCTTGCTCAAGGCTCCCTTCTCCACGAGCTCACGCTGGCGATCTAAAGGAGTTGGGGGGCTGGACGGAGGAGTGCTGACAGGTTCAGCAATCGAAGGCTCCGTGACGTCTGAGTTTGGCACTGAAGGAGAAACCACGTCGCCTTCTGCTCCACCAGGCATTACATTTACTCCAGCAGGGTGGAAATTGAACTTTGCGAAGAGATCCGATGTTGTGAATTTCTTTTTCGTTTTCATCTGATGAGCAAGGGCCTGCTGTCGGGCGATGCGTTGTGTCTCTCGCTCCATCTCCAGCATTGCACGCTTGCTTGCTTTCCTTGTAGGTTTTGCTGCATCTGACATGACCCTTTCAGTCTCAGGATTGGCTGGCTCTTGGGAACCTCCTACTATCTCTTTAGGGAGGTCGGAAGATGCATGGGCAGATAAGAGGCGCTCTTTGCGCCGGTCCTCTTCCTCGGCTTCTTTCGCGAGCCTCTCGGCACGCTTCTGAGCCACAAGTTCTGCGAGTCTTGCCTTGCTATCGAAGGGTCTGCTAGGCAGTTCATCCTCGCTGTCTAAAACTCCGTCGGATTTCGTGGGGCTCACGAACAATGTCGATCTCGCAGCGCTTGCCGGAAGTGATGGTGAGGCCGGTGGAATATTTCTAGCCCTCATGGGTGTCGCGGAGTAGAGATCCTCGTCGTCGCTGGTGGCACGGATTCCGGATAGTCTTGAAGAAGGACTCTGTGATCGCGAACTTGCTGCCGGAGATGGTCTATCATTTCCACCGAGCATACGCCTGGCAGCTCTTCCAAGTGGTCGGCGAACATCTAAATCCGAGTCCTCGTCCATTTCTTCCGCCACTTCGACGACTGGACTTGCTGGCGCTCCGGTCGGATTGGTCAACTCGACACCGTGATCCTGAGAGTCCATGTCCGAAGATGCAGTCTTCGCCGGAGACGGCGTAGTCGATTCCTCGAGGAACATCGTGACGGAATGATTGACGCGCACCAGAGGAAGGGATGGCGCGTATTCTAAGCGGCAGATATATGTATTGTCCTAATGCACCCTGTATTGGGTGCTATATCAGGTAGCGCCGTGCTTCATGATGCTGATGTAGTATTTTCAATGGAAAATGTAGAAGTGTGGGTAGTGCAATGGCAGTTGGAAGATGGTGGAGAAGTGAAGGTCGTGTCTACATGTAATGTTTGAAAGACGACACGCTGGGGAGACGCGACGCGTTTTCGGCCCACGGCAAAGCTTCGGCAGTCGGCAAGAATAAATTCACTGCCCGACAAAGACTCCTTGCGGCTCTACGAAGTACGAGCAATTTACCTGGCGCAATTCATCGACCACACTCATCACACATACCACACCTTCACCTTCACTTTCACCTTCAGGACTTCAGTGCATGCGGCAGACGATGCGGTCGAGGTAGATGCAATGTTCGAGCGCCTTGCGGAGGCCACTGCGCGACATCGTCAAGTCCATCGGTCACGTCGAGCAACATGGGCACTACCCTCCCACTCAGAGCCACCAGCGCCTTTCGCCGCCGAGTTGCAGGTTCTACATCAAGGGGCAAGACACTGGACATGATGTGACTAGGTCGCAGATCGGATGCCTTCCTCGAGGCTGTAAGCCAGGGTGGAAAGGAGTACGCCAGCGAGGTAATGCGGAACGGCATTATGGCCTTTCATGTCGCGCTCTCAGCACCACAGCAAAAACCGCGTCAGAGGGTGGAGCAGCGATGGACAGTGTCTTACGCGATAAGGAGGAAACGGCAAGAACGGGCCTTGAACGAAGTCACATGCAAGGGTTGCAGAGACAGCAAAAGCAAGAGCTCGACAGTACAGACTTCATGAAATCTGCGAGCTGGGAGAAGAAGCAGAGTGAAACTGAGCTAGGAAACACAATTCAAATGTATGAACCCGCGCTCAGTACGGGGCAGGAGCGGGACGCTCGCGTGCTAGCAGTCGAAACAGTCTCTTGCGAGGATCGTGGGCAGCATGGGAGCGACTCTGCACCGAGCATTTGGAGTGACCGACATCATCAACTTGCCCCCGGACTTACCTCGGAACATCACCAGGGGAATGATTCTGGATTCTGGGAATCGTTCCGGGACGAACTACTTGAAAGGGAGGGGGACATAGGACCGCAATACTTGGATGCCGCGCAAGCTGGCAGTCAATCTCTTGCCGCTAGACGTGAGATCGCTTGGCGGAGACAGCATCAGCGACATCCGGGCTCAACAAAGGAGTGGTACATGACCTTCAAATTCCTAGAAAAGCACACTGGAACTACTCATGGCAAACATGTGGAAACTGTACACTTACCGACGGGTTACGCTGCCGTATTCACGGAGACAGCTAACGCTGCGATCCTAGAGGTCATGCAACGGACAAACAGTCACGTCCAAATCGGTAAGATCGTGGACAATGACCAGCTTGCAAATGGTGAAGCGCAGCAAGACCAACCGGCATTCACATCTTTGACATTACTGGGCTCGCAGGCCGAGAATGATGCAGCGATCGCTTTGTTGCCCACACATCTGTCTGTCTCACCAATCAAGGGCAGTGACCCCGACCAGAAGTTGTCTAGGTACACCTTTCGACGCGAGATCGAGACCGGGCACAACGCGAGGAAACCCTTCAGACATTGGCAGCCTTCACGCTCCGAGCAGGAAAATCTGACAGAAATAGATCTCGCAGAGTTGGAGAACCAAATCGATGCATTGACAGGCTCTCCATCCAAGCCTGTGGTGCCGAGTCGCGCGGTATGGGCTGTGGACAGAGACCAGCCGCGTGGAGATCCTTGGAAAGTGGTCCGGGCGCCGCCGTTGGATACTGCAATCGCGATGACGAATCATGTTGAAGACCTCACGACATCCGTTCCTCCACTGGTCAGACGCAAACTCCATGCAGGGCTGAGTCGCGACGTGTCCTCGGACACAAACCATTTCGACGTCGTGACGAGCAAACTTTTATTGCTGGTGTCTGATCCGGCCCTGACCCACAAGATCACTGAGAGGGCGGTAAACCGAATGGCCGATTACTGGGCTCGTTATAGCAACATTGCTGCATTCCGTAAGATGTACACAGCGCTGGAGCAGAACGGCTATGGCTTTACCAACAGCAACTACAATGTAGCGCTTGACATAGCGGCCAGACTCGGTGACGTGCATAATTTCCACTATGTACTGACTCTGATGTTGCGCCGAGGTCGCCGGCCTGACGCTATCACATGGGCTCGATTCCATCAGCTGATGTGCGTTCGCTTCCCATTGCAGGCTGGCTTCATAGCGGAATGCATGCACAGAAAGGGACTTTTCAGTGACTATAGAGCGGTCGAGGTCGTCCTGACGGACTCTGTCAGGCGGGATCTGTCAAGAACAATCGGTTGCGGAGGAAAAATCTGTGCGTTTCTGAGATACTACGACAACAAGTTCGGTGCGACCTATGGACTGAAGGATTTCAATTGGCTCACACCAAACATCGCGACGGAAATGATCTATAGACTGGTGACAGCTGGCCGACTTGCAGACGCTTTCGACGTTCTGTTTGCCATGATGAAAAGAGACCCGAAGTTTGGCGTCAACGTATATATGCTGAACGCGTTCCTGAGATCAGCTCTCCATGCGGAAGATCCCTACGCAGCCGTGCTGTATTTGCGACGTTTTCAAGTTGGACAACCAGGTAGTCTGATCCCTGGTGGAGCAGCATACAATGCCCTTTTCGAGCTAGCTTGGCGTTGCCAGTGCTATAATATGCTCAGAGTCATCTGGCGATACGCTTGCGCTTCTGGACATGCCTCGGATTACATGCGAAAGGAAATCTTGTTCAGCTTGACTCTCGCTCCGGCCGAGGGTCTTCTCATGCCTGACAGGATCTGGAGATTCTGGGCAGGTAAATATGCCATTGGTGTGAATACAGCGCCGAGTCGACATACGAAAGTGCGTTTCAGGGGACTTCATGTGTATAGACAGACTGTGGAAGGTTCACTGGTGCGTCGCGTAGACACCACACCCATGACGCCTTTGCAGTCGCCTGGAGAAGCCGTTGCCAATGCTGAAGCTGCTGCACAGCCCAAGCGAAGCACCGACTTGCAAAATCCCATTGAAGAGCTGTATCGCACCGTCCGGGTGTCCCTGTTTGATCAAGAGAGGCAACTTTTAGGTCTTGCCAGTCGGCCGAACCAACCAAGCCGCCGAGAGGCACTGGAAGCTATGTTTCGACAGGATCTGGATGAGACGATGAGCCTGAAGCCTACACGGCCACTCTGCGAGATTATGGAGGCTGCGTGGCAGATGGACCAGCAATGGGCGAAGGAACGCTCGACTGGTGCGACAGAGATAGATCATGGGCTGCTTGCGGAGATGATGGTCCAGGGCATCGTGGTTCCCATGGTCGCGGGTGACTTCACGAAGCGGATCAGGACTAAAGAGATTCCGTCGAAGCAGTCCGCATTCAGAAAGGAAGTTTGAGGTAGACTATCTTGTCAAACTTAGCGAGGCGTCCAGGGGATGCATTCAACTCTGTAGAAACTATGTATAGCATGCGAACATATCACCTCAAATCACGTCCACGAACTTTGCGATAGGAATGCTTATTCATGCAATAGCTGCCGTGGGCTTCTACAACATCAGTGATCTTTGCCCGACGCGATTGCGACATAAATACTGACAGTTCCAGGGGAGAAGACGTCGGAAGTTTGCTACACCCTCGAGACTCCACGGGCAAAGCAATAAAGACTCCCGCATTGTACGACACCACCTTCTCGTCTTATCTCAGCTCCCAGTATCTATAGTGGGGCCATACTCTGACAGCACCACACTCCCCCTCCTCAACAACAATAGCAGCAGCATATTCATCCGACAATGGTCGTCAGATACCACCATGCCCCCCTCGCGGAACCAAAATCCATATCAAAGATCTTCTTCGGTCGAATAGTCCATTCAAAGACCCTGAGACATCTCGAAATCCTGACCGATGCAGCGCTCGGCGTATATGACGACGGCAGCATAGGGTTCATCTCGGCGTCTGGAGATGTGGATGCCTTCGGCGGAGAAGGAGTGAGGGATGCTGAGAGGGTCTATCTAGATGATAGTCAATTCTTGTTTCCGGGGATGATTGACACGCATTTGCATGCGCCGCAATGGCCGAACTTGGCTTTGGGTATGGAGGGTAATCTGAGGGAGTGGGTGGAACAGTGGACGGACCCCATGGAGGTGAGAAGTGCTTCTCCGTATCTGGAGGCTGGTGGGTTTCCTGTAACTGAGATGCCGCATCTAGGCGTCTTATTGCGATGCTGCTAAGGCTCGCCGAGTCTATCCGTCCGTCGTCAAGACTACCCTGGCTCTTGGATCCACTACCGTAGCTTACAATAGCACCATCCACGCCGAAGCGACAAACATCTTGGCCAAAGCAGCGTTTGACGCTGGCCAGCGGGCTATTGTTGGCAAGATGTGTATCACACAGGGTTCTACGAGAGGTAATTGGGAATCGTCAATTGCGGCTTCGTTGGCTGAATCAGAGAAATCAATCAAATTTATCAACGAAGTGGATCCGGAGGGCAGACTTGTATATCCTTGTGTTCAGCCGCGAGGCGGACCTTACTGTCCGCCTGACCTGATGAAGGGACTAGGAAAGCAGAGGGAGAAGTATCATACTTATGTGCAAGGTTAGCTTACGATGACATGTGATCAATTGTGTGCGGCGCTTACAGAGCCAGGGCATATGTGCGAAACACAAGACGATATCGACCGGACTCTTCACCTGCACCCCGGACACGCCTGCTATACCTCGATGTACCGCGCCAACGGCCTCTTGACCCGAAAGTCCATCTAGGCACATTGCATCCACCTCCAGCCCTTAGACTTCGAAAACCTCAAAACCACCGGAGCCGGCGTTGCGCACAATCCTAACAGCAATACCTGTCTACGAGACGGCGAATGTCGTGTCCGCGGTAAGACAAGCGAGAGAAAGAGAGAGCTCAACATGTCCTGCATCACTTGCTGACTCCCCACGTATTCGTGTCCTAGATCTCCTAGACCACGAAATCCACGTCGGACTGGGAACGGATTGCTCAGCCGGATACATGCCTTCCATCCACGATGCAATGCGCTCCGCATCGAATGTGTCTCGCCATCTCGCCCTCAAGTCAGGCGAGGATCGGTATATACTGGGATTCAGTGAGCTTGTGTATCTTGCGACCATGGGTGGTGCTCATGTGGTGGCCATGGAGAACTTGGTTGGGAACTTTGAAGCTGGGAAGCGTTTTGATGCTCTGATCGTGGACGTCAAGGATGTGATCAGCGTCGATTCGATTCTGTGGGAGAAGGGCAGCGGGCAGGATGAAACGCTCGTGATGAAATGGGTCTTTTTGGGCGATGATCGGACGATTCGAAAAGTTTATGTTGATGGAAAGCTTGTGGCTGGACATGATATGAAAGGTTGAGGTGTATAGTCAGTGTTGTCCAACGTGTTCACTGATGTCTAAGTATGATAGCAGACTTTTTGCATTGCTGTCGGGTTCTTACTCGGCTGGGGTTTCCCTTCGCCGTCTATCGAGTACTCTGGCGATGGCACCTTTGACTTCCGGATCATTTCTGATTGTGTTCTGAACGAGCCAGTCTTTTAGACCAGTCCTCAGCTCCCTCGCCGAAGCTTGATCCGTAGTGAACGGCATTAATTCCAGTCCCATTAGTCGTGAGATCTCTTGGTCTGTTGCTTGTGTCAGAGAGTCGATCCTATCGAGCTGCTGTCCGGAGACTCCAAGTCCATCCTGCGCTGCAGCTTGCCTAGGGTCTTGTAGCAGTGGACCGAGCTGTGACATAGCAATGAAGAAAGTGAGCGTCAGCTTTCTCAAGAGTATGATCGTCTGAAATGGCAGATATGGCTGTCGAAGACCCGTGGTGACCAGCAGCGGATTGACAAAGTTGGTCAGGACTGCTGGGAAGCTCGGCCTGGTGGCAGTGTATAGCTCGATCACGCCGAGACTTGCGACTACTAGATATCTCCAGAAGACTCCAGCACGCATGTAGCCTAAGACACCAAGCAGAACCAGAACACTCGCGGATCCAATATAGTAGACCATAAGATTCTGCAGTCCAGCGAACATGAGATCTCGGATTGTCTTACGATTTTGCCATGCTAGGATGTCAGGTCCGAAACGGTCGTAGGCGAAGCGCTTGGCTGGATCGACCAGTGTATCTCGAGCAAGTTTGAGTCGAATGTAAAGTGCTTCCGCAGCGGGTCTATCTGCGCCTGAAACTTTGTCGGGGTGGTATTGAACTGTGCTGGAAGACCGTCAGCCGATTCCTAAGGCATATACATGAATACTTACAGTCGTCTAAACTTCGATTGGAGCGCTTTCTCTCCAACATCATGCGGCACTCCGAGCAGACTATAAAAGTCACCGTCTTTGAGAAGCTGGTAATCGGCATCATATATTGTATACAGAAGATAGAACACAATGACCGCGATCTGGATGTGGCGCCTATCTTTGACGAATCTCGGTGATCCTGGCGCTGGTTTGGGATCGCCTGCACGGATAAAGACTGCGTAAAGCGTCGTTTGCACGTATCCAGTCACAAGGTTTGGCAAAAAGTACCAGCCGGCCATAGACACCAGTGAGTTCGACATCTTGATTTCTTGATGACTTCCCGGATGTGGTTTTAGGTCGTTTTCATCGTTGCAGAGTGGAATGCGAATTCGTGAGGTGGAGACTTCCTCGTCCGAAAGTCGACAACGAAAACACAAAGCTGGCTCTCCACACTGGACCACAGAGGTGGGCCTGGACGTGGATACTAGTGTCTGCTTTATTGCGGGACGTTTTCTCGATGTCGACGGTATGAAATGCTATCCTCGTCGAATGAACCTGAGCGACTGAGATGATGTGTATTCCAGTAAGTTGTGGTGGCTGCCTTCAAGCCCGAACGAGTGTGCAAGCGCCCGTGACGTCTTTCCAGATGTCTTCTCAATGTACAGAAGATGGATCTTTGTTGCAAGCGCTGAGTGATG
The DNA here is from genome assembly GCA_002785985.1 of Microcyclosporella mali. Classification (NCBI taxonomy): domain Eukaryota; kingdom Fungi; phylum Ascomycota; class Dothideomycetes; order Mycosphaerellales; family Mycosphaerellaceae; genus Microcyclosporella; species Microcyclosporella mali. Next base: position 693,551 of record NHNU01000007.1, read on the forward strand.
TTGACGCGATGTGGTTACTGTTCTGGCTTTGCGACACGTGACCTTTATCCCAAGGCGCGACCTGGCCAATCACAGGCGAGGCATCTCGCTTCCCTCGGACGTCGACTTAGAACACGCCGACGACTTCTCCTTCTACATCAATATGCACTTTCGTATAAACATCTCAGCGTGTCGTCTCTTACAATAGGACTCTATGAGATCAAGACTGAGGAAAATTAAAATGTTCTGCAAAACAGGATTTTCGGTCATCTATCATTGACAAAGGGAAGCGCGCAACAAGCATTACGATAATGCTATTCCAGCCCCAGAGATGGTTCTGTTCACTCAATCCGCGCGCCAGCAGACTCGCCGTGTGAAGGTCTTCCGCGACGCGATACGGGACTGATAATGGTGCCTCCCGACTCCGTCTCCAGTCTCTGCCACACTTCCGCCGCTTCATCCCTGGCTAGCTCTCCTCCATCTTGACGCTGCTCGCGGGCATAGTGCGAGACAATGGTCGACTCATTCACACGCTCAGTAATTCGGATGCTGGTATGACCTTTGTGGATGAAAGTGTCAACGACTGGCGTGCGACTATCTTCATCATCGAGGACCGGCTCGCGGAAAAGGTCATCCAGTCTTGTTGCCAGGCGAGCGATCTCCCGATTCGTCGAGGCACTGTACTGTGTGTCAGTGTATGGCGATTGCTGTGGTGCCTGGTGTCGAGTACTGCGAGCGACGGATGGTGGTGATGGCCGCGTTGGAGTGCTCATTGTGTCAGGAAAGCTCATGCCAAAAGAAGTCATGCTTTCAGCCTGTTTCCTTTGCGGTGTCAGAGCCTCTTCCTCGCTGACGGATGTCGAAGTCGTTCGCATCATCTCCGGCGATGATGCACGAGGCGGTGATGAGTCTTGGCCTCCCACCGCTTCTTCGTGCTGGTGCTCTGGACATGGACATCGCCTGCCTGCTTCCTTTTGAGCCAGTGGTACTGGTTTCCGCCTAAGTTCATTCTCAAGGCTTAGCGGAAGAGGTGGCAGTGGTCGATCCCTCGAGTCTGGCCGAAAGTGAAGTGGTATGTTGGGATGGGAGCGGAGAGGATTCGCGTGTGCCACGCTGCCGACATTAAGAAAGTCGGCCATCTGTGTCACACGCTTCGGGTCGCCCACCACCAAAGTGGCTTGAGGTCGTGCATGCTGCGCAGATGGCGCTTTTGCTTGTTGCTTCTCCACCACTGGCAGCGGCTCCTTCTTGACTGCTTTCCTGAGACGGGCTGCCATCCTCCGAAGACTACTGCCTCTGGTCAGGTTCTGGACTCCCTGCACACGACGCAAGTAATCCGCCTGCTCTGCTGCTCGTCTGCGTTGAGCTTCACCGATCGGGATCAGCTCAGTGCCGAGATTGAATTGTCCATTTGGCGTCCATGTATGTTGTTTGGATGATATCGTTGAGTCCACTCGAGGTTTCTCGTCATCAGGTTCGCCCCCTTGTTTGACGGCTGCGGGCTCTGGTTTGCTGAGCCTCCCAGTCCTTTTCGAAATAGGACGATATTGCGATCTCTCGATTTCCGGTAATGGAAGGCTCTGTGTGGGGCCCAGTTGTAAGGCGAAGTGGTTACCTTGGCTCGATCCACCTACACTGCTCGAGGATGCTGGACTAGCGCTCTGAGCTATGTTCTCGTGATCCACTGGAATCTCACCCCTGAATTCTTCCTCGCTTCCGCTGCTTGAGGCGTCCAGATCCGCTTGTCGACGAAGCCAGTTCGCCGCTGCTAGCACCGAATGTGGAGATTGTGGAGGAGAAGTACCAGCCTGCTGGCAGCCCTGATTGTTTCGACCAATTGATAAGACCATATTGACTCTGCTCTGCTCTGAATGACTGGTCTGCTTGTCACAGACTCTGTCGGACTCGCCCGTTCGCTAACGAAAAGAACATGCTGTCAAAGCTGTGCTTTTCGTTGTGATCAAGGCAAAGTCAATCAGGAATGAGTATGCAGAGAACAACGACTCGATGATCTTCAAATACTTCTACAGCAGGTGAAGGGACAAGGTGTTGTTCGGGGTAGACGCATAATAATGCCATAGTGAAGTGCGTTGTTCGGCTCACCTGCATCAAAGGGGGACATTGTAGTTTGGTCTTCTTTGAGAAGCAGCACAAAGAAGCCCTAGGAGCCTTCGATTCTGGTCGAGATCTCATAGCGATTCGCCACAATTCGATCAGCGATACTAGAGAATTTAGATTGAAAGTAGAGGTAAGCTTGGGACAAGATGATGAAGAAGGCATGTGCTTTTGATCTAATTTACGGTCGCAGATGTCATTGATTGCGGCCAAGCCGAGCTGTAGCGGATGCTACTGCTGCTCTCTACTCTAGGTATCAGAGTCTGCTCGTACCATTGATGTGCCAACGGGCTCGGACACACTGTCATCAACGACGATCGACGCGCACATGGACACGGCTTCGTACGCCGCTGATGGCAGTCGTGGCCATGGCTTGTTCAAGTCCGGCGGCGGCAGCGGTGGTAACGGCTTGTCAAATTGTGGCGGCGGTCGAAGAGGAGGCATTGCCTGCACAGATTGTGGCCGCTCTTGTTCGTTATGCTGCCTCAGAACCGCTTGTGCTGAACGTTGTATCTGAGGCCATGATGCTCTCCTTGAATGATACATCGGAAGCAGCTCGATTGGCTCGGGCTGGAATGCCTTTGCTACTTTGTCGTTCAGCGCTCGTACACCGGATACGACGACCTGGACGAGCATTCTGACCGTGCTGGATATCCTCTCCAGCATCGATGTCTCTCGGGACACAGAACTTCGAGCCTGCTCGGGTACAAGCACGAACGAAGTGCTCGACTTCAAAATCGGCGGGTCAATGCTAGTGCCGCTTTCCTCGTCATCCTGCTCTACCATAGCTTGCCAGTGAGCAATTCGCGCCTGAATACGCCCGCGGAGGTCCTCCCCAGACTCATACACCGGCGCTACAGGACCTCGTCCATCATTGCCGGTCTCAAGACAATCAGCGTAATACGAAGCACATCCGGGACGTCTTTCATTCACGCTCGTCACCTCGCCGTGCGAGTTCAGATCGATCGAGTACCAAGTCTCAGCATCGCGCATCTCGACGTGTGAGTTCATTTCGATCGAGTAGAACGTTCCATCATCACTCATCTCGCCTGAGAAGGAGTGACCATGTAAGTGGAGTTGCAGCAGAAATGTTTGACTCATGAGAACTCGATTGTCCTCGTGCGGGTCTTTGAGGGATGCAATCAAGAAAAACTGTGAGCAAACAAGAGCTTTTTGTGAAAGTCTCGAATGTTTGTGGATTGTGGTGGTGAGATGTAGGAGACTCGTCAAGCTCGTCACGGTACATGCGCGTTACGGAAATGGTGTTGTACATGAAAAAGGGCAATGTGAATGTTCGTTGTACCGGTGTATTCTTGAGCTTTGGGAAAGGCATGGTCGTGCTGATGTATCGATGAGACTGTCTGTGTTTGGGATGTATTTCGCTGTGTGTGTTGCCTCCAATTGTTTGTGGTTGTGTAGCGTTGCGATAGAGTCGCTCAGTACAAGGGGGGAAAGTGAAGCGAAAGAAATCATGATTCGGCGGCGAGATCGGAGTCGAGTGAGGGGATGGATGCAAGGGGAATGCGGCGATAGGAGGTTGCCAAGGGCAGTGTTTCCATGAACGAGCTGGAAGATGTTGTTCGTGTTGTTGGGATTGAAGTGCTCCGAAGTCCTGCAATAGCCTAGCCATATAATTCCTATCACAACGTCATGCTTGAGTTGTATCTGTTAGAGGCAAGACGATATCATTGCCTCGAAGTCAGGCCGGCGGAAAACGATAGAGCTGGAAAGTTTACCAAAGCGAAAATAGGACATTTCATGCTTCATATATGATGCGTGGAATACATCGTGGTATCATTGGATATCAACAATCTACATCGTCATCTTCTCGACCTCTTTCTCGCCCTTTGGTCCCACATCCTCCTCTTCCAAGGAGCTCGCTCTCCTCCCAGCCACAGGCTTCGTCTCGTCATAGGTCATGAACTCATCATCGTTGAACTGCTTGTATCTGAACCAGAAGATGACGGTCTGGACCGCCAACGCGATTGCAGGTCCGGCCCACACCCAGATGAGGTATGGATCCTTGATGGCAGGCGAGAGTACTTCTCCGAGGGCATACGACAGAGCAGTCGACGCCAGGAAGAGAGACATGACGAGCGACTTCATTCCTTGTGGAGAACGAGCGTATGCAAGCTCGTAAGCGGTAACATTGCAAAAGCACTCGCTTAGCGCGCCGAGCATGTAGTTCGGAAGCTGGACCCAGATGGAGATCGGAGACACCAGAGGTTCGACCTCGCATCCTGTCGCGTAGTAACCGCAAGGTGAAGTTTCGTAGACATAGTACTGGACAACCGCGCCGGCGACACCAGACATGATTGCGAGTACGAAGCCAAAGGTGATTCGTGAGATACGGCCGAACTTGATGTTGTACTTGGCCAGGGCTGGGTAGATTACGTAGGACAGGATGGGAATAAAGACGATAATGGTAAGGGGATTGAAGTTGTTCTGAACATACAGTCAATGGATGCACTTTTGGAGTTGTGAGAGTAATACTCACCAGCAGATCGTTTGGAGCGCCCTTGGTGGTCATAGTGGAACCCTGGCTGGAGGCAACGGATCCAATACCGCCGTCGTTCAGGTTATAGATTGGGAAGTAGAGGAAAACAGCACAAGCCATGATGGTGCGGCGCACATCGTCGACGTCCTTGTCCGTCCAGTCGATGGGCTTCTTGCCGAAGTTTGTGACACCTTTTGCAGAAAGCTTGCTCGGCGTGGCAGCCTCCCAGAAAGATTGCTTCCAGAAAACGCCTTTGCTGTGCTTGAAAGCCATGGTAACTATCTTGAAGACCTTGGTGAGGGCACTACCATCTGGTGGGTACTTGACGAGCTTATTGTATAGGAAGAAGAGGAGGGCCGGGAGGAGGAAGTACACGATTCCGGGAAGCAGGTATGCAAGCCAGTAACCGACATACTTCTCGCTGTATGTGGTGGCAATGGCGAAGAAAGCACCAATGTTGATGAAGCCATAGAACAGCAGCATGATACGCTGAATTGTCGTCTCTGGGTCGACGACAACACGCTCTCCAGAGGGCAATTCGCGCACGTAGGCCTTCTGATGTCGATATTGATCTAATAGCTGAGGGGCAATATTGGGCTTGAATATGCCAGCACCAATAGCAAGCAAGAAGAACGAGACCATGAAGGGAGCGATGCCGTTGCCCGCGACCAGGACCGAAGGGATCGCGCCGCAAACCATGATGATATGGGAAACTCCACAAATCAAGACACCGATCAGGATGGTCTTCATGCGGCCAAGCTTGGTATCGGCAATCCAGCCGCCACCGATTGGGATGATATAGGCCAGAAACAAGAATAGCAGAGTGAAGGCGTTGGCGAACTGGAGACCTTTGCCTAAGGCTCCCGCAGTGTCTTCACTGGCACCCGTGGCACCAGTGCTGCTGCCCTCTGGCAAGGGGAATTGAATGAAGTTGGAAAAGACCGTCTGTACACCGTAGTATGATGCACGTTCGGCGAGTTCGACAACACAGAGCAGGTAGGCAACGCTCGGGATCGAGTCGGCGACCTTGCGAAGGGTCCGCGCTTCCTCCTCTGTCGGCTGAGGGTACATCTCTCGCTCGATCACAGATGCGCTGCGTTCTCCGATTGCCTCAACGTCGACGGATACACGCTTGGCGTATGTCGGATCATGAGTGGCAGCGCCATCTTCTAGGGCGAATGCATTCTTTCCATGAGGTTTAGCGACTTCTTGCGGCACGCGAGTCGCAATGATATCGGTGATGAGCTCGCCTCCTCCAGTGCCAGCTGTATCTGTGATTAGCCATTGCTGATGTGGACAGGAATCATTACCAGACATACACATGATGTTGGCGGTCGGCTCCTGCCGGATGTGACGATGCGAGGCTTGAAGTGAGTAGTACCACAAGAACTCCGGGCATGGGAAGGAGGCAAGGAGGGTGCTTTTGAAGCAGCGGCAAGAGGTCCCGCATCGCCATCGCCGTCCTAGCTCACGACCACATGGCAGGAGCAATGTGATGTGTGCCGGAACAAGAGCCAATGGCGGAGACACATCGCTCGCACACTTGGGCAGGCGATTCCATTCATGGCAAGCGTCACAGATGCTCGCATGAGCACGACAGGTCACGTATCTGAGGGGCTCAATGTCTCATGGTAAACAGATCGATGATCCAGCCAGTAGGAGCTGATTGCTTGGGTAGGCCTGGCATAGAAGGCTTCCAGAACGGCCGGGAAGACAGATAGTGGCATATAGTAGTGCAGTAGAACACTTTCGAAGGCAGCCTGTGACTGGCTTCCGATCGGCTTGACCGCGGACGAGAGACCCAAAGAAGCAAGGCGAGCAAGATTGGGGCGCGGCAGAGCTCGTTAATGCCTTCCACATTGCTTATCTTCAGTGCTTGAGATAAGAAGCTTCAGGCGTGGCAAAAGCTTGCTCCGAAAGCCCTGACTTCCATGGGTTACACTTAGCGTTGGTGTATGTGCGGAGTGCACACATGCAGAACACTTGAGGGTAGCAATTCCATTCTGCGTATGATTTCGGCCGCATTCACCGCAACGCGGTAGTACCTGTTACCGCCTCAATCGACTGGTCAAATGCGTCCATACGAGTTGAGGATCATGTACGTGTTGCAGGGGTGCCGATGTTGCCTTCGACACCTCCAGCTCCTAGTGGAGGTACTGGCGGGTGGCCTTCTGAACAGCGCGTTTGCGTGATCACTGGCGCCTTTCGCGTCACAGTCGGATGCGCGCCGGCCACTGCGTTTCCCATCGAGAGTCCGTACGTGTACATGGTACATGGTTTAACGTCTGGTCTGCTTCGGATTCACATCCCAGGGAGTCTGCTCGTGTGCGATTGTGATCTCACTCGCCAGCATTAAGTCGGACTGACCAGCACTTCGTTCGATGAAGTGAGGTCGGTGTGTGCGCAGTCAACGAGTAATCCGAGTGGCTGAGTCGACGACCCCAATAGCGTTGCAGTACGCTCAACTTCGAGACTCTGCGGTATGGCGACACAGGTGACGATGGAAGAAAGGCGGCTCGTAGCGTGGCCTTCTGTTTGCGCGCTTGTGACGATGATTGTGGTACGGAGGTGGTGATAACACCTCAGCTGGAACGGTCGAGTGGCTGCAGATCCATGAACTCCTTCCTACCCTATCCTAGCTCTTCACCTCTTCCACACGCCATTACCCTTCATCTGGACTTTTTCGCTCGCTTCAATTGCTTCTTTGATTATATCCTCCTGCTCATTCTCCTGCACTGTTATCGACGTTCACAGCCGACGATCGGAAGGATTCCACTCGATAGCGGTGAGACCTACGACAGCTGTGCCGCATCACGTACAGCTGGCTACAGGAATGCCCCATCAAACCGCAATGGGAGACCTGTGTCGAGGTAATATCCTATCTCCTCAGCCGCTGGATACTGCTCTTGCCACCTTTATGCCCATCACGGGTGGAGTTCCGCGGGCCAGATCAATAGTAACTTTCATCCTAGGAGGCGGAGATGTCCTAGTTGTGCGTAACGCTCTTTGGCAGCTTCAAGCTCCCCGAATGGTCATGGTCGCACCTCAGATGCGCCGTCCGGTCAACAAGTCTTACCCTTTTCGTATCGTCGAGTCTAGCGCGTTGTTGCTCGTCCGGGCCAGGCCCTGTACTGTTCTTGAATGGTATGTTTACCTTGGGAGACAGGACAGGCGACAAATATTGTGCAATCGCCAGTGAATTCGTGTCAAGCAGAGTAAAGGTCTGAGGTCTGCATGAGAGATCACAAGAAAACAGAAGATAGATGTGCGATGATGCCATTTGATCTATATTGCGCAGTGAGTCACCAGTTGTTGTTCCGCACGATTGCTGCCTTGCCGTCAGTATGGCGTCTTTGGCAGCTCTGCAGTCCCGACGCAGGCGAACGGCACAGGACCTAAATCTGGAAATACAGATTCGACAATGGAGCCAATAGATTTACTGTCTGAAGGCAAGACAGTGCTCGATTCCATTCACTCCCTCAAGGAATGAGCGCCATCCCATGAGCACCTTGATGGAATTGCTTATCAGTCCGCCTAACAACATCGACTTGCAAGGTCCTAACACTGGCCATGCTCTGCAAATCAACCACTGTGACAGTGCCCTCGAATATGTTCGCAGTAAATGCCATCGACGCATCTGGGGATGAACACACCGTCAAAGGTGCCAGACCGGTCTCGAACTCGCCGAGCTTATGAAATCCCTCAAGAGCTGACGCTAAGACCACGAGTCTGCCAGGCAATACCTTTGGCATCTTCGCGTCTGCTGTCGGCGCTCCGAAGCGATTCTGCCCAATGATCAGCCTGTCCTTCCCGTCAACATGGACGGCGGAGCCCATGTAATCCAGAGGAATACTCTTCACGATCTCGTCGGTCGTGGTATCGATGACCTTTACATGAAAGTCGCCCGGGGTTTTCATCCCGATGCCGACAGTCGGAGTTGGGAAGAAGATGAATTGGCCATCCTTCGAGACACCGGGCTGCTCATTGCCACCAGGAGACTCAATCTTGCGTATCATCTCGGCTTTGTCAAGGTCGAGAACCGAGATGAATCCCGCCTCCTTGTTGCTAGTGTAGGCTTTCTTACCATCCGGCGTCATCGCAAACCAATGCGACTTCCACCCGGATGGTATCGCCTTGACGACTTTGCGAGTGTCGATGGCGATACCTAGGAGGCCACCACCTTTCTCGAAGCCATATTCGACGGAGACATATAGGATTCTTCGGGGCTTATCGATCTGTATGCCGTGTGGCCCACTGTAAGGACTAATATCGATTACATCGACGACTTTCCTCGTCGAGCAATCGAGGACACTGATCTCGACTCCAGCATCGCCATGATCAGGATACCATCCATGATGATACGCGTGAGTGATGTAAAGAAGATCGGTACAGTCGTCGTACGCCAGCTCGTGAGGTTCTGGTGCCAAGTCCTTCAGCTCTCCGGTCTTTTCACCGGTATGGATGTCAAAGAAATGTAAAGTTTCGCCGCTTTGACTGACCACGGCCAAGGTACTGAGAGGCTTCTGCATCTTGTTTCAGCGAGGTGATTTGTCAGATGGGGTTTCGCCCATTCGTAAGAAGTCAGTAAGTCTCATGGTTGATATATCGGCACTCTCGTACGAGGGCGCACAGCTCGGCCGAGATGCGTCCAAGGAGTAGGATCCTATGCATCTCCTATGACATCCTCACACATCGATGGCAGCCATTGAATGATGCTGCTTACCATGATGTTGACAGTCAGGGACAGCGAGTAGCATTTGAACCGACTGTTGAGCCGTCCAAATCACGTCCCCACTGCCACTCTCCAACAGCAGCTTTCTGCCTACCATCTTGGCCACTTGACAGTAATGGCGATATTGACTCGTGACGCCACACTACACTGTGTTGAAAGCAGCAGCTATTGCACATGAGTCCCAAAAAAAAATCGACCGTTGACTTAGTCTTTGTTGTGAAACGAAATTGACAATCTGTATGAAACAAAGGCTCGAGTCAGAGAACCACTATGGCTCCACTTTCACGTGTTCCTTTCTGTGGGGCCGTTCCCGCCGATCGCAGTGCCTGGGCCACGCACGCGCATGCAGGAACCTCACTCTCACTCTCACCCTCTCACCAACCGTACATTGCCTCACCGCACCCCTTTCCACTCACATCGCACAGTCATTCGTTTACTATACCATTGCTTGATTTGTCACCGCTTGACACAGTACACCATCGAGCGCAAACCACTATTCTCGGGGAAACCTGCGCCCACGCGGCAACAGTACGAAGCACAGGCACAGCTGGCGACAAGAAGGGACTTCGACCACACTTGGCAATCCAGGTCTCCATGAACTCTAGTTGAGGCTCACAGCCTACACCGAGTAGCGAGGCACCAGTTGATGCGCGCTGCGCCCAGCACCGCAGTCATGCCATCCCCCGATCTGCCTATTCAAGTCGAGCGAACCCTACGAACGATCTTCAAGCGATGTGTACAGTGTCCGCCAGAGACGCCGACATGTCCAGACTGCCCCAATGGTCAAATATGCTCCCTTGTTCCGCAAGATTGCAATGCTTGTGCGCATATGACCTGTGTAGCAAATCCAAATCCAGCGCCGGCTTCAAGTGGACCGAATGTCGGCGCCATAGCTGGGGGAGTGGTGGGCGGCATGATATTCGTGGCAGTCGTCATGTTCTTTCTGTGGAGGTTCTGTATCAAGAAAAGACGAGAACAACAGGAGATGGAGGACGAGTATGAAGAAGATGAGATTGCACGGCAGAAGGGCATGCAACCTTTCAGCGCAATGCGATCAGACGCTGCGTCGATACGCACGAGAGGTTCTGTGGCGCACAGTTTCCTCAGTCGGGCAAGCAACATCATCCAGATTGCGTACATACCCGGCGTCACCAACAGGAACGGAGGCTCGGGACACAACAGCGTGCTCGCCAATACGCCTGTCCCGCCTATTCCTGCCCAATATGCTAACAATCCAACGCCGAAGAGTCCTCTGAGCAACGAAGGCGATGTATTATTCTTCCGACCTGGCAGCCTGCGCGGCAGCACATACTCTGATGGCTCCTCAATAAGATCTGGGCACAACCGGGACACACAGTACACGCGGCAGTCCATCACACCATCGCTAGCACGCTCATCTATGATGTCTGGCATGTCAGGAGACGTATACATGGACGACGCGAGTGCAGAGCCTATGCCTAACGGCCAGGTCGTAAGAGGTCTGCCCCGAATGGTCTCTGTAAAAGGCTCGCCTGCGAGTTCACCTTCTGAAACCTTGAGAGGCACATCCGTTGCTCCGAACCAAGTCAAAGTGTCTGTCATCAGCCAGAATTCTACGAGCTCATCGCCTCGTGCCAATGTGCAATTCGCAAGGCCTACACAGGTCACGGTAGGCAAAGGGAAAGGCAGATTCCCAATTGCTCAGTCGGCGAGCAATTCATCAACGCCAACTCATGCACCCACAGTGCCTTCGCCACTTGTTGAGACCACAACAGACTCGGAGGACGAAGATGAGCATGCTCGCGCAAGGAGGAGTCTGATACAGGCTACAGCACGAGCAGCAGACCCAGCACCATTGATTCAGCCGTTAGAAAGCCCCTTCTTCGATGCTTCGGAATTGCAGACTCCAGGATCAGCATCTACAGCAGCACGGCCAAACCCATACGCCGCGATGTCCGCGAATCTCAGCAACGGGAGGACACGACGAGCGAATAGCAGAGGACCGGGCGGGCTAAGTGCTGTGATGGAAGAGGCGGCGAAGAGAGCTAGTCAATCAACAGTGAATGAAGGGAAGAGAGATCCAAGTCCTTTCAGCGATGCTCACGCAACGGGTTGAGACAAATATATGGAATTGGCAATGTATTGCAAGATCTTGGGAGTTATGAGCAGGCTCGACACCAGGGATGACGAGTCACGAAGCTCACGTTTGGCGTTACCTGGGATACCCGCGAAAAGTGCGACAGGCCGGAAGGGTGAAATTCTTTGCGTTTGTTTCGATTGAAGAGAGATAAATTCAGATCATGATTTTCCCTCTTCTTGAACATACTTCGTTTCTTCTCCCTCTCTATTGCCTTTGGCATGACCAAGCGCGCTACGATAGCCAGTCACGAGTCTGACAACAGCAGAACATCAGCTACATATTTCATCGTTATGCACATGAAGGGGAAGTGCTAAGCGGGTACCTCACATTAGCGCCAGTCAAGCCCGAAAGCTAGGGTGTAATGAATGATTCGAAACCCCCACCTGTACAAGCACAGCACAATACTTTTTCGCAAGAACTCCCCCTCACAAGCATGCACACCCAACCCCACCCCGAACCACCATGAAAATCCTCGACGCAGGCGACCATCCCCTCTCCAACGCCGACGTCCTCGACTGGATCGCCAGCAAACGCGCCCAACACGTCCGCGAAGACGCCGAGGATCAACAACAGCAACAACCCAGCAAGGACGGCAAAAGCAGCAAAGACAAGAGCAAGAGCAAGAGTAAAGGCGACTCTCGCCCCAAGAATTTCCTGACCGCTCTCACGCGCACCGAACGCGAACTCTCCTCGTCGAAATACTACCCTTACACCTCCAACCCGACGACGTACGGCGGCGGCGGGGCAGCGCGCGCAGAGAAATTCAAGCTTTTCGCGCTGGAGGTGGAGAATGCGATGATGGATTCTCTGGAGCAAGAGTGGAAAGCGAATGGTGGGGAGGAGGGAGATGGAGATGGGGCCAAAAAGTGGGAAGAAGCAGAATTCGCCAAAGCGCAGGAGAGAAAGTGTCTGAGTGAGATGGAATTGCTGATGGTGTTCAATCTGGCACCTACGTGTGTGGAGATGCTGCAGCCGATGCTGGAGGATGTGGAGGAGAGGTTCTCGGCGGAAGAGCAGGCGGGGCTGGTGGATGTGGTCTGGAGGTGTTTGAGGGTGGACGAGAGGAGGCCGGAGTGAAAGAGATTGGGATTCGCTTGAGGGAATTGACAATAGACTATGGGCTGCAAGCTCTGGGTACAGGCGAAGGCCGCCCCGCTGTCGGGCAGACAGAGCGCTGTGAGGGCGGACAACAGTACTGTGAAGGGTACTTTGCATCTTCATGAACAATCAGACCATTGGGTTCACGATCAGTACCACGGCACTGATGGAAGTCTGGCTCATCCCAAGATCCCTATCTGGATCTCCATCGATCTGACTTCTGCCGAATGAGAGAGGATCTGAAATATCTAGGATCTGCCGAATGACGCCAGCACTCCAAGCTGGGCTCCAACTGGACTACAAGGAGACGAAACAGCATTGATCGATGTCCAAATGCATGTCTGCCTCAGACTCTTTCATTCTGTGCAGAGCCTGCATTGAAAGGCGACTCTACTGCGCTATGAGTGAACTCTGCCCAGATCAGAACGTCACACGCTCCTCGAACGTTTGAATAATGTAGAAGAGCTGGGATATCGTGCCTTCCCCCACAAAAACTCCTGTCGCTCGCTCTCAAAACGCTCCACACATGGAAATGACAGATGGTGTTACAGCGCTCAGAAGAGCTTCTGGAATCTTCAACTCGCCGAACCCGTCCATCCCCTAAGTCCCAAATGAGTGTTTCTTGGACACAACCGTGAACTTTTCCGAAACCCTTTTAACACCGGAACCACACATCTAGCAAGAGTACTCCTGTAGCGCCTGATGCCAGCTGCGAATAAGTCGTTAGCATCTAACAATCGCCAACCACACATACCATACCAGAACTTACTGTTCTAATTGTCAATCATTTTCATGCGCAGTCCACCTCCGCTTCGGTGACCCGGGCAGCTTTCGAGTGACCTTGCCACCAGATGGCTCCCTTCCCCAGAGACCCTTCTGACTCAAGCCTCGACTTAGAGAGTGTGGTAGCTTCTGATCAACCAATGGAAGACCACCGATGTCGTCAGACTCATCAAATCCACTATCTTGGTGCTTGGGTGGTCGCACATCGTCTTCGCGTTGGCCAGTGCTTGAAGAAGGCCGGGACTCAGGAGGCGAGTCTGTGAAATTCAACATCATGTCTCGGTCAGGATCCTGTGTTGATATTGGCTCGCCAAGCTTCGGAAGAAGGTCATCTCTTTCCACGGAGTTTTTGCGTCCAGTCATTGGCGGGGTACCCCGTCCTGATGGTGGTGTCCACAACCCTGTGGTGAAGACTGGCGATTTGAATGGTCGATCGTCAGGAGGAAGCTTTGTTGCTGTTCTTCGGGTAGGAATATTTGATGAGCTGTAAGGTCGCCTGATAGAACCGATCGCTGTGCTGGTGTTATGGTTGCGATTCGAAAGCGATTCTCCGAGACTGAATCCAACGTTGGCGCCACCCTCGCCATTTGCTCCACCATTCAATTGCTGGTATCGTGCTAGCGTGTCCTGTCCAGGCTTTAGCGTTTGGTGGTTTACTGAAGGAACGGTTATCTTGGTGGGATCGACACCAGGCCGCAAATGCTCTGTCGAAGCCACAAGCTTCATGTCGTAGATGGCGCTCAAACCAATATCCAAGCTGCTGCGTCTCTGATGTCCGTTCATCGCCATGGGGTCTGGTGACTGTCTTGGTGTGTCCTCGCTCGCTGGACTGGCGGGATTCGAAGGGTGCGGGGATAGCAGTGGCGGTGCATCATCTCTGCGCATAGCCATCGTCAAGCTCGCCATACCAACATCCAGAAGAACTGGCTGGTTTGTGAGCGCTCCAATAAGCGCATTACTACCGGCGCCATGTGTCACCAGTATCACAACCAGCTCCTCATGCTCTTCCTCATCGTCGTGATGGTGTTCAGCCTGATCAAGTCCCAATGCATCTTCACTCCGGTCGTCCGCATTGTGTTGGCTATACCATTCCACCAGATTGTTGAACCCTCTCCTGAATCGCTTGTGCATGGATGACCACTCTTCTCCGTACTCTCCACCACTGCCCCACTTCAATGGCACTCGGCTACTGTCCCATTGGTAATCAACATTGACTGTTGCATTTCGAGCGTGGGTGACGTAGCCACGTGGGATATTGTCGGAGTTCGAAATTGCATACGATGGCTCCGGGGGGCGATATACTGAATACTCGGGCTTCGGAATGGTAGATGTCAGGGGTTGTAGAAAGCCTCCTGGTCGGAAAGGCGATTTGCGACCTGAACTGCTCGGACCTGTACTGTCATTGCTCGCAATGCTGCTGGCACTGTTTGATCTCTCGCGACGCAATTGTGGGCGGCTGTTCAGCGCTTCCGTGACGTGACTCCAGTCGTCTAGTGGAGACTCTCTGCTGGCTGAAGCTCTGCCAGAGCTCCACAAGCTACCTCCCGAAGACTTGTGCGAGAGTGTATGGGTGGGTGTGAAGATGTCCACTGTCTCGTTCTGCATCAACTCCGCTTTTGCTCCTGCCACCATCATCGGACTCGGCGGAGGCGGTGTGATCTGGTCGAAGTAGGAGGGATTCAGCCACTCGCCCAGAAAAGCGTCCACTCGGATCTTGGCCTTGCGATATCGCATAGACTCTCCCAGCGTCCTCCGCGCAATGTCTCTCACAAATGCGTGCCTTGGTTCGGCAATAGGCGCAAGGATCGGTGACACACCGCCATCCTTTCCGCGGAGTCTCGGGGACGCGGAGTGCATGGTAGCTGGAGATCTCGGTGTGCTAGGTCTTCGGTCTTTTGGAGCCTCAAATTGTGCCATGCCAGCAGAGATGGCCACGCTCGTCTGCAGACATCGGAGGAATGGTGAGGTGTGTATGACCACCTTGTGTCTCCTCCTCTTGCGCCTATATGATGTGCTAGGTCCATTGACTCCATGTTCACCGTTGTCCATCGGGATGCTGTTCATAGCCTTCTCTCTTGCATCGAGTAAGCTGGCGATGCGCACACCCAGCGCCCGACATTGGTTCCAGCCGCCGTACGTGAGGGGAGGATCGTATGGAGTAGGAGTGGAGAGGTGCCATGAGTTGTCCGCGGCGTCGAGGCGCATGCCATGTCTGCTCAAGTCAGCTTCAGTCGCTGAATGCTATCCACGAGATTTCCTGCAGTCTTCTTACCTGGCGACAATGACGACGGCTGGCGGTTGCGCTATCATGACTGTGTCTTTGCGCCAGCTGCGACTGTGCTCTTCTCGCCAAACTTGCGCTCAGCTTGCTTCTTCACTTTGAGCGAATTAGGCCGTATCCATGTCGTCTCCGGGTTAAAGCAATGGAGCCTCGTCCAAGAGCCGCTGCACAGGGGCAAAGGCGGCTGCTGTGGCCAGACGTATACCGATTAGAGCCTTCTCAGGTGAAAATGGGCGGCAGACTACGAGTCGTATCACAGCAGTAGATGCAAGAGGCCGTCGCTGTGGTCTCACTTGCTGGCCTTAGGATGTGTGGGGAAGTGCAGAGAAGACCCTAGCTTGCTGCAATGTGACGATGGAACCACTTTTGACAGAAGTCAAGCTTTGTTTGATGCGAGATTTGATGACGGTGGTATAGACGATATATGAATCAACGACGATGTCCGCGACGATGGATGAAGATGATGCTTCGTCGGGATTTATCGACCACGGGGGCCGTTGTGTCATTGTACCTACGGAGGTGTAGCCGGATCTCCAACCTGAACGCTACTCTACCGCCTGCAGTCAGCCACCTGCACCCGCACCCACGAATACTTTTAACCTTTTCTACGAGGCTCCACCAGATGCCGGCCATTCATCGCCGTATTCACTCACATTCGCGAAGGTCAAGCAAAGGTCCGCCCGAATACCTCTTGGACCCTCGCGGCGCCCGCCCACGCGAGGTCTCGTGCCAGTGCTGGATCCTATACCGGCGTGCCTTCAATCCTGATGCGCCCTTCGACCCGAGGACAGATACCCTTCGTCCAGTTCACGCCAAACTCTTCGCCCCTAGGAGCACATGTCTCTGGATGGCCCTTTAGGCCGGCAAGTCGCCGCCACTTGCGCATCACCTTGCGCATGACCGTCAGCTCCCGCTCGTCGACCACATGCTTGGCTGTCGCAACGAATCCCTCGTCTTCGCTGTCTGAACCAATGCCTTGCGAGTCTTCCCGATCGAGCTTACGACTCTTGGCTGGTCGCTCGACGATATCATGCTTCTTTTGCTGTGCGCTGCCGATCAACGATCTTCTTCCGTTCGATTGTTGCCTTTCCTCGTGTGCTGTAGACTCGTGTGCTGTTGACTCGCGTGGCATGGTAGACGATGTCTTCTCGCCAGACTGCTGCACCGGGTCCTGCACAGGATGCACTTCGTGTAAGTCACCATGTACTCTGTCCCAATGTTGACTGATATGCGTTCCCCAAGTCTTCCACTTGCCCAGGACTTTCAGCGACATGAAGTATTGCCGGATGATCATCGAGATGAGCATGCCGTTCTCATCACTCACGATGCTGCGCGCAGTGCCACCGTGGCCGTCTAGCATCAGACTCGTGAATCCATCCTTGCCTCGAACCATGTAATCGCGGGTAGCAAGCTTGTATTCTCGTTCCAGATCAATCGGCTTGTCTCCGATGATCACATTCGAACATCTTCGGCCTGACTCCTTCGACGGATCGAACGTGAAGGTGATGTTACTGACTTGAGGGAAGCGGCCCTCGAGAGCTGGATACTTTCCAACACTATTTTCCAGCGCCTCCAAAATCCCTTTTCCTTTCAACGCTACCACAACACATGGATCCTCGAACGGAAAGCAGTTCATCATATCCTTGACGCGCAGAATTCCAGGTGGGTAGATCGTATCGCCTCTTATGGTCCCAGAAGCCATCAAGCAACAATCCGCGCTGTAGTGGAACCGCATGAGATCGCAGATGAAGTTTCCCAGGTTCGACTCCTTGAGTCGCACTGTTGTGAAGCGCGCATCCAGAGGTGCAAGGGTGTATCCGATTGGCTTCTCCAGCTTGGGTCGCAAATTCGCGGTGATCTTGTCCACCATGGCCACAGTGTCAGGATCTTCAGGTATAGAGCTGACGATATCTCGGCGAGTGATGTCGAACTCCCAACCCTTGCCACCCGCTTTCCGTCGACACTCCAGATATGACAGCTGTTTGAAGTCCGATCCTGAGCGAAGCACATGTGTGCCATTGATAATTTCGTGATTGTAATAATGATCGTGTCCTCCCAGAATAATGTCAACAGTCCCAGGTTCCACCTTATCAGCCAGCTTCACATCATTCACTTCCCTCTGATGCGCTACCACTACCACCATCTCTGCGCCCTCTGCCCTCAACTTTGGCGCGAGCTCAGACACCGTCGCACTCGCACTCAGGTACTTGAGATTCGGTGGTAGAGTGTTAATGGTATCCAACCATTCCCTCTCCACAACTCCAATGACTCCAATTTTCACGCCATTGGAACTCGTCAGCATCACAGTCCGCTTACAATTTCCCAACGGCACATCCTCCCCAAGCGCAGGATCCAGGACGTTCGCACATAGCCACGGGAAATTGCATTTCGCTGCCAGACTTTGGAATTGCTCCACGCCGAAATCCAGATCATGGTTCCCCAAGCAAGCGACATCCGTGTTGACACTGTTGAGCGCACCCAGCATGTGTTTGCCTTTCGTGACTGAGGACTCGAGCGACGGGTTGAAAGCATCTCCAGAAAAGAATGTGATGACATTCGGAATGTCTGGGGAGGGTTTTTGGTATTGGTTGCAGGCGGTCTTGAAGCGTGCTATGCCTCCTACAGGGTCGCGAGAGCCGGGTTCCACGTGGTAGACATCGTTGTAGTGGATGAATCTTAGGTCTGGTAGCGAACTTGTAGAGGTTGGAGGAGCGTAAATTATGGATTCTGTCAAGTAGTCAGCACAGAGGTAAGTGCGTTGCTCGAGTATTCTACATGCCGCCAGCTTGCAGGACGCGGTCCGACGATCCATTCGCCGCCATATTGAGGAGCACTTCACTTGTGGTAGAGAGCGAAGTGGTGGGAATAGATTTCGTGACAACCTCGGAGAACGTAGGTGATGGTGATGAGGGGAGGAGATAGTCGGTGAGGTCTAATCAAGGCGTCGATGTAGAATGATGGGGTGAGGTCGGAATGTGAGGTCGAATTATCTCAATCATTGCATAGAAGACGTGGTCAAAAGCGAGAGCAAGAGCAAAGTCCGCATCCTTCCGTTCGTCGCGCTATGCAACCTGCCAAGAACGTATGAGGCGCAGTCTGAAACGTCCGGTTATGGACGCCGTGGAATTCCAGATAGTGAAGCCATGAAGGTCTGTCAGCGTTGTACAGTGAATAGCTTGTGCTCTCTACAACCATTTTTCAAACGACTGCTGATTAAAGCATACATCTGATTTGTCATTGGCCCTCCTCATCAGCTCTCCATCCTCTCCATATCCGTCCCATATACCAGAAACCCAGTTCCATCATTCCTGTGCTGCCTCTTCTCCATCGTCTTCGACGTCAGTTTTCTCTCTCTTCGCGCGTCTCGCCACATGTGAAGCCTCCCAATCATTTCTCCTCCAGAAAACGCAAGTACCAGAGAAGCACCCACGACTCCCACTGTGACGCATATCGCGACAGCCCAGAACAGCCATTGACTTTGGTCTAGATTTCTGATGTCGGAAACATTCATGCCAAAAAAGCTACTGACGAAATTTAGCGGCAGAAATATTATCGTAACGACCGTGAAGACCAGGATTGCTTTGCCATGGTCTTCAAGCCTAATATTCACGAGCTGGATTGTGCGGTTAACGAGTCGATCTGTATTGTCGCGCAGGTCACGAAGGTCAACGATCTCGCGTTGGAGATTGTCTATCAGTTGAGCGAGAGGGTCGGTGAGCTCGGAGGAGGACATTTGGCGGTATGTAGAACGGCGCGGGACTAATCTTCGTCTCGGGACGTCGTCGCTATCCAAATCTCCGTACACGCCTGAATTCCGGCGTTGGCTCACTGGAGATGGGACATGCTCTTCTTCTTTGGAATTATGGTTGTCGAAGACATCTTCCAACCCGCGGATCGTCTCCAGCTGCTGTTCAGAAATCTGAATCACGATGTTCATCTCCTCCTGTAAGGCTATCAACTCCATTACCAGTTTCGTACTAGGTGAACGGTGGAGTCGATACTGTAGCTTCGATAGATGTCCAGCATAGCGATCCGTCAGACAGAGCACAATATCTTGCCAAAAGGATCTTGACAACATTCCGATGGCACCACTCAAAGCTGCGATAGCATGCGTCATGGCTGTGTATTCTCTACTCTCGCTGGATCTGAAGTAAGTATTTCTCAGTCCACGAAAGGCGACGTCCGAGATGCGAGAAGAGAGCTGTAGTGGAGGCCAGCGCGCTTTCCAAGTTTGGTTCGACGAGAATGTGACAATATGCTCCACATCTACCACCAAAATCCATAGCTCGTCAACATTGAGTCCAGTGGGGTAGTGTCCGTACCACTGTCGGACCTTCAGATCTAGTTCAGGGTTCGTAACCCATGGCTTGTGGCGGGCAAACACTTGTTGCCGTTCACGATCTGCTGTATCTTCCAGTCGATAGTAGAATTGGAGGATGGAACGTAGAATATGTGCTGATGATCTAGACGACAGAAAGCCTTCCCTCCTGTCCACCTGAAATCGTAATGGTGGAGTAGGACCCTGCACAGTCCAGTCGAGGAAGGGAACCGATATCAGCATAGGGTATGGGCTCAGCTTCTGCGCCTCTCCGTTCGTGTTCAAGATCTGTGAAAAAGGAGCGAAGTATTTGCCGTGCTTAGAAAATCTAGTCTGTCGGCGCAGAGTGCTGTCAAGTATTCGCATGGAGTCCGCGACAGTATTTAGATCGTCGGATAATGCCCAAAGGAAGCCCCGGAGGTATTCCGGAAACTTAGACGAGCAGTGTATCCACCGACACTTAGCAGAATCTTGTGCATCGTGAGCATACGTCTGATACTTTAGTGATCGCAAGTGCCGGATCCAGCCATAGTCTTGCTCGAGCTGGACGAATCTCTGCTTCTCGATAGGATTGTCGGTAGCATTGGCAATGCGTACAAAGCTCGCCGACGGGACAAATGCTGCTGACTCCGGGACTAGAGAAGAGACGGGACGCTCGTTGAGCTCAAGCATGGGACCACGATCGTGTCGAAGCGTCTCCAATCGCACATCGTAGGCAAGGATATGAGCGGGCGTCAACGGCTTTTCCCTCCAGAGCGGATCTTTTTCATAGTTTGGACCAAAAGAGGTATCCTTGCCCCGGTAAGATTGATGCCCTTTTGGCATCGCATCTTGTCCTTGTCGAAGGTTGTAGAAGAGAGGGGTGTGAAGCTGAAGATGACAAGGGAAAGGAGGCTGGTGTGGCGCAGTCCTACACGGTCCGTGCGAGAATAACGACTCTCTTTCTCTCCCACGCTCATCGTGAAGAGTATCATGAGGTTAGTCTTGATATGGACCGTCATTGAAAGTCTACTACCGGAAACTCAAGCTGAGTGTCGATCTTGTAGAGCAATAAGCAGCAGTCTCCATGGATTGTGCACTGATACCAAGTACACCACTTTTACTGAGAGAAGTTTGTCTTCAATCAAGCATAGCAGGATACAGATAGGGCACCATGATAGGCGCTCTGGCGCTCTCCGATATGCGTGTAGTTCTGGCGCGCTTTGGCTGGGTCGTCGCTTGTAGAAGTGCATACCTCTCATATGGAGAGCTTTGCGAGCGGAATGTCGCCATCGATTGTGACCCACCTTACTCAACACATCATGCGGCAGGCTCTCGAATCTCTCTGGTGACCGCGGGTGGAGTCGCAAGTTCTGGCGTGCTTATCGTCCTCTGAGCTAACATATCAGAGTCAAAACAATGCTGACACTGAAATTGTACGACCTTTGCTATTCCTATCAATTTGCCCATAATCATTCGTCGCGACTGGTGGTTGAACAGTATTCCCTCTATGGCCATTGACGAAACACTTCCAAAACTTCGGGTAGCCATAGTTGGCGGCGGTCCAGGAGGTTTGGCAACAGCTATTGCGCTACAACGCCTTCCAAATGTGCAGGTGAAGATCTATGAGAAAGCCTCTGTGTTGCGGGAGGTAGGAGCGGGGATTAGCATCGGTCAGAACACCTGGAGTGTACTCGACTTGTTAGAGGTCGACAATTTGAATAGCGGCCATCCAACCTTGACCATCCTTCAACTGAATGGAAAGACTGGCGAAGAGCTACAGAGGACGCAAAAAGACAAGTCCCCTCTCTCGAAGACACCGATTCGAACTCAAAGGACAAAACTGCAATCGGCACTGTTATCGCATGTTCAGGATGGAGTAATTCACCTAAGCTCAAGACTTGTGGGACTCGACAACCTTGGAAGCGCTGGCGTCCGGCTGAGGTTCGCGGATGGCTCCGAGACAGTAGCCGATCTGGTGGTAGGAGCTGACGGTATTCGCTCAGTGGTTCGAGACTCCGCCTGGACGAATTATGAACTGAAGTTCACCGGGACGACAATCTGGCGAGTCCTGTTGCCCATCGCCGCAGTTGAGGATCTCGACCCTAGATTTTTGATCACAGGCTGGTGGCACACGCCCACAACACACGTATACTTCTCCCCTGTCGGCGAAGGTATGTGGGAAATTGCTGCTCGAGCATGGCAAGATCCAAGTGTGCACAGCGCAAGCAAGGTCAGCTGGGGAACTCCAATAGACAACGAGACTGTTGAGTCGCACTTCACCGAGTATCTTCCGACCATTCGGGAGGCGTTGAGAAGGGTACCGAAGGGAGCCTGGCGAGAATTCGCAGCGTTCGCAGGCCCGGAATTGTCTGACTTGACTAATTGGGACAACAAGATCGTGCTTGTTGGCGACAGCTCTCATGCTCTCAGTGGCGCATTCGGCGCAGGCGCAGGATTTGCGATGCAAGATGGTTGGGTTCTCGCACGGGCGCTGGAGGCCACGGGAAACGATGTACAAAAAGCGCTGCCCATATTTAACAAGCTCCGCCTACCGTATTACTCTCGAATGCACGCCCATCTCGATGCGGATGCTAAACGGCGGGCGGCCAAGCTCAAGGAGATGGAAGAGCCCAGCTACGACGATCGCGTGCGGAACAAGCTCATTCAGGCTGGCGGTCAGGACATGAGTTGGATTTATACGTACGATATCGGGCAGGTGTGGAAGGAGAGTCGCTCTGCAGTTCAAGTTGCACTTTAGACTGGTTTATTGTCCCAATCTAGCGTGTGCCGGATACTTCTACCTAATTCGTCACTCCCAGCCCCGCCTTAGTTGGTCCGTGTGTGACTCTGCCTTCTCCACGAAAAGCATCAACTGCATATGATCTGATATGCAAGCTTAAGCATACTGATATCCATTCAGACCAGATCGATAGAACCACCAGACCAGGATCTTCGGCCGGCAGGGTCTTGGAACCGCAGCCATGTCACCCAAGCCACAGTCCCTGGCAAAATTCGATGGCATAGAGTTGCCGGCTGCAGCAGATATGCATGTCCATCTACGAGATGGAAATATGACTGAGCTTGTAGTGTAAGTCACATCATGATGAAGCCGAAGACGACATTTTCTGATCACTCCAAGGCCGACTATCCGCCAAGGTGGTGTCAATACTGTCTTCGTTATGGTATGAGGCATTCATGACCTGCGTATATCCTTGAATTAACACCAGACAGCCAAATCTCGTTCCACCGATCACGACAGTTCAGCATGCGTTGAATTACCAGAAGAGACTACAGAAGCTTGAGCCGAACGTGAAGTTCCTCATGTCTCTGTATCTACATCCGCACATCAAACCAGAAACGGTCATAGAAGCCAAAAAGGCCGGCATCTACGGAATCAAGTCATATCCTCATGGAGTGACAACACATTCCGACCATGGAGTCATGTCTTACGAGGAGTTCTATCCCGTCTTCGAGGAGATGGAGCGCCAAGATATGGTATTAAACCTTCACGGCGAGCTCCCGCCCTCAGCCGGGGCCGACATCACGGTTCTGAACGCCGAAGAAGCCTTTCTTCCAACACTTCTCGACCTACACAAGCGATTCCCAAAGCTGAGGATTATTCTTGAGCACTGCACATCCGCCGCCGCGATCAAGGCCGTGAAGTCATGTGGAGACAATGTCGCAGCGACCATTACAGCACATCACATGTTCATTACAGTCGATGACTGGGCAGGCGATCCACACTGTTTCTGCAAGCCAGTCGCAAAGAACCCATCAGATCGCCGTGCTATCCTCGAGACTGTCGTGAGTGGGAATCCCAAGTTCTTCTTCGGCACGGACTCGGCACCGCATCCCGCGATATCGAAACGTGCGGACAAGGTCGCTGCAGGAGTATTTACCCAACCTCATGCTGTTGGCATCGTCTTGAATGCTCTTCAGCAAGGCGTTGAGCTTGGTGTGCTGACGGAGGAAGATGTCACCAGAGAGAAGCTTGAGGGCTTCCTGAGCAAGTTTGGCCGTGCCTTCTATCGAACCCCTGATGAGAAGAATGAGACGATCGTCTTGGGACAAGGCAAACAGACGATCCAGGACCTTCTTCGCAATGACGATGGTTCCATCGAAGTAGTGCCCTTCAGGAGGGGCAAGACAACTTGGGAGACACGCTTCAGGTGACGCTTCCAAGGTACTGCGGAGGAACCAGTGAATGGCAGTACTGAGTAACAACGATCCCTCCCTCTGGTTTGACCATTGAGCTTAAGATACATTCAAACATAGACTCATGACCTCCATGACACCCCTTGAGGATCAAGCAAGTGAGCGACTCCCCAAGACCTCGTAACTCGTCTCTTGGGGAGAATCTTGCCGTAGGTGGTATTTGCATGCTGAAATTCACAACCACCAGATGAGCATCACATTCGGATCTCTTTCTTCACTCCACAAATCAGCTGCCCTCTTTGTGCCCGAACTAGCATATGAAGTGATCCAAGCCCTGACTCTGCTCGATTCATTCGGAAAGTTTTTGTTAAGTCCCACTCTTGATGCCTTACAGACTACACAGGCCTTTAAACCATTCAAGATCGGCCGCACCACCGCTCGCGACACTCCGTCGACGCTATGAATTTTGTTGATCTGTCGTCAAGCCTATCGACAGAGAAAGCCATGTCCTTCGCCCTCAGCACCAGCATCTCCTTCACCCCATCCGCCGACTTTGTCACTTTCGCGAGCGGTCTCCGCGCTCGTCGTCTGCAACACCTCCGGCACGCCACGATGTAGGCGGATGAAGTAGATTGACACTGCAATCACAACTGCTCTATATTATATGTAACTATAGTTGATGGACTCTGATACTCTGTACATGCGATCGGCAAGGATCAATAACCAACAAACGCCTTGCTTGCTATGCAGACGCCAAGAGGTCGTCTCAAGTACCCGCTCATGCATATCCAGACCGTCTTGCCAAGGACAAGGACAAAGGATCAAATCATCTATTATGCACTTAGTCGTAAATTTCCAGCGGAGCAATCTGGTCGAAGGCATAGAGCCAATTACTGCCCCGTTCTTCCTTCTCGAGCCTGTGAGTTGTGTTAGCTAGCTGTCACTCCAATTACAGGTGGGTTTCAGTCTACTCACCAGTCGTAAGGCCACAGCACCAAATGCCCCTGAATGAGCTTCAACAGCTCCTCGGCTTCTCCTCTCCCCAGCATATCTTCAGGTACTGGTCTAGCACTGCTCTTGGTTGTTGCTCTTCTTCGCCTTTTCTGAGATGTCGAGTGCTGTAGGTTACCTGCGGTGGACTGAGTCGCAGTGGTCTCCGACGCCTGATTAACACTGTTGGAGATCTGAACTGTGCGGCCCTTGTTGCTATCATCTTCTTTTGATCCACTTGTTTGGGACTGGGACAGGTCATCTTGTCTAGCAGCTTCTTTCTCATCCGTGGGAGTGCTTTGTCTCTCAACCAATGGAGGCGTCGATCGTTTACTCGCCTCTTTCTCATCGAGAGGTGTATGGCCTGGCGAAGGCACCATCGTGGGTACGCTCGAGACGCCGGATCCAGGAGAGCCGGGAGCTGACCGACCACGAGCAGCCTTCTCGCTGAGCTCCTCGTGCCGCGAGACTCTACTGCCTGGGCGCATACGATCGACCAGACCACCTAACATGCCCTTCGAAGCCTTCACTGAGTCGGGAAAGGAGGAGGCCGTGGGACTTGATGGCGCTGTTCCACCAGCTCCAGGTGGCCCAGACTTACCAGGCGCATCACTAGCCGGTCGGGGTGTGCTCCTGCCTAGTCCTTGGGACTGCATGAAGATCTCGCTGTACTCGTTCGCTTTCTCGTACGCCTTCCAATCCAGAACCTCTGAGTCGGGCTGGCAGCGGAACACTTGCCTGTAGATCCTGGTATTGTTGTCCGCGACTCTGTGCCAAATGTCCTTGTAGAATCCCGCGGTCAGGGGATCGGTCATGCAATCCTCGTGAACATCGGGACGACGAAGCGATCTGAGGAGAGGTTCCGCAACACCTTTGATTGCTTCGCCTTGTACTACAGGTGGGCCTCCAATATCAGTGTCGTCAAGCAAAGGAAGTCCAGGTAATTGTGAGCGCGCGGGTAGCCCTAGAGCCACAGTGTTCAGACGCTCCGTAGGCCATGGCGGACGCGCTGGAGCAGTGGTTTTCCTCTCAATGCTTCGGCTTCGCGCGCGGGATAGCTCCATATCTTCGGTCTTCTTAACACGCGAAGTGTCTGGAGCATCCTTTTTCAGAAGGATCTCGCGACCGTGGACGTCCACGTACGAATCTCGCAACCCGGTATTACCCGCGTCAGTGATATGCTTCATGTTATCGAAGCCATATCCTTCGACGTCCAGATCTCGCTCTGCGCCTCTCTTAGTCTCTTTGACAATATCGTGGTGGGGTGAATCCTCAGAGGAGGAGGCTTGCTGCGTTATACTCAAATGACCATTCGGCTCCTCCTTATGTCCCGGTCCTGCGGGGCTGTTACCGATTATGCTCGGCTTGTTGAGTTGAATCGCAGGTGCAAGCGGGGTCTGTGGCGGGCTCTCGAAGTATTCCTTGGAAGGAGTGAAATGATCCGACCTATAAATGCGCTCCATTTCAGCATCTTGTGCCTGACGTTCTGCCTCGGCCAAAAGCTGCTCTCGTCGGTAGATGGCATCCACATCGATGCCAAGATGCTCTCGCATCAGCCGCTTCCGGAGAGAGTGTGGGAACTCGCCAACTTCATACGGCTTGCCGCCCATAAAGCTGGGTATCATGCGTGTATCTGTAACAAGTGCGGCAACCTCGGAATCTCTTGAGCCAAGCATAGAACGTTCATTGATGTTTGCAGATCCGATGATGACATGTCTGTCGTCCACAACCATGCATTTCGCATGAATGTAGAGCTGCTCCGTGGTCAGACATTTGGGAGATCCTATCTTGCCCCATTGTCGGAGGGAGTAGAAGTGGACATAGTCCTCAGGATGGATACCCTGCGCGCGCAGACGTCCGAAGATCGACGTCTCGCCGCGACATATACTGCGGAACTGGCATTGCATGATGAGTCTGACACTGCTGCCGTCCTGCGCATCAACGCTGTTCTGGAAACCAGGCATCAGAGGAATGACGAGACAAATTTGCCAGTCTTCTCCCCTGTCATGAGCTCGAATCGCTCTCTCCACAATTGCGTCTCCAATCTGATTGTTGATTCTGGTCGCATCTACCATGCAAGAAGATATAAAGAATTGATTTTCGATGTAGACAAAGTGATCCGAGTCTCTGATCAAGGCACAGTAGGCGTTCATGATACTGTGTTCAACCTTGTTGATGCCGATGGACCACTGGCAACAGGAGCGCAGAATCTGAACCTGACATGTGCCAGTCATGCCTAGCTTATCAAGCTCAGCGTAATCGTATTCTGGAGGTGGCATGAGTATTGGCGTTGGTCTGGATGGTACACGCGATCGTAAAATGTAATTCCATCTTTGTATGAAGTGGCGGCCGACGTCTCGAGCAGGCTGTCCCACGATCTGCATTGCAATGTCGTGCCATGGCATCCTCGGAACCTTAGTCCGATCGTACATTTCCTCGTATGGCCTATCGAGCGCGTAAAAGTCCTGCACTCTGGGGTTGGAGTAGTCCTTGCCTGGCCAAACTTGACAGTGCTCGGAGTCTCTCGGCACATCATGGTCAAGCTCGAAGCCTGTGAGTTTGTCGTCAGTGAGAGTATGGCAGGGATCGTCCCATCTGCCAAAACAGAGATCAATGCCTCCAACAAAAGCCATCATGTTGTCGACGACAACCAACTTCTCGTGGTGAGCCCAGAAAAACTGGTTCTGTCGGAATTGATTTGGAGACCTCTGCACACAAATATTCGGGTGCAAATCCAGTAAGCTCCACTTCGTGTACTCGGAATCAATGGGAATGGCGGACTCAATGTTGCGATAAACGATCACAAATATCTTGACTCCTTCTTGTGCCTTGCGCTGAAGGAGACGGTCCAGCCGCCACTTCTGACTGATAGCGGCCGGTCGTCGCATGTACAATTCAGGGCTCAGCCACCAGTCATGAATATAGATGAAATCCTTAGCATTGTCGATAGCACGAGAGACCTGCCACATGTGGTCTCGACCATCCACGAGCCAACGCGCCCACACATTATTCCGGACGGGTGCGAAACTGGAAAATCGCTGCTTTTGTGACCATACCGTGTTCTCCAGCATGTGATTGAGGGACTCTTGAAACTGTAGATATTGTTTCTCGTTACGAGCGTAAAGCTTCAGCTTGCGCTCTGCATTGTAGAGCTGAATTAGATGCGCGTTCCTGGCTGGTGTAGCATTCACAGTCGCTGTTTTCGCAATATCCTTCGGTGTCTTCTGATCCAGTATTCTCTTCCTCGGCTTTTTAATGGTGAAATCAGAATCGACAAGGAAAACGTCGTAAGGAGTAAGTGACTCCGGCCCATCTACACAAACGATGTAGCTGTGACGAACGAGAAACCATCGCCGTTTGTGTCGTTCCTTGACGGCTTGCGGAGTGAGCGTTTGAAGTGTCGTCCGATGCAGACCTTGTTGTCCACGATGTCTTCGTGAAGCAATCTGAAGAAGACCTTGTTTGCCTTGATAGCCGTTCTCCGCCGACAATCGAATTGCCAACGCAGAAACCTCGAGAAACTTACAAAGTCGCGTGCTTTCAGGCCGGAAGATGAGCCATCGAATCATTTGCTGCAGGTAGGTCTCAAGCTTCTGCCGTGAGCGCTCTGCGTATACCACTTTTTGCCTCGCAGTCAGGACATCTGGATCCATAGAATTGTTACCAATTTCGCTCGTGCTTTGCCTCCTCGGCGGTGCGAAGGAAGACTGGCGTCGTTTGTGGCCTTTGGCAGGTCTGCTAGAGGGGCTGGCAGGCGTTGTAGATGTGTTAGAAGCAGATACCTGAACAGCACCATCAAGTGGCCCAGGTGTAGGAGGCGCCTCAGGAGCATCTTGTTCGTCTTCTTCATCCTGCAGCTTTTCAAACAGACCACGCATTCCACGTGCATACGGAATAACACTCTTTGGAAAGCGTGGAATTTTGGGCTTCGACTTGTCCTCGCTTCGAAGATGACGGACCTTGTCTCCAAATTGCTCGGTCTTGTATTTGGCGTGCAGATTCACAAAGTCAATGACCGAGCGGTAGATAGTCCATTGCATGCGTGCGGGCCCATTTCCGTATTCGAGGTCAACTTTGTAGATGTAGTCTCTGTCGCCTTTCTTGTCTGTCCTGCTGTTGACCTCCGGGATACTAATCTTCAACTGTTCGAGGAGGACTGGAACTTTTTGGCGTGCGTGTTCATCTCGCAAGAACATGCTTGCAAACATCAAAGCTGCCGGAGCTCCTGCGAGCAGTTCCGCCATCAATTGTGCTGACTTTTGATGGTCAATCTTGGTCCGCTCGTTCTTTTGTCGTTGTCCAAGCATTTTCAGTCCGGCCTTCACTTGCCGCCATTTTGCGACACTGGCACTGTTGTGCCTGTCCGCACGTTGTCGAAACTGAGAGATCCCGCTGTCAGTCCCACCGAAGCCAGTAATTCGTCGCAGATTGCCAGGCCGTCTGGGTTCGGTGCCTTCCGCGCCCTCGCGATCCTTGCGCGCAGCATAGCTCAGTCCTCGAGCACCTTCAATACCTCTTCGCCAAGCGGTGCGCAAGCGGTCCCTCCCTTCATCTTCGGATACACCAGCTCTCGCATTGTCTTCCCCATCCGATATAGTAGCACGACGTGCAGAGGTAGTGGGACGATTGCTGCTCGAAGTGCCCGGAATCGGATGCTCTCGCATGAAGGATGCAAATCGAGACGCTCTGGGCGTTGAGGGCAACGATTCAGTCCCGTTGTACACCGGTCTTTTGCTCTTTCTCCGCCTCTTTGCCCTGGTTTCACCGTGTGTTTCATCTTCGTCAGAGGAGATCTCCTCGTCGGCATCTATTGCGTCTTCGGCACTTTCTGAGGGTATCGCATACAGCGGCTCGCTACGCTCCGATTGCGGGGACAAAGCACCGTTTGGGGTTTCAGGACCGGCTGTCACGCTGCTTGGTGTTCGCGCATGTTGAGAGGGAGCCGAGGAGGTTGCCAAAGCCTTCAATTTACCAAAGAAGGAGGCAGAGCCTTGCCTGTCCCGGGAGTACTGCTCGTCTTCGCCTTCGTCCATTTCCCAGGTAGTTGTCTTGGAAAGCGGTGTTGGCCCCAGTTCGTCAGTCGTACCCCTGGCGAATTGTACGCTACGTCGCTCCGGAGTAGACGTGCCTTGAAATGCCGGTCTCTTGCGCGGTCTCCCGCCCATTGTACCTTCAAATCCAGCGTCCTGCCGCTTCGAGAGCTCTTTTGTTGTTGGCGATGGTCCGACACTTCCGGGGCTCGCATTGAAGGGAAACGAAGGAGGCGCGAAGTCCGTCGACGACATCGCAGGCATTGGGAGAGTGTTCACACGCAGCGGTTGCGTGGGGGCTCGAGGCAATTCTTGCAGAGTATCGAGCCGCTCTTCGGATCGCAGCGGCGACGAGATGTGTGCTGGCTTCGGCGTGTCGCCGTCCTCGTGGGTTAGAGTCTGGGTTAGAGTCGCTGGGGAGGCATCTCGCGGGCTGGACGTCATGGGCGAAACCTCGTCGTCTCTGGCCATGACAGTGCTTGCCATTCTACCTATACTCAGGTATGTTGCTGATACTCGGTCTCGGACTCTCCTGCCAAGTCGTAGGAGGTGACGCCTACTGCGGACGAGATATTGAACGTTCCCTTTCCACGCCCCGCGAAAACTCCTGCCGTCTTCACGATCGCATGTTGTACTGCGGCATCGTGATCTTCTCTACGGACGTCAACACGATGGCAACGGCAACAGTATTGAACACGCAACTGCATACCATAGACCGATGTCCATAGTACAGACGCGACAGGTATGTAATGTATGCGGTCAACGCGGATCTCGTCTCACATCTGGGGAGGTGGGTCCTGAACTCCGAATCAGAGCATCTCGGCAGACGCACAGACGCAGGGATTGGACGATGATGTCGCCACACAGATCGCAGCGTGGAACGAGCTTCAGTCAGGAGATTCGATTCGCTGTATACAACGTTCACCATGAACATCTACATTACCTGATCCCTTATTGCAAAGCCTAGCCTCATCACCGTCGTTATCGTTGGCTTGATGTTCGTTTTGATAGTCCATAGGTTTATACTGTAGAGCTACCGCTACTTGATCTTCATACGTTCTATTGATCAAGGTCTGATATAGATACTACATGCGACAATATGCACCACTTGCTTTAAGCCACGTTCGTTCGACAAGGAAGACCCTTGTGCAAGAATTATAGGTTATATAACGCCGTGCACACTGTGGTGAAGAAGGAATAGAAGGAATAGCAGATTGGCTCTACACAGATGCTATTGATGATCCACCTCGGTTTGCGACAAAGCCGCTAGGTGTGTAGCTCTGTTAAGCGGCGAGGTAAAGCCGCTCAATAGCGAGGGAAAAGCTCAACCACATCGCATCGATAACCAACCAACGCATCAGTCCATCCGATATCGTTCAGGATGCCAGACAAGGACGCCTCCACACCGCGCGTATTCCTGCTCCGACACGGACAGACGGAATGGAGTATGTCCGGCCAATACACCGGCACCACGGACCTTGCCATGACCGCTCACGGCGAAGAACAAGTCCGTAGACTTCTCAGACCCCTTCAATGAGAGATTAGAGTCTTGGTTGATGTGGAAATCCTTGATAGGTCAAAGCTACCGGCCGAATGCTCTACGGCTCTGGCAAATTGATTGACCCGGCAAAAATCGCCAAGGTCTGGCTCTCGCCTCGGACGAGAGCGATCAGGACGTACGAGCTCCTTGCAGGCAAGACGGATGGCTATGAGATCAGCGAGAGTCTTGCTGAGTGGACATATGGGTATGCAAGAGAATAACAAGCGTGGTTGGTAGAGTCTGCATTTTGTACTAATTAATGCTTCCATGTGGAAAAGCGACTACGAAGGCCTCAAAACAGCCCAGATTCGTGAGAAACGCAAAGCCAAGGGTCTCGACTCCGAACGACCATGGGATATCTGGACAGACGGATGCGAAGGTGGCGAGTACGTTGAACCTCCTTCTCTCTGCCTCCCCTGGGTCATTGTCCTTTACTGACAGCGTGAATTCAGATCTCCCGCGCAGGTCACTGCGCGCATCGACACTCTGATACACGAAATCAAGACCTTCCAAGCGCAGCATATGAAAGACTCTGAGCCGAAGGATGTCGTCCTTGTCGCGCACGGCCATCTGACCCGAGCTTTTGCGAAGCGGTGGCTTGGATATGACATGAGTTTCCCGTTGAGTTTGAGTGAGTGTTTCATTGTAGATTTGTGCCAGATGGAGAGCTAATGATGTTCAGTGATGGAGCCCGGCGGAGTAGGTATCCTAAGCTATCAGCACCACAACGTCGAGGAGCCGGCACTGCTGCTCGGCATTGGTTTCCCGTTGGCAGAAGAGTGAAATCAGTAAGTGTTGGAGATAAAAAGAAATAATAGAGCATAGAGAGTGCTGAATATGAGGGTATATGGTAGATAATGGAAAGATCTACCTGTGAATCCTATGATAGCTGCCAGCAGCGGAGGACTTATCTCCATTTACCTGCTCATTAGCAGCACTTACAGAGGCTTGGAAAGTCCGAAAACCTCAATTAATTCATCCACAGTCACGACTGGTCGAGAGAAATGCGCCATCAATTCCTGACTGAGTGGCCGATACAACTGCTGACGTCGCTCATCGCCAGTAGAGACGAGTTCGATCAGGAGGTCCCTCAGTCCGCTATTACCAGGACTGACTTTTACGTCGTGGACACGTCTGAACATCTCTTGCAAGCGGTCGCTAATTTCGTCGTCTCGGACAAGGTCTTCCAGCAGCTTGAAAAAGCTGATGAGGTCGCTACATTGTCTCTCAAAGAACTCCTGCCTTGACTCATCATTCATCATGGCTTGTAAACATTGTGCGTTACCAAAATCGATCATGACGGCCTCTGGATAGTCGTTGGGATCGTCCTTTGTAGGCGTCCGAAAGATGATATTATCGGCATGAAGGTCGTTGTAAGCGACCATGGGCAATGTTCCATTTCTGACCTGGTTGATGATGCCGAAGCCGGAGCACAAAAGTGCTCTGGCTATATCTGCAATGATACTCCACAGAAAAGCTTGAGGGAAGGGTTCGTCAAGGCCAACTCTACATCTCAGCATGAGATCTTGCAGACATCCACCATCGAGGAGCTCTTGTGTGTAGAAGGTATCAAGTTCGTTGGTATCGTATTCCCTGCATGTAGAAATGTTAGCACAGCCGTGTTTCCTAAGGGCATTGAGGAGTACGATCTCGTTGTTCAGCCATTGAACGAAGACGGTGCCGTACGACATGTTCGCCAAATCGGATTTTAAGACCTTGGTTGCTTCACAGGCCGCCCGCAGTCGAGAGTACATTGTCTCAAAGCTCGCGACGCTCTTTGATTCGTCGTTGTATTCTGCGATTATCTCGTGCGCTTTGCAGACCGGGATCGTAAGGTATACATCAGCACAGATCCCACTTCCCAGGGACTTTATGATGTAGTTGGTCTGCGTGAACTTAGGGAGGTCGTCCATTGCGGTCGTCAAATTCATCGAAGGTGCGGTGTGCTAAGCATTTCAGAAAAGGACGGAGTTGCACAGATATAAATACGGCTCGATGGTAGACATGAAGCACGGTCTGATATGAATAGAATGGCGGAACAAAGCTATCATTGTCCAGCCCAAGTCGTGTTTCCTTTGTGAACATACCTTGTTGCCTCCTCGCCATTGGCAAAGGTCTCAAAAGAGACGTGA
The DNA here is from genome assembly GCA_002785985.1 of Microcyclosporella mali. Taxonomy (NCBI): domain Eukaryota; kingdom Fungi; phylum Ascomycota; class Dothideomycetes; order Mycosphaerellales; family Mycosphaerellaceae; genus Microcyclosporella; species Microcyclosporella mali. The sequence continues at coordinate 727,302 of NHNU01000007.1, forward strand.
AAGAGCACATTGTTAGCATTAGCGCATCGATTCGCGACGAGCATCTCGCAGTGGTATGCGTGATTGTGTCATGCTCGATGCTCCTAGCCTTCTGTCGTGCTGATTTATGAATGGTGGGAGTGGCTTGCGATCGTTGATATGAGGAGGTGATTTTGCCACTGCAAAACTGAACTCTTTGTGGAGATGTAGCATACATAAGAGACGGCCTGAGGATGAATCTGACATGGCGCGATCTCCAGACATCTCCAGGTTGATACACGTGCCCCTCACGATCGCGGCCGCGTTCGCACGTGCAAGTCAATCCTCCGCTAATGCGGGTTATTCTGCTTCGGGCCTGGTGGTATGCCCTCCAGAAGTGTACCTGAGCGCTTGGCGTTCCGATCACTCTACTCTTGTTGCTCGCGTGACGATGATGATGACCAAGCCGACGGCGACAGTGCAGGCAAGTAGGCGATGCCTGGAAGCTGGTGTGTGAGGGTAGAAAATGAGGAAAGTGAATGGGAATTAGAGGACCTGGACGTCATGATTCTCGCTTAAAAGTAATGTAGGTAATGTGGTGGTGGACTGTGCTCATGTTCTGTCGATCCTCCACTTCAAGCCCACTTCCACGGTTACCATAACCACTGGGCACCTACAGCAGTGCACGCTCTCTGAATACGATACCACTCCACCACTACATGCCATGCCTCGTCTGCCATAGTCTTCGGCACCTCCCCCAGTCGCTCACCACGACGACCACCTCTTTGGCAGCACCACCCACAGTGAGCGCTCACTATTCCATCCGCAGTCGCACGCCCACCGAACTCCCACAGCCCAGACATTGCACACTCCTCTGCTAGAAAGACTTGCATACTCGGCACACACTCGACGCATATCTTGCTCTCTTCAGGGAGCCGGTTTCGCCGGCCACCCCGGCGCCAGCACAATGTCCTCAACCCTCGACGATGAAGATCTGTCCATCTCCATCGACCCTCGCCGCGGCTCCCGGGACACGCCCCGTGATCCTCGTGACCCTCGCGACAACCCACTCGGTCAACAGCCTCCTGTGCTAGGCACGCCCGTTATTCGAAACCCGCATGGCCATCCCAACCCTAAATCTCTCCCGTCACGATTGGGACAGTACAATGTGGTCAAAACGCTGGGCGAGGGGTCGTTTGGCAAGGTCAAGCTCGCAACCCACGTGGTGACCGGACAGAAAGTCGCACTCAAGATCATATCGCGGCGCAAGCTCGTGACCAGAGATATGGCTGGCCGCATTGAGCGTGAGATCCAGTACCTGCAGCTGTTGCGACATCCTCACATCATCAAGCTGTACACGGTAATAACAACGCCAACTGATATCATCATGGTGCTTGAATATGCCGGAGGTGAGCTGTTCGACTACATTGTCCAGCATGGCAAGATGCAAGAAGAGAAGGCGAGGAAGTTCTTCCAGCAAATAGTATGTGCTGTGGAATACTGTCATCGTCACAAGATCGTGCACCGCGACTTGAAGCCGGAGAATCTCCTTCTGGATGAGCAACTCAACGTCAAGATTGCCGATTTTGGTTTGAGTAACATCATGACGGACGGCAACTTTCTCAAAACAAGCTGCGGAAGTCCAAATTATGCTGCTCCAGAAGTCATCAGCGGCAAGCTCTATGCTGGTCCGGAAGTGGACGTGTGGAGCTGTGGTGTCATTCTCTACGTTCTGCTCGTGGGCAGGCTACCATTCGATGATGACTATATCCCTGCTTTGTTCAAGAAGATTGCCCAAGGCAATTACATCGTACCAAATTACCTGAGTTCGGGCGCCGTGCACCTTATTAGGCGTATGCTGCAGGTCAACCCCGTCAACAGGATTACGATCCAAGAGATTAGGAATGACCCATGGTTCAAGAAGGACCTCGCGGAGTATTTGCAACCACCTGTGGAAGACTTCTTGGACACTGGCGTCGACCCAACCAAGGCGATCGACCCCCACTCCTTGGCCAAAGGCAAGCCTGTCGCTGTACAAGAGAGAATACACCAAAGCGTCGTCGGCAAGCTCGGCAAGACCATGGGATATGCACCTGGCGATGTGCAGGAAGCCTTGCTCAAGGACGAACCGAGTGCTATCAAGGACGCGTATCTCATCGTGCGCGAGAACCACCTGATGAAGACGAATCCCTCCATGCAAGAAGCCCAGCCACAGTTTGGACAATCTCCTCCAGCTTTTAACCCGGGAGGAAGCATGTTCAATTCGCCTCAAGCCAAAGGCGCTCCGAGACCAATTATATCGCCACTTTCGAAGGCTGATCAGCCGCGTCAGGGATCGTCGAATTCCGCTGCTATCATAGAGTCGCGTTCACCTGCATCAACTATTGCCATACTACCATCTTCCCTCCCGGACTACCACACGGCCTACATGAAAGGCACTCTTGCCAAGACATCGTCTCCGAATGGCGCCGAGGATGAAAGTTCCCGGCAAGGCCACCATCAAGAGAGAACCAAAGAGGAACAGGAAGCCACCGCACGGCGGCTGAAGCCTCACAGCAAGAGCTCCGCGGCTATGCACCGTCATCCACATGAGAAACCCGAGCCAATGACCTCTCTACCCGAAGGTCGACAAAAGAAATCGCGACCGACCAAATGGCAATTTGGTATTCGCAGTCGTAACTCGCCTGCTGAAGCGATGCTTGCCATCTACAGAGCCTTGCAAAAAATGGGCGCTCAGTGGGAGGTGCCCAAACTGAAAGAGCCCGGTGACACTGGCAGTGGTGATCATAGTCCCGAGAGACGCGACGACAGGACACGCAGCAACAGCCCCGAATACAGCGACTCCGACCCCGGTTCCGGTACCGATCCCGAGTACGCCACCCACGAGGAACAAGAGCGTCGTCGGGCTGCTCGTCAGAATCGTAGTGTGGAAGCTCGAGGCAGAGAGCGATTCGGACGTTGGAACGACTGGGGTTACGCCATCCCGGAAGATCCATGGGTGATTAATGCGCGATTCAGAAAGGAGGGAATGTTCCCAGCTGGAGTTCCACATCCCGCTTCAGCACACAATTCCCAGGTCAATCTTCAAGACAGGAAATCATCATCCGGGTCTGGCTCTACTCAAGCAAGTAATCATGGTAGCCAGGCAGGCAGCTCGGAGAATATCGCCGCGACTGGTCCTGCAGCCTCGAACCGCGTGAGCAGCAGGTCGGGATCCATCGCCAGTGGATCCGGCTATTCGGACGAACCCAGGGCTGGAGAGAACGTGTGGGTGTACGTGACCATACAGCTCTATGCGATTGAGAAAGACTTTTTTCTCGTGGACTTCAAATGTGCGGGATATGAGCGTCTGGTCAAACGCTTTGCAAACGAGGTGTCTGGGAACGATGAGAGCGATGTCGTGAAGATGCAAGCTCCTCCGGACGACGTTCGTGAGGATGAGTATGAAGAGGACGAGGAAGGGCAGCAATTGATGGGTACCGGTCGCAACCAGGAGGAGAAGGAGATTACTAGTCCCTTTCCGTTTCTGGATGTTGCGAGCAGGCTCATCATCCAGCTTGCCGAAGCTAACGATTGAGTGGTTCCAAATAATTGTAATGCTTGGTTATGGCGAAAATGATGTTGGGGGCGAGGAAGATGAAGAAAACACCAAATGGCAATTGCACATAAGCTGGTCTTGGAGGCCAGAGAGTCTGCCATAGGTGTAAGTCAGACGTGGTATCAGCTAGATTGCTGCACCATGCGGGCTTGTGTTGCGAAACAAAACAAGGCGAGACACAGATTTACGCCGCGCAAAGTAGAGCTGGTCTTGAAGACAGGCCAGGGTTCAGAGAGGGGAGAGTGGATTAGGCATTGGTGAGATGGCTTCGGCAGCACAGTCGATGCAAACAGGTAGCACGTCCATCTAGCATACGAATTGTACAGATTCAAAAACAAGCGTGTGTTTGGATCATCCACTCCCCACGTGCGTATATGACGGTGAAGCACAGACGTTGGGAAAAGACGGGATCTGGTTGTGGTGACGGGTAGTCGGAGCTTCGAAGGAGATTGATGACTGAAGCCGAACGATCCGCATGTGGGCACGCTAGCCACATGTGAATGTACACGCACCTCAAGTCGCGAAAAGTTGGACGCGTGAAGTGCTCTCATGATGATGATGAGCAGTGACGGAGTGGCGTTTCAATCCTACCACGTTTTGGGGGAGGGTTTGGAATGGCAGAGACGAAGGCACATGGGATCTGATAAGAAGTTGCAGAGGTACCGTGGCACATCAGCCCGCACTGTCATCTCATTGTTGGGACTCCGGGTATTTCAGTGTTATGACGGACTGGCCGTTGCGCTTAGCAACGCGTCTCACTTTCGCTTGTCTGGAGGAATGTGTGGCGGTTCTGTCAGCATGGATGCTTGCAGACGTGAAGATGGCATGGAGAAGACTGCATGCGAGGCACAAAGATCACGTACGGTATGTCGTACGGGACAGATGATTCCATGACTGATGCGATCGGGACGGCTTGTTTCCTTGGGGCGAAGAATGCTGCCAAACCGGTGCACGTTAATGGTTGTGCGCGGTACGTTAGACTTTGTGCTGCGCTCATCGTCCCATGGACTGTGCGCGGTGACATCATGCAACGTCCTTAAACCGAGTTCCCATCCTGCATACATGTAGTTTCCAACTACTACTTCGTCACACCTCCTGCTCCTGCTCCATTTCATCCACTGCACTCCACTTCCTCATCACACGCTTCTGTTACCATCGCATCGCCTGTCAAACCCTTGACACCTGACATCTTCGATCACTCCACCGCGAAAATGAACATTATCAGCGTTGCCCTCCGCGGCTTCCAGTTCTTCATGGCCCTGCTCATCATGGCCATCATCGGAAACGCCATCGCAATGGGCGCCGACTCATCCATCAACAACTACACCATGTTCTGCGCGGCCTTCGCCATGCTTGCTCTGTTCTACCTGATCCCCACCTCTGCCATGGGCAAGGCTTTGGGACCCGCATTCCTCCCACTCGCTCTGGACGCGCTGCTCACGCTCTTCTGGCTCATCGGCGGTATCGCGCTTGCTGCTGAGCTTGGTGTACACAGCTGCAGCAACGACGTAAGCTGCGCATTCGTATTTTCGTTCATATACAGTGCTGACTGTCTACAGGACTATGTCAGCAGAAACCGTGTGATTCGTGGCGCCAGCGACCAACATGGCGCTTGCCGCGAGGCTCAGGCTTCGACTGCATTCCTCTGGTTCGGCTTCGCTGCTTTCGCAGCCTCCACTGCTATGAGCGGAATGGGTATGGGCGGTGGGTCCTCCAGCCCCAAGGTTCGCCGTGGCCCAGCTATGAGCCAGGTCTAAGCTACACGTCGAATGCTTGTAGTAAGTTCTAGCGATAACGGATATCTGACACGAGAGACAGGTCGCTGACATCTCACTAGCAGCACCCTTCCCTGCGCTATGAGACACGTCCCAGTCAATGAAAAAGTCGATATCCTATGAAGAAAGACCGTAATGAAGGCGGCACACATCTCGTAATTGTACCATGAATCTCGTTCGAATTCTACGTGGAAAGATGCGTTGCAGCGAGCACATGCCGCGTTTCGGAGCATGCTGCAGTGTCACGTTCGGTAATGGAAAAAACGAATCTTAATGTTTTAGCAATCAAAGCTCTATACTTCACCTTCAGATTGGTCTCTCTGTCTATGGCCTCATTTCACATGAACACCTTGATTGACTTCTTCGCACGGCTTGTTCTCATTCGCAGGGTGATTGCGTTACCACACCCTGTAATTCTTATCAGCATTCTGAAGGCATGGCCATATTTCAGGAGGAATTGTGTACATGTTCGGGTTCATTCAAATCCATTCGATCTCAGCGCATACTGACGCTCACGTTCCAGCCTGGCCTATCAGCGCATCATAGAACGGCTCTGCGCGATGAAAACCTCATTAGCTTGAGCCTCAAAAAGTCAAGACAACTGTGGACCGCCTTCTCTGGCGCCGGACAGTAATTATGACGAGATCGACGGCATGGAACGACGGACGGCTATGCACGAAGGAGCGTGCCGCGGCGTGGATGCTTAGCATCAGAATGCATATATGCGGTGCATGTATGTTGTTGATGATGTTCATGCAAATACACCTTCACAGGCAGATCGTGTATCAATTGAGCTGGCATGTAACAAGTAGCATATATTATGCCTTGTCTGAGGCTTGTCACTGGAATCCAGGCATGAAAGACATGTAAAATTGAATGTGGCGTCCACGCGGATGTTGACGGCTCTCTCTGCACCGATTCTCTCCCGCGACGTCATGGTCACACGGCAGCAGTGCATATCGCGATTCTGCTCCGAGATCTCACACTCTGCATTATTACTATTGAACTTTCGCTAACGCGACTAGTAATCTCTGGAAGACTTCTAGCAGCGGCAGCTACGTCAAGCAGCCTGGACTCCGCGGGTTCGTGTGGAGACTTACTGTAGGTGACCGAGTGTTGTCCATGCGCTTGGGAGTTTCTTCTGGGATCCCTTGTACATCATCGCTGTTTTCCTCGCTCCATCTCGGATGCTGTGTACGTTTTGACCCTGCTGACAGACCACCACACTCATTGTGGAGATTTGGTGGTCGTGCGCCTTTGCTATCGTGCTGAACTTCCGCGACCATGGCGACACCGATTGAGTCGAGCGAGATCAACGATCGGCAGAAGTCACCGGCTCTGCTTCGCGATGACGAGACCGGACAGATCATTCTACCCACCCAACACCTTCCTGGCGTCGACTTTGGATCACATCTTGATGCGCGAGATGGCAGCGAACCGCAGGAGGATTCGTATTTCAGCCAGGCGCCCGACCGCTCTGTCGACGTGAAGCCGATTCAAAAGAGCAGAACAGACTTGGAATGGGAAGATTATGGACGAGAACCTGCGATCAAGAGGGTCAAGACCGCACCTGCCGAAGATGCCAGGCGACCTCAGACGATGGCTCGGAGCAGCACGTTCCTCCGTGGATGGCAGCGACGACGACAACCCAGTAACAAGCATTTCCAATACCAGTTCGATCCCATGTCCTCCGATAGTGACTCCAGCTCTTCTGAAGATGAGGCTCGACAGCCAAGACAGCCGCAGCAAGAGCCAAAGTCCATATCAAAGGATACACCAGCCGAGAAGAAGGCCAAAGAGCAGAGGAAGCAGGATGCAAAGCATGGGCGCTCATATTCCCGTTTCCGCCTGCGAAATGAACATTTCGGTTCCAAAGGCAAGGTGTCCCGCAGAGATGGCCGCCTCAACATCAGCGTAAACGAGACTGCGAACAATGGATACCTCGCCAAGGCTCTCGGGCGCACGATCAAGCATCATCTGGACATACCTGATGGACACCAACGGCAAAGAAAGCAGCGTCAGCACGCAGCGGACCACCCTGGCATGGATGCAGACGTCGAGTCCCTCGCTTCGTCACTCCACACTAATGTAGCACGACCGCGACTCAATGTCGTGATCATGGTGATCGGATCACGAGGAGATATTCAGCCATTCCTGAAAATTGGAAAGATTCTCCATCACGAGTATGGGCATCGTGTACGCATAGCCACACACCCCACGTTCCGAGAATTTGTCGAAAAGGAGACAGACCTGGAGTTCTTCTCAGTCGGAGGTGATCCTTCTGAACTCATGGCTTTCATGGTCAAGAATCCTGGATTGGTGCCGAACATGCAGACCATCCGGGATGGCGAGATACCTCGACGACGAGCCGCTATGGGCGAGATGTTCGAGGGCATGTGGCGGGCCTGCACCAACACTAGTGACAACGAGAAGGACGGCAAGAACGTAAAGATGATTCAAGACAAGCAACCTTTCATTGCAGACGCGATCATCGCCAACCCTCCATCAATGGCGCACGTCCATATTGCTGAACGGTTGGGAATTCCACTGCACATTATGTTCACCTTCCCCTACACTCCCACCCAAGCCTTCCCACACCCACTGGCCAATATCAGACCCGGGAAGAGCAACGTCGATGCCAGCTATATCAACTTCATCTCATATCCGATGGTGGAAATGATGACCTGGCAAGGACTGGGCGATATTGTCAACAAGTTCAGAGTACGGACGCTAGGACTCGAGCCTGTAAGCTCTCTGTGGGCACCTGGTGCACTGTACAGAATGAAGGTCCCCTATACTTACATGTGGAGCCCGTCATTGGTCTCGAAACCCAGCGACTGGGGTCCCGAGATTGATATTTCAGGATTCGTCTTCATGGAGCTAGCGAGCAATTTTGATCCTCCTAAGGATCTGGTGGACTTTCTTAACGCTGGGGAGCCGCCGGTATATATTGGATTCGGCAGTATCGTGATTGACGACCCTGATCGCCTCACTGAGATCATTGTCGAAGCTGTGAAACTTGCAGGCTGTCGAGCGTTGGTAAACAAGGGTTGGGGTGGGCTGGGAGCTACGAACGATAACACTCCGGAGAACGTGTTTATGCTCGGCAACACACCTCACGACTGGCTCTTCCCGAAGTGCAAAGCTGTTGTTCATCACGGAGGTGCGGGCACAACAGCAATAGGACTGAAGTGCGCCAAGCCAACCATGATTGTGCCTTTCTTCGGAGATCAGCCCTTCTGGGCTGCGAGGGTGGCCGAAGCAAAAGCTGGAGCTCACGAGGTCGTGCCCTGGCGGCAGCTTACAGCCGAGAAATTCGCTGAAGGCATCAAGCAGTGTCTCACTGACGAGGCCCAGGCGAATGTTCAAAAGCTTGCTGATGGTATTTCGAAGGAAGGCGACGGAGCATTGAATGCCTGTAAGAGCTTCCACCGCAGCCTACCGCTTGCCGGCCGCACGAATATGCGTTGCTCGATATTGGAGGATCGTGTTGCGAAGTGGACACTCAAGGGATCATCCCTTCGGCTTTCTGCTCTGGCAGCTGAGGTTCTACTCCAGCAGGCCAAGATCAGGCCGAGCGACCTCAAACTCTTTCGAGTGTACTCCTGGAACGATTTTGATGGGCCTGGAGAGCCGGTATCTGGCACCGTAGGAGCTGTCACTGACTCACTTTACGGAATTGGTGCGGGAGTCGGCATGGTACCTGTGAGAGTTGCGCAGCACATGAGAAAGCGCGCGGAGCATGAACGAAAGAAGACAGCGACACGTGCCCGTAGAGAGCAACGGCAGGAGGCCAAAAGACAAGAGAAAGCTGGGAAATCAGGAAATTCGCAGGGTGATGGCCAGCGCCCGACTACTCAAAGAGAAAATACTGCGGCGACAATGGGCTCAGTACTCTCGGCCGACCCCACAACGCCTCTGGCTATGGAAATGGCTCGCGACTTTGGTGAAGGCTTCAAGCGATCAGGGGCAGCATTGCTCACAATGCCCAATGATCTCCACGTCGCGCTCGCACAAGGCTTCCACAATGCGCCTCGTCTTTGGGGCGACGCGACGGTCCGGAAACCCATGCGAATCACAGGCTTCAAGACAGGTTGCACAGCGGGAGGGAAGGAATTCGCATATGGCATTTACGATGCGTGGACTGGTCTCGTAACGCTACCGGCTGGAGGCTTCAAGGACGGTGACACGGTCGTAGCCAAACTGACCGGGCTGGGAACTGGGGTCGGTAAGGGTATCGGAGGCTTCGTGCTGAAGAATGTGAGCGCGATCATCTCGCCCCCTGCCTACATCGGCAAAGGCACAATCGTGTACATCAAGAAGAAGAACGAAGCCGATGGCCCAGGCTCGAAACGCTTCATCAAGAGAGCAAACCTGATCCAAGGTCAGAAAGATTTTGCATCGTTGCGCGACTCCGAGACACTCCCGGTGGTGGAGCAACGGGTGACGGAAGGCTGGCAGGTCTATGAACGTATCTGGGCGCATGCGCACAACAAGTTCGGACCTGAAGGCAAGCACCTCCTCAACAAACTCAGACTTGGACGGGAAAAACAACGCTGGGCGAATGTCGGAGCGCTGGAGAACATTGACACAGCGAAGAAGGCTCTCGCCGTGACGGATCATGGAGAAGATCTAGAGCAACACTTTTCGCAACGACAGAGACAGGCCGAGATTGCTGAAGAGCCGCGCGCACCGGCTATGGAGCAGCCAGGCGAGGGCAAGGATGTGTTGCCGAATGGACACAGATTTCGAGCAGCAGCTGGTGACACGACAGCGCTGGCGCAGGATGACTATCGGTCGGACAGCACCATCGTGGCGAGCTCAGAGGACGGCGAGGAGAAGGAGAAGGAGAGGGAGGAGCAGCATCACAACACGGATCGAGTCAATAGACACGATCTGGTGCTCGACAAGGTTGCAGCTGGCGGCCCCAGACAGCGCGGACTCAGTCGTGTAACGACGACTTGAAGTTCGGGAGCCGGGTCCTTCTTTTTAAAAACACGCGCGTTAAGAGACTTTTTTTGGTCGTACGGACGAGCTAATTTGTACTATACTGTGATACCCCATCTTGAAGTGTTGGATCTTGACGAGGAATTGCAGGCATTCTCCTACCTTCTTTTCTTATGATTCGATGCTCTGTCATTCTCTTACACACCGTGCCAGTACACGAAGGCGTTCTGCTCCGGGCGAATCGCTCATAATGCCCTGATGGTTGTCGTGGCATTTTATATCTCGAACCGACTCCTGAGCCATCGATTGCCGCTGTGTCATGTATATCTACAACCTGGGCTATTGTCACTGTGGCATGGATATCTACGACCAGCTCCGGAGCCATGGTTTGGCACGATAGCAGCCCACACTTGACAGCAGAGTTGACAGCACATGGAGTAGATGCTGCACGTCCTTATGCATGATCATGCACTCACTCCTATCTCCAGCCAAGGCATCCCGATCCCATCTCGTCCGCCTCGCTGAAAGGATTGACGGTTCGTCCTTCCCCAGCGGCAAGGTCCTCGGCGGCACGACCCACACGCGAGCCAATCATGCCTGGCCACGTCGACCTCACTTCTCTGCTCGTGTTTCCCGACATCACCCACCTTGCCTTCCCTCGTCTCACCTCACCTCCCCTCGACCTCCATCTATCTCGATTACCGTCTCGGCATATCCTTGCGTTACTGGAGCCAGCCCATCCTGGAACAACCACACTCTCTTACGCGGGGCTGCCGCATGCATTACACCCGCCATTGGTCAGTCCTCGGCCCATTGAGAGGTCGCGAAACTGCAGGGCACCACTCGGCATTCGAGCTCGTTCCGGGGGGAAATGCTGCATGAACACCCAACTTGCCAGCAGTAATCCAGTCAGCAATACCCTTACCAGTGATGCTGCTTGTGCTATGCTCTTCCCGTCATTTCTTGCATCTCTCTTGCTTCCGCCCACGACTGAGCAACGCCGACTCGGACTGAACCCGACTGACAGGGACTCCAAAGCACTGGTGGGCCGACGTGGTGCCAGTCGCGACATCGCTGCTCTCCCATTTGCTCCGTCATCGCCGTAGCTACCCACGTCTCTTCCTCCTTCTTTACTGCCCGACTGTCCTTACTGCAGTCGTCGTCCAATGTGAGAATTTCGGAGACCACCGTTCTACGAATCACCCCTATTTTCTCACTCTCCTGCTCCTCTCTACAGCACATCAGACAGTTCTACATCTCTACTTCCCCGTGTCTTTCGTATCTGTTACCTGCTTCTCGCTACACTGCACGTCATCCCACGCTCTCGTGAGCACCTCAAAAGCATATTACCCATCGTGTATCTTCGGCCATGTCATCCGCCTTGGACCGAATCTTCTTCTTCGTCCCGAGCCTTGATTCCCATTGACCCGCTCTGTCACCTGTGATCCTGCAAACAGTGAACCTCTCCGGCGATTCATCTTGCGAGGGTTCGAAGCACAATGTCTACCGGACACTTCGACCCCGTCAAGAGGAGGTACACCTTGGTCAACGTAGCCACATGGCGGGACCCGAAGCTTAGTGTTCATCCTGCGCGAGGTAAGTCCTCCGTGACCATGACTGATAGCACGTCTCGGAAAGTTTGAGTATTGATCCAAGTCAAAACGCACGAACAGGAGGACCCAAGCCACATGTTGTCTCTCCAGACTCTGTCTCGAGACCATTCATTCCGACCTATAAGGTGCAATACAAACCTCCTGAACCCACTGACGACGAGGATTCAGGAGAGGATTCGGAAGAAGAAGTGAAAGATGGAGGCGACTCTTCAAAGAAGCCGGAAGGTGAGTCTCGCCAGCCTCTTGAAACACAGTGGAGCTCCCTGTTGAAAATCTTGTAGCAGGACCATCAACTCCAATCCTGGACCCGGACGAGATCGTCGAAATTATCGACGAGGCAGCACCTGCGCCTGATGAGGTGGTTGTGGTTGAAGCGGACGAGCAGCCGGCCATGGAAACCATCGAAACGCCCGCAGAAGAAGCTGTTGAGAAGAACGACGAGCCCGAGGGCGTGGCTGAACCAGAACAGCCGTCATCAGAAGAGGTCGCGCCACCACCGACTGCATCTGCACCCCCAGCATCAGAATCTGCGGCACCCGAACCTCCAGCATCTGAATTCCAAGCACCTGAGTCTCCGACACCCAATGCTCCAGCAGCTGAAACTCCAGCAGCTGATGTTGACGCCGCAGAAGTAGTAGTAGTAGTCGACGTTGTCGAGTCAGCTGCTGCCGAAGACTTGACCCTGGAGATGAATGACGGCGATATCCTGGAAGTTATCGAAGCAGGGTCAGCAGATATTCCAGCCGTCGAAGCAACAGAAGAACACGTGGAAAAAGCCAAAGATGATGCAGGCCCTGAAGACTCTTCGTCTCCAAAAGACTCTGGCGAAGAAGCTCTCCCTTTGGCAGAGGCTGTCGTGGATGTGAAGACTTCTGACGACGAGCCGAGTGCTGCGCCTCAAGAGGTCATCGTAGAACCACTTCCCGAGGCTCCAGAACCGCCACCTCATCATGACGCGCCAGAGATCCTGGTGATAGACGTCGACACTCCTCAAGAGGCCACAGATAATGTAGAGAAGAGTCCCAAGATCGTGCAATTTGCACCAGGAACTCCAGATCCGAAACAGACGTCGCGCAAGAAGAAGTCTGCCAAGAGTGCCAAGAGCAGAAAGAAGAAGATCATCATACCGGTTGAGGGATTTTTCCAAGACGAACCACCGCTTCCGCCGCCAATTGAAGAAGATACTGCGCCACCGCCTGAGCCCGAGGAGGTTGTGTCAAAGCCACCAGCCCTTGAAGTCGTCGCAATCGAGGCAGCCGAGATTCCTCCAGAGGAAGTTGTTGTCGTCGAGGCATCTACAATAGTAGATATGCCTGCTGTAGAAGAAACTTTACCGCCCCCAGCGGAGAAGTCAAGCGAAAAGAAGAAAGGATCATCGACGAAAGGGTCATCAAAGAAAGTATCGAAGAGTAGATCCCAAACGAGAAGCGTACCATCATCTGACGCACCAGCACCGGACATACCCCCTGGTCTGGAAATCGATGCCCAAGATACTATCAGTCCACCCACCGCCGACTTTCAAAATGACCCGGTTATCGAAGAAATAGCGCTACCGGCAGAGTCGATCCATGTCCTGGAAGAGAAAGCAGAGCCGCCTTCGTCGGACGCAAGTAAGAACGAGGCAGATCAGCCGCCTGAGGTTACTGAACCTGAGCAAGCGCATGCGCAGGCGGATGAGATGCAGTCAGCAGATTCGCAGCCGGATCCTCCCGAAACAGACATCGAGCAGCCGACAGGGCCAGATGACGTTGCGAAGGGCAATGATAATAATGACGGAGGTGCCATTGAGGATGAGAAGCCTGTCGAAGACCTGGTCGCTGACGAGGTTGTCTTCGTCGACATGGCTGATAGAGAGTCACACCACGCGAAGGAACCAAAGGTGCTTGAGGAACCCGAGCAGATTGTCGACTCAGAAGCAGACCCAAAACACAACGAAGTCGGCACCGACGAGAGTCCCCCTGATAGTGCCATAGGATTGATTGACGAAGGCGAGAGCTCGCTGCCAGATGTTGGAGAACACAAGGATGAAAGTGGTGATACCGCTGTCGACGAGATAAAGATTGTCGAGTCAGCCACCACAGCAATCCCTGAAGAACATGCTGAAGATGAAGACAATGTGGGTACTGATGCGATATATCCCACCACCGACTCATCGCCGATGGATTCCTCACCCGCCACTGACGATATGGCTGCTGATGAGTCCGGAGCTGAAGATGATGATGGTGAGGTCGTGGAAAGCGATGATGTCGGTGAAGCTGCAGAGGACGCTACTGCTGCAGACTCTCCCGTGGAAGATAGCGTTGTCTCCATGCCGGATGCGACGGACAATGGTCCGCCGAAGCCGGAACTGCCTATTGATGCAGACCCAGACGCGGACGGAATATCAGCTGAAGCAATCGTCGCCATCAATGAAGAAGCAAAAGCTGAAGAAGAAAAAGCTGATGAGCTGCCAAGTCCTGCTGTCGCTGTCGCAGTGTCGGGCGAAAGTGATGATATTACGGTGGCCGAAGCGGCTGGTGGCGACGTGAAAGTGTCTGCTCCTACAGATGAAGTGGCGCAGGAGTTTGAAGGCTCTCCAGCTCCAACGGAAGAGACTACTACCGAAGAGGTTCCTTCCGAAGAAGCTGGCGAGAATGTACCACCGGCCGATGAGTTGGCTGAGGCGCCGAACGTGGAAGCAAATGAGGTCATTGTCGAGGAGGCTGCGGATGCGCCCATCGACGAAGGACTCAAGGAAAAGTCTGGTGATCAGCCTCCCGATGCGCCTGCTGGATCAACAGCCGAGCAGGCTGAGGTAACGGACGAGCCTCCTGTGGATGCAGCCGATGATGCTTCAGGAGAAACAGCGCCCGAGCCACTGGCCGAGACGGCAACAGAGCAAGTCAGTGATCCCCATACCGAAGCTGAAGAGTGTTTGGTAGAAGAGCCAAAGGAGGTAGTGTCGGAGCAGTCACAGCCCGATGCCAGCGAGGGTATGCCTGCGCCTCATGCAAGCGAAGAAACGCAGCCTGCGGTAGCTGAAGACAAACCTGAAGAAGCTGAAGCAAAATCTGGAGATCCTGAAGACGAACCAGGAGAGGCTGAAGAAAAGTCGAAAGAAGCTGAAGTAAAGCCACAAGAAAATGGAGATAAAGTTGGAGAAGCTGAAAATAGACCCGAGGAAGCTGTGCCTAACGAACCTGGAGACGCTGTGCCTGAGACTGCCGGCGAACCTCCAGCGGAAGTGGTGGCAATCGAAACAAACGAGCAACCAGCTGAGGACACCAAAGATGCACCAGAGGTGGACGCTCCGATCGCAGAAACGGTTGCTGAGCCCAATTCTTCAACAGCTGAAGGGGAACCGACCGCGGATGCAGACACGCCCGTAATTGACGAGCCGCAAGCACCCCCAGAACAATTAGCCGCGGAAGAGCCCAAGGAGCCCGAAGCAATTCCCCCAATGGACACAAGCATTGCGGCGGATGCTGTGCCAGAATCGCCTCCGTCGCCAGTTCTGAGCAAAAGCAGTAGCAAGCACAAGGCCGATCATTGGGAGCGCTCACCAAAGAAGAAGACCTACCCCAGCGAAACGAAGAAGTCTTCAGACAAGTCCAGCTCCAGGAAGCGAAGTAGCAGATCGAGCAGGGACTATGCTCCTGGGCACGATCGCTCTCACAAGTCTGCAAGGGTGTCCATGACCCCGGAAGAGCTCGCCGAGCGGCACAGACGCAGACAAGAACGCAAAGCTGCAGAGACTGCCAGAATCATGGAAGAGGAACGTCTGCTCGCTGAAGAGGAGGAATTGCGACGCATTCGTCACGAAGCACGTCGTGCCGCGCGACGTGCAGCCGCCGAGGAGGCCGTGCGGATCGCAAGAGAAGAGGCAGAAGACATCGCGCGGAAGGAAGCCGAAGCTCGCAGACGCCGGCGTGAAGTCGAGTATGAGCGTCCCCGAGCTCGTCGAGAAAGCAAGTCCAGCACCTCCAGGCCGGGCCTCTTCGGCTTCTCTGCGTCGTCATCGTCGTCGAGCAAAGGTCTCTTCGGTCGTGATTCCAAGCCGAGGTCCTCTCCTCCCTCAAGCTCGAGG
Organism: Microcyclosporella mali; assembly: GCA_002785985.1. NCBI lineage: Eukaryota > Fungi > Ascomycota > Dothideomycetes > Mycosphaerellales > Mycosphaerellaceae > Microcyclosporella > Microcyclosporella mali. The sequence goes on from NHNU01000007.1 coordinate 743,259, forward strand.
CGCGATGACGAGCGATCGAGAACATCGTCAGCTCGGAAAGAGACGCCCGCGGAGGAAGTGTCTGAGCCTTCGAGCGCTCATGGCAGCAAAGAGGGCTCGTCGTCTCATCGCCGAAGACACCACCGCTCCGAAGGTGAGCGAACAGAGCCACGACGTAGAGAAGGAGACGACAGAAAAAAAGTGGAGACCAGTAGTCGTCGAGAGAGAGAAGGTGGAGGGGGAGGGGGGGAGAGGAAGAGCAAGCGTTCGGAGCAGCGACCGAAATCTGGTTTCTTCGGCTCGCTGCTTCGTGGATTCTAGATCTTTGTCTTATCACTCAACATTTCCATGTAAATTTGTGTATGGCGGATTCAGCGAAGCGTGGCGGGGAATCACGATGTTACGATAGCATGTACTTCCTACAGCATAATGTAACTTTCGAACATGATCAGCAAACAATCGATTCTTTCTATCTCCCTGACAGTTTTTCCTTGTGCTATATGATACGCTATATACCATATGTTCTCGGATACATTCTCCACAGATCTTGAAGACTAACACGAAATGGCATCGGTCAACAAGATGGTCTACAGGTACTCCCAACGCAGAGCACAGGCAGACTTGAGTACTGCCGATCCAGCCTATCGAAGATGGACTCGTGCCTGGTAGATCACCACTTTCGTAATATGCTCGGAACAGGCCAAAAGAGTTGCAGATGCCCTAGCAATTGAGACCAACCAGGAATCTAGCAAGGGCACGCAAACGGGCCATAGTGCCTTTGAACAGCTCTGCTTTAGATCCTTGAGGGAGGTAAAGCATCGGAGCGCCGCCGTGAGAGCGGCTGTGACGACATGAGAGTTGTCGACTAGATGGTTGTGCCAGATTCTGACCTCTCACATGTCCCTGCCGTATACTGCATACTAGTGCCGGCCTCGCTCTCGCAGGTCGACAAGTCTGGAGAACGATGTCTTACGTACTTCGCGATGCCATCTGACGTTCTCGTGGGCTTCATACAGCCCAGCATGCTAGGGTTTGTAGCTTGAGCACTCGTTCTCAGCGTGCGTGCTCTTCAAGCTCTCATGAATAGGCTCATGGTCCTTTCTTGTCGCATGTCTGGCCAGAGTCCTCAACGTTTCGGCCAGCCTGGCGTTTGCCTGTGGGAAGAAGCCCTCTGCTAGACGAGCTATGCCTTTGTATTGTAGTGGTATAGCCAGACGTCCAGCATTCTGTTCAAGAATGCTTTCGCGTCGGAGAGGATGTAGCTTTGCGCATCGGTAGTGGGTTCAACTCATACGTTCCAGGCCACCGTCCATCCTCGTCGACGCTCGTGAGCATGGAAGGACGCACCGATGATTTGGAACCAACATCTGACCTCGCAAGGTGTTCAACACTCTCCGCATCTATGCTCCCTATTCGTCTCGTCGATAGTCCTCCTACTGTCGTACGGGAGCGATAAGATGGATGTTTTGACGCGAATGGTGATCCTGGCAGTGTGCGCAACAGTGGTCCGTAACAAGGTAGACAAGCAGAAATGATGCCGACGGCAGGCTCCAGTGAGAACCAGATGGTGGCTGAGTACCCAGACCAGGAGAAATCATAGCCGCCAGTATACGCTGCAATAGCCACAAGACGACCAATGCTGGTCAGAGCGGTGAATGCTCCGAGCAGAAAGACGCCAGCAAGTGCGATTCTATTAGTCCATGACATGTTGAGATTTCGGATGTATGGCTGTGGTAGTAGCAATATGATAATGTCAATGATGACATTCGGGAGAGCCGACGCCGCGAAGAAAACAATGAGGTCGATACAGTGACCCGGCTTTTGGTAGTCCCAGAACCTGGCGATGGGCGAGCATTGCAAGAGTGTGGTAATCTCGACTCCCAGCCACCAAGTTACAATAATGCCTGCGAGTACTCTGATCCAGATCTGGAAACTCCGTTCGATGCCGAAGAGGCGGTGGTACATCAAAAGGACGCCGAGTTTATTGAGTGCCAATGCGGGCGTGAACAGCAATTCCAGGATGAACAATGTCCGAAGATATGCATGCCCTCCATCGGGAACATTCCAAAGATGTCTTCCAAGTCCCAGGGACGTTGCTATGCGTCGTGAATGAATGTTCTTTTACCGGGAAGTTGATCAAGGACGTACCTTTCAGAACACTGATGTTAACACCAAGGCTGAATATCCACGCGGCCAGAAGACTCCAGTCATCCCACCAGATTCTCGTTGGTCCCAAACGTCTCGCCAAAAATCTCAGAAGTACCGCTGTCGTCGACAGAACTATCATGACGATCTGTACAGTATTGATTGTAGGACCGCGATCACTGTTGCTGGGGGTAGAAGATGAGGACATTTCTCCGGACATGCCATCATCGAAACTTGACATGCCACGATGGGGAACGTTGGTGAATGTGACACTCGAGAAAGCGCACGGGATGTTTCCACGACGCAGAAGAAGTGATGATGCAAGCTTGTTGCTGTGCCATATTCCCAGCCCCTATGTCAACCTGTCACGGCTACTGATTGGCTGTTGCGGCAATGCACGACTGTTGTCCGTTATTAGGCGGTGATGATCGTGAGGCTTGCCCAAACCCTATCCTGGTCTGCAAAATTGGGTATATATGCGCGACTTGTGCTGTCTCGCCTACTCATTGTGAGTATCAGGCGGCGCAATCTCTCGTGTTGCGCGTGATATCTCTATCAGAGTGTAAATCGCAAGAGTAAGCAATGCCATATCGACAACGGCGTTCATCAGGGCGGAAAGACCAGGTTTCATGTCCAAATCACTTGCAGATTTGACTTTCGCGGTCGCGGAAGAGGCAAATCCTAAAAAGCGCCACGAACGGCTCAAGGGTCCGTTGATCTCCTACATCTCATCGATCTTATTTCTTGTGAATGCGAAGTCTCAATCAAAGGATCTCTGGACGATCTGTATTAATGAGTTCGGCAGTCCATCATGATACTCCTCGGCCATGAAGGAGAAGCTTCGTGTCATGCTCGTTTTGCTTCCACTCATCACACCGGACAGAAATTCAGCATCAAGTCAGTTCTGCTAGAGGCCGTTTGACTCGGTCACTTCCGATCCCCATCAGACACTAGCAAACGCGTTGGCTGGAAATGACGATGGCCTCTGAAAGGTGGTGCGTTTCCTCGTAGGAAGGGTAGTGTTTCCCGCTGGGATCATAGGAGGAGGTACTTCTGAACCCGATGACTGTACTCCCCACTTGTCTTCCCCGCCGAGGTAGACCAGGAGCTTTGATGCATACACGTTGGAGGTAGAGATGAATTGTCTCACGGACGGCAAGAGTCGGACGGGCAAATAAAGAAGACCGTGCAGGTGTGCCACGTCGACATATGTCCGATTTATTGCATCGAGTCTTGAAAGTGTGCACATGACGCGAGAGCAATGCCTATTGCGCTATCAGTGCAAAGAGCACGGAACAATGGACGACGAAATGGTTCATGCCCCGCTGAAGATGAAACAGTCATGGCGGAGGGTCATTAGATACGTTTTGTGATATTCGAAATGTCGCCGTTGCGAATCCCATGTCCAAACCCAGCACCCCAACGCCATTCCTTAATATGCTCTAGAAAATGCCGTTGACAATGTTGCTGCCGATAGTAGCACCAGCACCGAAAATTGCCGCATTACCCAGCTTCTTGCCAAACTTCTTGCCCATCTCTTGTCCCTTACCAGGAACTTTGCTCTCACCATTACCCATTTGCGAGGTTTCAAGAGGCATATTGCCATAGTTGTTCGCAGTGTTCGCTGGCGCAGCATCCTTCTCCTCAACAACCTTGACGTAACTGCGCGGGAAGATTCCCTCTTGTCCAGTCCTGGTCGAGCGACCCTTCCACCACTCCGCGTTCATGTATTCAATGACGGTAATGTGGTCATTTGGTTGCAGATTAAGGTCGCCCTCGTCGGCGCTGGAGTATGCATAGAGCGCAGTCGCCTGGCAGAGCGGAGGCCAGTTGGCGGCCGGTGGAGGAGCGCTGTATGAAGGTGGTGGAGGTTGCGGCGAAGGGTTGGGCTGGTAGTAATCGTTCTGCTTCTCGTTGTACGAGTTTCCGTTGGTCTGCGCATGGTTGAGATTGAGGTTGTTCATGGGCGAGGCTGGCGGTAGCGGCGTAGGCGTCGCATTGATGGCGGATGGCAGGGCGGAAGGCAGGGCGCCAACGGAGAGCGGTGCATGAAGGGCAGTCTGCTGAGGAATCTTTTGAAGGAGCTCGTTGAGTGTGATCGGTGTGATGACGGAGGCATCGCAGAGGTATTCCAGTTCCTTGCACATGTGTCAGTCAGGCATGTCGAAAGAGAGGCATATGTCGGGATTGGCGCATACAGCCTTGATAGTCCTGATTGAGCGGTTCACCATTGCCTGGTGCATCTCTTCGGCGTTACCCATGCTGGACGTTCAGTTTACAGCTTCGGATAAGTGCGGTGATCTAGAGTAGAAGACTTTGATAACTGTGAGAGAAGAGGATGTAAGTGTGAAGGTTGATGCGGCGTGGTCGAGGTTGAGGACGACAGTGTGGCGGAGTCAGCCTCATGCAGTTTGGTGGAGGCGTTGTGTTTCACTTCACCTATCACCAATGTCACACACCACCACGTCATTCCGTACATTTTCACGAACACAGGAGATAATGAGACCAACCACTCGATATTCGAGACATAATTGTAAACTGTTATCTATCGTACATATACAGGCACAGTTCACGCCCATTGCTCCTTGTGAGCGCCCAACGCCGTGAAATGCAAATACAAGATCCGATCACACAAGAATATATAGGGGAACATGCCACCTCCCGAATGCCATAGGTGGCGCTGGATTCAGCCAGGAAATATCGATTCCCGGCGACGTGATGGCACAATGCTGATGGGGAGGCTCCTTGCTATCGCGACAGGAAAAAGTCTCTCGAGACCGCCGGCTGCTTTGGATCTTCGGTGACACTACCAGCCGCCCTGGTCGTCCGTTGAATTTCAGAGATCAACACAGCTCACTTCCCAGGTCCAGGCTTTCCACCTCGCAACCTATTCAGGTTGTGAACATCCTTCGCCAGGCGAACCTTCTCCGTTGTCGAACGGCACTGGACGCGTTTGTTGCGCCCTCGATAGAGGTATTCACCTCGGAACTCAAAGCCCCTAGGCAGTGGCCAATTTACCAGGGCTGCCTGGAGGACTCGTGGCAGCTTGGTCTCGCTACCAGGTTCGCGTGGTCTGGTGTACAGCGGCTTGGACGTCTGCGTCTTCTTCGAGATGGCCTTGTTCGTGGGGCCTTTCCTCTCGCGGGCTGGCGGGCAGGTGCTGCGATAGCCTGAATCGCGTGTCATATCGCTCTCGCAGACCGAGTCTGCTCTGGTAGCGTCGGCGTTCTTGTCCCACTCGCAGACCTGCTCGCTCTGGCGTTGACGCTCTTCGTTCTGGGCGACGTGAGCGGCTTTTGTGTGGGACGTTTGCTTGCACCCCTTGTGGTATCTGGGCAGGTAATGGCCCACAAAGCGTTCGCAAGGCGTGTTTAGTCCACAGCTGCAAGCCATTGTGGATGCTGTCTTGTTATGTGTTGGTGGTTTCTTGTTGTGGGTCTGTGACTGTGCTAAGCAGCAGCAGCAGAGGCGCTTCAGCGATGGCTTGCAAAACGAGAGACTATGGCTTGATGTGAGGGGGTGCGACAGTTTCTCAGTATGTTCGAGACAAACCCGCCTTAGAAGTGCCAGCTGAGTGTGCCCTATATACGTGAATCTGGAGAAATGCATATGTCCTCAAATTCCATTCACCTCAAAAGCTTATTGCTTAAACGCTGAAATTTTTTAGGTCTGTGAGACGTTTTAGCTTTGGGTAGCCTATCAACGAGTCCCACAACCCATATAATGTCCTCCAGTTCAATAGTCCTCGTGGATTCCAAAATTGAAACGCTTCCGGGTTGAGCGTGATTTGGTGGGCATACATGTATATCGCCGCTTCCAAACATCGGTAAGCCCACGGCGCGCCCGATCGAAGAATAAAAATGTTTCTGCCGCAATGCCGCCAGGTATCTCAAGTTCGGTCGTGCAAGAGACTGAACATCCACCATGAATGTATTCTCGTAAACAGATGATCGCGCTTGTGTGGGCATTAGACTGCCTGTCCGTATCTGAGGTGAGTTTGTGGTCCGATACAGCGCTCCTATACTCTGCGGCGTAGCATGCAGGTAGCTTTTTCATGAAGAGCCGAAATCTTCCGACGACAACAATTTGCATCCGTGCACAAGGGATGCTCTTCCCTCGTCGAGTGAGGTCCTTTCAAACACGACACAGTCCACACTCGTAAGATTCCCTCTTGAAGTCCTCAGGGTCTGTGCCTGGACGGCCTCAACAACCCACTCTCCTGCTATCAGTCAATACTCGTCCTCTCGTCCTCCACCCCATAGTTCAGCCCCAGCCCCATGAATGATGTAGCGCTTCTCGGTGATGGAAGAGCCAAATGCGCCCTGAGATGTAACCTCGGAACTCTGGCAGAAATTTTGGCGTGGGTGGCATCCACTTGGAATGGGACCTTTGGCTCGAAAGCTTAGATGACTATGAAAATACCGGGTTGCAAGAGTCCTGAGCTGATATTGAAGGCATTAAGGCAGCGGTGACAGACCAGTTTGCGGTACATGGGAGTGTCTGTGGATGTGGCGAGGCTTCGAATTGAGATGCAACGTCGAGAGCTCAGCCATGGTCCTTTTCGCTATATAGCAAGGCCTCAATGATCTTCGAAGCTGGCATCGATCCTTCCTGGCTCGGTGTCAAGGACATCGGTAATTGCAATCAATATATTAGCGGCATTTGGGAGTTGCCATCTTATATGTAGTCAAGTAGGCTGCATCACACTCGGCAAAGCCTATGACAAGCAGCACAATGGCAACAGCATTAGTCTGGACTACTCCGCGGCTTCACGAAAATCCAAGACAGTTCGATATGTGTTTCAGATGATTGAGGTCACAAAATCACCAGAGTGAGGTTGTAGTCGATGCGGCCCGCGAATGGCCTCTTTCGACTTTCACCGAACACTGATGTCGTCCCAGTGTCTACAATCCTGGCGGTCGCGCCGCTGAGGGTGTAATTATGTGAAGGTGCCGAAAAATGGTCAATTCTCTGTACTTCGTGATTCCTTCGTTTCGCCATAGCGCCGCGCTAAAGAACAGATATACCCACGCTCAGTCCGAGCGCTCCAATGTTGTCCATTACGAAGCTCTCCACACGTTCTCCTTCAACAGTACTGTGTTCCGCTTGGGGATGCAGCAGGCCGGTTCGGACTGTCTGCTATGCTTGCCGAGGATGCTCTGCCATCATTGTCCGGGTGTGTGCTCACTTCTGCGTAGTCTGGAGGTTTGAGGCCCGCCTGCTCCCTCGATAGTGTCTGCATCGGAACAGCCGGTCCAGAGCTCGCAGAAAGAGGCCCTGACTCTTCGTCTGCCGCTTTGGGGATGTAGGGAGGCGGCGCTTCTCCGTGCTCATTCAGTCCCTCCTCGTGGCTCACGTCTGCTGACCTCCACCGCCCTTGCCAATACCGTCTTCTTGCCCTGGAAGGATCCCAGGCGTTCAGGTCTCGTTGCAGAGCAGTCTCACTGGTCTGCCGTATGAATAACCCGTACTTCTTTTTTCGCTTGTAGGTCAAATATCCTGCAATTCCAGCCACGCAAAGAATGAGAGCAACGAAGATCAGGTAGTGGCTGTAAATACTGCCAGTGTTCGTCTTCCCATCATCTTGCTGACCAGCAGTGTCGGTGTGTGGAGGAATCGCATCATTCGTCGAGGTCGGGTTGGTCGAGTCGGTGGTATCTTGGGCTGACGCTAGGGAGAGCGCCAGCGCGAGCAGTGTAATCAGGGTTCGGAGGCGGAGCGCCATTGTATGCATTGTCTGATGCGTAAGTACGAATCGCCAACGTCGACAGAATTAATCGAGGTTGACGCGCTATATGCGGCCGCAGGATGGAATCGGAGTCGAAGTGGCGACAGGAACAAGTGGCGGCGTAGTCGGCACCTTGCGGGGCCAGGCAAGGGGCGGAAGTGCTTCGTCAGCTAGGAAAGTTGCGCGAGGAGGCTCGGCATCGTTGATGCTTTCATTCAGGCTATGCTGTATACTCATCGTAGGACATTGAACGCATGGGAGGGGCACATGAAGATAGTGCGACATCCAGAGCACGACACATCATTCACCTGTTCCCTTCTTGTGGGCCCAAGCTCGATCCTTAGCGCCAGCGCTCCTGCAGCTTCTGTTCATGCCCTTGCGTCTGCATTCCAGCAGACAACATCGAAACATTCCTGACGGATATATATCGCCGCCATGCCTCGTGCAAATGCTGGTGAGTCTCTTCTCCAGCGCGTGTGAAGAAAAAAAAACGCCGTTCTCATTTCTGATGATTGGTCGTTACCTCACAGGCATCCTTGTCGAGTGTGACCCTTCCATCAAGGCCATCATTATGAAGATCGATGCCGAGCATGGCCACTCTCTGGTCATTGAAGACATCGATGACGAGCACCTGCTGGTCAAGAAGGACAAGCACGAAGTCTTGAAGGCGTTACTGAAGGACGTGGGTCACGCTTTCCTGTGTCATCAACCACGTATTCCTGCTGATAACCTCGTGCAGGCTCTGAAAGACGCTGTCAAGGTTGCCGAAGAGGACTCTGAATCGGACTAGATGATCTTGTTATACAACGGCCACGCACACGTCGATGATACCCCTGGCACGACTAGAACATGAGCTTCGAACTGGCACCCGCAGATCAGAAGGTTGCCCGGAATACGATACTACTATGTACCCACGACTGGACAGCCATACTTCGTTGAGTCCTCGCGATCTAAACGTCCTCCGAAGTTGGCATAGTCTTCTTCTGTCCGGCACCCTCCACAGCACCAACCCAGCTCACACGTTCCGGAGCGAAGAGCTCGACGACAGGCTTCGCATCTCCAAGAGCGTTCACATCGTCCAAAACGCCAACCTTGATGATTCTGCCACCGGCCATGCTCTCGCTCTGGCGCCACAAAGTCGAACCGCAGTCGCCGCAGAAGTATGAGGTAATGCTGGAGCCGCTGTCTGCCGTTTTTGTGTATTCCTTGGGCGTTCCTTTTATGACGGAGAATCCTTCGCCAGGGACGATGATGTTGGTCGAGTAGGTCGATCCGCTGATCTTTTTGCAGTCTTGGCAATGGCAAAGAGCCTCCACGGCGTCAGACATCTCTCAGTGCATTGCAAAAGTGTTGTGACAGTCACTGACCTTGGCCTGGACTTGACCAGTAGTCTTGATGCGCACCGCATCGCAGAGGCAACCGCCTGCATCAGGGTTCAGCCTTGTAAGGAATGGAAATGTGACCTTACTCACCCTCAGACATGATGCTCGGTTTCGGTTTCTACGAAATCTGGGGATTCTGCTTGTGATTCGTCGGAACAGAGAACAGACACCTTGATGGACGAACTAAGAGTTGGGCGTGACAAGACTACTTATACTCACTGCAGTGCAGTGCGGCATTGCATAGCTGTTCTCTCTTCCTTACCAAGATAACAAGAGCTAAGCACCGGCTTTACTGCCGTGCGCGGGGCAATAGTCGAGGCGTTGACAAATAAGTGCGGGCCAAGAACCGCGCAGTCATGCTGTTTCTCCAACCGAAGCTGCAGTGAGTGCAGACCGACTCCGATAACGCAGGTCTGGCCAGATACGAAAGGAGTTCATGGGCGAGGATCCCACAGGCTGAATGATGACAATAAGCTGCTGACCGACGCGTTCCAACTTCCGGAAGCTCCAAGTAGGAAGCTCCCAAGTCCTTTCTTCGACCGAGTTAGGGAGGCCTTGAAATCGAAGAGTTTCGTGCTGAAATACTGTGACAGGCAAGGTATTTTTACCCGACTGTCGATCACCAGATCCGGCGGCCAGGACCAGCAGATGCGAGCAGCTCAAATACAGTCAAGACAGGTTGATGAAGGAATTCGACCTATTCTATTCACACATACCTATCACGACATGACAAAGACCACCTATTTCCGGATTGCCGATAGAGTGAAATGCCATCCACTTCAGCACGATCTTTCCACTGCCAACCGTTTTCTCGACCAGTTTCAGTCGCTTCCCGTTGAAGTCTATACCATACTCATCTCTTCAAGGACGAGCCAATCCCCGGAAGCACTCCATATCAGCCTGCCTCCTCCAACCTCTCCCTATAGTCTCGCGCCAGGTAGCCAATGGGAATGAAATCTGATCTGAACGTCTCAGGTCTCGCAGTTCACACATGACCTTCCGACGATATATTGAGCAGACAGAACCTTGGTGTGATGTACATCAGGCACTGCGATATATTTCAGCCTACATCATGTTCGTACTTGCAGGAATATCTGAATGGTAATCATGGTATGATCATCATATACGAGACTGCAGAGCAACGGGCTACGCAGGCACAGCCATACCATCACCTCTGGGATCACTCCCGGCACTCCAGATTCCCATCTTCTCGATAGGATCCACATGCCATCTGATGATCTGTCCCCTTCCAAACAGACCTCTGCCCATGCCCTTGACGACTTCCACCTTATGGCCTAGTTTCTTCATACCTTCCACAGTCTCCTCACTGATACCTTCCTCGAGGTAGACGGTCATGTCCATCACATCTCCAGCGTCAGGCATCCCGGCTCCGATACAGACGCGCGGAGCATCGAGAGCAGCTTGGGGTGTCAGACCAAAGACGAGCTGGTTCATGAGGACCTGTACGTGTCCTTGTGGCTGCATGAAGCCGCCCATAACGCCATAGACGCTGTGTAAGCTCTGGTCGCTCACGTTTGTGATGAGAGCGGGGATAATGGTGTGGTACGGCCTCTTGTTCGGCGCCAGGATGTTTGGATGGTTCGCGGGCTGTAGGGCGAAGTTGGCCGCGCGGTTTTGGAGGGTGAAACCACAACCCTTAGGGATGATGCATGTGCCGAAGCCGCCATAGTTACTGTTGATGAATGAGATGCCGTTACCTTCGCTGTCACTGCAGGCGAAGTAGACAGTGTCCGAGTGATTGTGTGCCGGGGAGCCGTGACCAAGAGGTGGGCTGGCCTTTGCTGGGTCGAACAATTTTGCTCTCTCTGCAAGGTACTCGGGGGACACAAGCTCTTTGCTGGGTACCTTCTCGACATTCGGATCTGCTATCCACCAATTACCATCGGCAAAAGCGATGCGTAGAGCTTCGACAACGGCGTGCAGATACGTTGCTGAATTGTGATCTTTGCGCGAGAACTTCGGGATCTTGCCAGACTGTTCCAGCTGTTCAATAATGCCCAACGCCATGAGAGCGACGATGCCTTGGCCGTTCGGTGGATGTTCCCATAGCTCAACGCCATCCTCACTCGCATCACCCATATGCTTTCCATGTGACTTTGCAATGTCCTGAGCCTTGAACTTCAAACTTATCGCATCGAGCTCTTCCGTGCCGAGATCCATGTGATTCTTGAGATCTTCCAGCGTCAAGTGTCCTCCAAGGTCTTGCACCACCTTGACCAGCTCTTCCGCGACCTTGCCAGTGTAAAAGCCTGCTTTCTTATTCTTCCCCACCAAACGAAATGTATTCGCCAGCGTCGGATTCTTCATGATCTCGCCTGGTCGCGGCGCTCGACACCCATCTTTGGCACTCGGGTCTTTCTTCAGCATCTCTGCTCCATTGGGCGATGCTCGTCGCATCAGAGACTCCGAATGCTCCCAATAATACGACATGAGTTCGCTGACGGGGAAGCCCTCCTCTCCCAACTTCGCAGCAGGTTCCAGAATCTCTTCCATACTCAACTTCCCACTTCCAAACTTCTCGACCGTATCCACCCATCCAGCCGCAGCACCAGGGACAGAGACAGCATGTACGCTGTCCATCGGTATCTTACCATCTTGACCATCCTTCAGACCCAAGCTACCTCTGATTGTCTCCAGCGTGCACTTGCTCCCGGCCCGTCCAGACCCGTTCATAGCATGCACCTTCTTCGTCTTTGCATTGTAGAACAGACAGAACATGTCTCCACCGATGCCTGTGCTGCCTGGCTCAGTCATATTGAGACCTGCGGCTACAGCGACGGCGGCATCTGCACAATTGCCACCTTTCTGAAGGATCTCGATGCCACATTTTGCCGCCAGTGGTTGCGTGCAGGCTACGATGCCTTTTGTGCTATGGACTACCGATCGACGGGAAGGAAACGAAGCGAACTCTGGGTCCTTGGCTGGTTGGAGGGCAGCTGGATTGAGAGGCATGTTCGCGACAGCCTGGACTGGATGCAGTGGAAGGAGAGTATATGCTCAGGAAAAGAACGGGCAGTGTCTAGCAGAGCACTGCTCGACAAAACTCGAGAGAGTAGTATTTGTCCCCAGATCGACAAGAGGGGCACTGTAGGTTTGAGTGGGTGTATTGATATCGGCCAGCAGCTCAGCGAAAGGGTCGGCTATTGCGGATCGTTGAGAGCGCCTGTGAGGACAGGTAGTATAGTCTGTTCTGTACTAGAAGAGAGGAGTTTCTGCCAATAGTTACGTAGCTCTTCCATATCTCCTGTGTCATTAGTTGGACGAGCTCTCCCACCTTCCTACCTCGATCTCGAGTGTGCCGAGCTCGGCCAAGCAGCTCGCCGCCGTACCATAAATGGACCTCACGTGCGTTGGCCGAGCTGGGATCTACATCTCGTGAATTCATGAATGCGTGTATTGACTCAGACTGGTGATGTTCGACATGTGAATGAAAAGAACAATAGAAACAGCAATGAAGAGGCGTGATGGTCCGATGGAGGCTGAAGATCTGATACCAGGAACACACCACCGACACAACGCCACCCGTGCGCCGCACGTCCCTTCTTCTTCTTCTTCTGGCCATCGGCCATGTCATTCTCCGATGTGGCGTTGTCATCAAAAAGGACGAATGATGAATGACTTCACAATATGCTTTTCTTGATGAACACAGCCAAAGCTGCTGCTGCTCCCATATACACAGCCCCAGTCTCAATCCCGATCTTCCGCCTTGAGCATCTGCATACATAAGAAATACAAATCCCCAACATAAGATCCCACCACCTCGCTTCCGATTCTGAGATTCCCCCAAAACACCAAATCATGTCCGACCAACCCGCCACCACCAGCAGCAGCTCCAAATTCATCCGCGGCGCCGGCGACGTCGACTCCCGACTCTGGGGTCCCGCGCGCTGGGTCGCGCAGCTCGTACAATACCTCATCGCAATCGTCATGGTCACCATAGCCGAGGGTTTCAAAGCCATCGTGTCCGGCGAGAAGCCGTCAGGGAAGAAGAAGAATTAGGAGCGCATAGACGGGAAACCGAGCAGATGAAAGAGTACTCGACAGGATTGCATATGCCACTTCCAATAGTGTTGGGCAGATGGGGGAAACATGCGGTGCGACGGATCAGAACGAGAGGATGATGAAGATGCGACCCGAGCTTGTCCGGGGATTGGGAATGGAGAGCATGGGTGTACCGCGAATGGCCCGCTCGGCTATCCCGTGCTATGCGGCGGAGGATGAGATGCTTGCAAAGGACGACTTGATGATGAGATGATGAAAACGGCAAACAATGGTACTGAAACGAGGTGGAGGTGGAAAAGAGATGCTTCATGCCTATCATGCTCATGGACATTTCAATACGTATTATGCATTTACAGGCTCGTTGTCAGCGGGCCTCTTCAGATGCAAAACATCAAAACCAGCGCCATAGAGTTCCTGCCAAGCAATCGTAGAGGTTTGATTCTCGGCGCCAAAGGCTCTTGTTAACCTCTCACTCTCGGCTGCATCGCCGTTGATCACAGGGTGCGCATCGTCCTGGGTTTTGCCCACGGCACCCTGACCCCATATTCTGCTCGAGTCGTTGTTCAGGTATGTGCCGATATTTCGAAACGTCAGACTGATACGCCGTCCATCGTGTGCCTTTTCGGCTTCCACGAGCTCGACGGAACGCCTCTTGTCCGCAGTAATTCCATGGAGATACTGGGCATTCGTGTCTAGTGACATCGTGATCATTGAATTGTGTGGCATTGGTACTCGACATGTCGTCCGAGAGTTCGGCTGTGGCGATGCATGTGTGTTCCACCGTTTCGTTCTGAGCCGCATAGTCCTCTGCGCGCCGAACGATACGTTGACGATCTTACTCCCAGGTACAATGTCCAGCGTCTTGTCGGTGTGTTCGGAGATGAAGTCTGTGCCGCCGCGGTAGAGTTGTATCAGTGCGTGATTGAGTGGATGGCCGGTGATCTTCTCAGCTGCTTTTCGTACCCGATCGACTGCTGGCGTCCACGTTTGCAACGGCATCGTCTGATCTGATGGATGTCGGTATACAGGCATGTTCCCAGCCGCGTCTATATCTCCCTGACAACATACCAAGCGTGGCACTTCGCCTGTTTGGTGGTACATAGTCTGCCAGTTAACTTCTCGATTCAGCTCATCGAAAATGGTGTCTGCCAGATCGGCGGGGAGCAAGTCATAGAGGATTTGCGAGCCTGCGCTTTCTCTCTCCTTACCCTTGCCGAATAATGGTTCACTTCTGGCAAGTACGGATGCTTCATCTTGTTGCTCTTGCGCACGTCGCATCATGTCTTCGTACTCTATAATGGTAGACGGTGCAAGATGTGCTGCAACGGATAATGCCGCCAGTCCTGGATGCTTAGGTCGTATTGACAGAGGAGTCGTTGAACGTGTAGGGTCCGGGGGGATGATGTTCAACCAAGGCTCCTTGTGGTTCCGCGGAGAATACGATGACTCACTCACGTCTATCCTGCGGTCGTGACTGGAGGAGCCTGATGTGTCGAGCTTGGGCTGCTTCTTCGACGTTCCATCGTAGCTTCGATTGGGGCACGACGACTGCTGCTGCCGCTCCGGGTAATCGTTAGTGCTAGATTGCGCATGTTGAGCGGGAGGCGTGTGGGCTGCTAAATGCCGTGAGCCTAAGCCAGCTTCACTTGAACATTGCTGCTCGAGCCACTGCTCAAGCATTCCGGACTGACGTACAAGTGGGAGGTCGAGCACCTCTTCTTCAACGCTGCCGTCATCACTGTCTGCTTCCAGCTCGTCTTCTGACGACCCCTCTTCAAAATCATCTTGCTCGTCGTCTTCCGGAGTGCGCAGCTGGCCGATCACCTTGTCGCTCCTGGTGGTCTCGGCCTCCATGATGTCCTGGAGCTGCTTGATTGCTTGATCATGTCTGTCCTTCTTGCGATACCCAAGGCAATCAGTGATCAAGATGATCCTGATCCCGTAACGCGCAGCGTCCATCGCAGTGGCATAGACGGAGAGGTTCGTGATGTTACCACACACGTACAGCTCTGTGATGAGCTTGGATCGAAGAGTCAGGAGCAACGATGTCGCGCCGAAAGCCGAGTAATGGCTTTTGACGACCTGCATGTCCTTGCCTTTCTGAATCAAGGGCTTTACCGGGGCTGCATATTCTGCACCGGGGCTGCCTTTTACGCAACAAGGCTCTCGGGTAGCAGTGCGAGACAGGAAGAGTTCCTCATCGTTCTCGTCTTCGTCAATCCGCGACAGAGTAGCCATAGACTCAGGCGACGACTTCTGAAAGTCAGCGGTGGCAATATATTCATCCGCGTCAGCGTCCGGTGTTACATGAAATCGTTTGACAGCCCTCTCCGAATTCGATAGCTGTTGGCCTCGACGGGTATCTTGGTCAGAGGGGACATGCTCGTCTCTGCCGGTGAAGCGTCCAGCAATGACTGTGTCGCCTGAGGTGTCATGCCCACTCACTGGCCGAGTGCTTTCAAACTCCGAACGAACCCAGATGACATGTCCGAATTCGCGAAAGGCAGGAACAAGCTGGACAATACGGTCTAGGTAGCCGGTATCGTTGACCGGCAGCTTGCCCTTGGGATCGACGAAGTCGTTCTGCAGACCGAGCAGAATGAGGCCCTTGCGGGTCTGCAGATTGGGCGTCTTTTGTGAGAGCAGAGCAAGCAAGGACGTCATGGTGGGTTTGAAATGGACGTAGATAGAGTCAGGCCGTCTGCGGGCTGAGGCTCGGCCGAAGTCGCTCGCTCGCTAGCAAGGAAGGCGGGCGTGCAGTGGTGGCGTGCAAGCAGCGAGAGCCAGGCGGCGGCGGTATGAAGACGATACGCACGCAGCTTATGCCATGCACAGCAACGGGGACCGGAGGCGTAGCAGCAGCAGCGAGAAGGTCGCGGGACTGGAGACGGAACAGAGTCTGGTCTGATGAAACAACTGACGAGACGGCTTCTTGCAAGCAACGGATAGGGAGGGTGGGAATTGCAGTGGTGCGACTGGAGAGACTACATGCTTGTTGCGAATGTCCCGGCGGAGTGGTTCTGCTGTGCAAACGAACGGGAGTGGGACAAGCAAGGCCTTCTAGCACTGGCCCGGGCAGGCGAGGCGGAGCTGCTGCATGCTACGAGATGGATGCAGTCCTGCTGGTGAGCGCAGTGGATGTCGGCGTGCGCGACTTTTGGGGGCTGTAGAGATGTTGTCGGGTCTCTCAGATGGGGCCGTCGTCAGAGCGAGGTGGTGCCCTGGTGGTAGTGGGCGGGCACGAGATTATTTCTCTGGGGCCGGTCGGATGTAGCCGACAAGAAAGGCGGCGTATGTAGGGATCAAGATAGGGACGGGGATAGGAGTAGGAATGGGAATATGGGAAGCGGTGGTTTCGGTGGGTGGATGAGTGGGTAGGCAGTTGGTGATGGTGATGGTGGTGGTGATGGTGGTGGTGGTGGTCCCGTCTAGTTCAAGATGAGAAATGGCAGTCGCCGCACGCCACTAACTCTCGCGCGCGCGCACATACAAATGCTATATTCCGAGCACGTAAACGAGCATCCCACACGAGGCATTAACATCACCAATCATCATCACCGATCATCATCATCGTCATCATCATCATCACCATCATAATCACCATCATAACCACCATCATCACCACCAATGCACGCAGGCAGATCGCAAGCAGCGTTCGTGAGGAGATAGGCCTTCGCAACGTAAACCGTATAATATCATCACGGTACTAATCAAAGACACTTCGGCGAGGGGATTAGCGCGCCGGTGCCAAACTGCCGAAGACTTTGGCGCAACTACGGTACATATGTATACATGTACATTGATTGTACATGTACCGCCCCTCTACCGCTACTACGAATATCACCACGGAAACCATCAAAATCCACCCACGGCTGATGATACATACAACCGCTTCTCCACAGAAACGCCCCAAGCTTTGTTGCCAACAGAACCCTTGCAAATTGCAAGGTAGGTAGCTAGCTACAACAGCGCTGGACTGGGCCTTGCGGAGGGCGGAAGGCGGAAGGTGGAAGGTATTCTGGCGAACCCACCGGCGATGGTAACGTGTAGCCTTGAGATCGACAACTTCACCATCACACTGTCCGCCTATCAATCTCTGGAGAGGGTCGAAGCACGAAAGCATGCAGACTTGTATCGGACACGTCATGGATGTACATGATATGCGTACAGATACCACAAATGTTGGCCAATGGCGACCCAAGGCCCTGCGTCTTTTTACCCAAATCAGAATGTCCTTGTTCGGAACGGAGCAGCGCGCCTATCAAAGTGTGGCACGGCTTGACCGTTTGTCGCTAATAAAGCCCAAACTTCGTTCACTTCTCCTGCAGACGAATTTCCTATCTTCATGGCTGCAACCGCCGGGCGGCTGGCTGACAGCTTCCCCGGGCCCGAAATGCATGTCTGTTGGCCTTGATTCATAGCGATGATCCTTCATGCGTGCCATTCCTGTCACATTTCTTCCTTCCTCCTTCGCCTTGCTTTCGTAGAGAGTCGATCGCACTACCTGAAGCTGCGGGATGCCGACAAATGAAGCGGTGTCCATGCTGAGAGGGAAATCAGATCGCCTTCGAGCCCTACATCGAGAGTGGACTGGAGGTTGGCTTGTTGATCAGTCGTTCAATGCTCTCTTTGCTGGTGCCCGTGCCCGCCACACCCACAGACGACAGACCTCGGGTTGAAGGCGAACACGTCGCCAATGGTTCACGGATCAAGAGCTCTCATCATGCGTGGGCATGCATGTCGAATCGCGCTTGTAACGGTGAGCGCGTAGCGGCTGCACTCCGGTACCGCCTCTGCTTCGTCAAGCTTGTGGGCGCTCTCGCCAGCAAACGCGGAGTGCTTGCAGTTGGTGCCAGCATAAGCTCGCCTCGCCTGAGACACTGTCCAGAATGAGAGGTTGAGAGTGGTGATCTCTGCAGTAGTGTTGCAAAAAGTCTCACGCGCGTCAAGCGGCACAGGTTAGCCGCACGTGCAGTGTCAAATGCATGCACCTTGCCGCATCAACACAAAATGTAGCGTCCTTCACTGCAGCTCCGTGTTCATGCAAGCACAGGGTCGATTGATGCATCAACCAGCCTTTGCGAGCTCCCGAAGCCTGGCGGAGCTTTGTTCAACACCCTCCTGGAAGCCTACTGCACGCGCAAGGCTGACTGCCTCCTGATATTTACGTTTCGCCCCTCCAATGTCTTTGCTCATTTCAGCAAACTCTCCGAGATTGTGCAAGGCTACGGCACAGCCAACATCGCACTCTTCAGTCCTGATGGGTGGTTGGACAGAGGCCGCAATGTCCAAAGCCTTTTGTGCCCATGTTCTGGCATTCTCAACTTGAGATTCCCTCGTCACCATCGGACCAACACCAGGAGCCTTGACATTCCGAGAAGTAGCATATGCTTGGGCTTCACGAGCGGCTTTGGGAGACTGCTGAGCCATGCTTGATGCCAGGTTGTTCATGAGAACCACAGTATGGCAGTCGGTCGTCGGGTATGTATTCAGTGCCCGCAGGAACAGCGGTGTCGCGAGATAATGTTGACCCTTCTCTTCATATACGTGGGCGAGGCTCTCCATCACGGCGCCCAATTCTTCTGGCGACAGCCATTTGCCCTCCTCCTGTTCTGTGACATTCTCATTCATACGTCGCTGCTGCTCTTTCAAGGCCGTTTCCATACCCCACGTCAGCCGCTCCTCAGCCAAGTCGCGTTTCCAGATGGTCGGGTGCACGTAATACTCTCCTAACTTCCAGCAGACCTGGCAGGTCTTGTAGAGGATGTGCGTACGTTTGATTTTGCTGTGCTCATGCAGTTCTGCCATCTGGAGCCATCTCATGTTTTCTTCTCTTACGACCTCGAGGACTTCGATCGACTTGTTCACTTGGTCGGCTCGTTCCATCAGGAATGCGATTTGGATCTTGATGCCCATGACCTCGTCGCTGAATGGATCCATTCCAAGTTCAGTCGCGACCTCGAGGGCTTGCTTGTAATACTTGACAGCCTGAGCGGGCTGCAGTTCGACACTGGTGTAGTAGACCGCCCGCCTCAGCTTCTTTGCGACCTCTTCCGGGTAGTTGTGGTAGGGCTTGAGGATGTACTCAAAGTAGACATAGTTGACGTAGACGAGACAGCCGGCGCCGAAGAAGATGATGATGGACGCGAGTGTTATGGAGAAAGGGTTCTCTCTGAAAAGCTTCTTGCCGTTCTCTATGGCAGACCCGGACCGAATCCAGGTGCCTTGTAATCGTCTTTGGCATGTTTCGAGCGGAATTTGTACAGCTGAGCGACTCGCAAGGTGAGGTCGGCGCGAGGCATTGTGGAAGTGGCGTTTTGGCGGCGCTATCTGTCTGGACATCTGCCTCAATGGCAGCGTCAGTATACGACGGCTCGCCATGGTGAAGATGCGTTAAATTTGATGGGCAAGATGGATCATCAATGGAGAGAGCTCATCAGATTTCAAGCCCCAACCTCAATTAAACTCCGCCAGCGATGATGACGTCGCGTCAAGCTCCAATGGCAAACGCGACAAGCTGGAGTCCTCCTTCTTAACCTCTCATACTCTTTTCATCAACCCATTGATAAAACAAATGGTGTAAGCAGTCATGTGTGGGCGCTACGTCTTATCAATGCGTCCATCGCAGGTGCGACAGAGGTTGGTGGAACAGGACATGCCGGCAGAAGAAGCTCCTGATGACCAGGATGATCGCCTCCGCCAGACATACAACTTCGCTCCCGGTTACCATGGTCTCATATACCGCGCAGATACTGGCGATCGAGGTGGCGATGGCAATGCAGATTCTGACAGCAATGCCGACGACAGTGGTGAGTCGTCGCCTAAGAGAGCCAAGGTCTCCCACGACACCGTACCACCGGCAGTAGACGGTCGAGCCATGCACGAGATCAAGTACAAGTTGCAAGCGGCGAAATGGGGTCTCATTCCGTTCTGGACCAAGAGACAACCAGATTATGGAAGCCAGATGAAAACCATCAACTGTCGTGATGACAGCTTGATCGAGAATAGAGGCATGTGGAATACCATGAAACAGCGGAAGAGGTGTGTAGTGCTTGCCGAAGGCTTCTTCGAGTGGCTTAAGAAGAACAATGGCAAGGTAAAGGTTCCACATTACACGAAGCGCACGGATGGGCAGTTGTTATGTTTCGCTGGTCTGTGGGATATGGTCCAGTATGAGGGCAGTGACGAGAAGCTATATACCTACACCATCATAACCACGGATTCAAACAAGCAGCTCAAATTTCTTCACGATCGCATGCCCGTCATACTGGATCCTGGGAGCAAGGAGATGCGGGCATGGCTCGATCCAGCAAACGTCGGCTGGTCGAAGGACTTACAAAGCATTCTGAAGCCGTACAATGGAGAGCTAGAATGTTACCCAGTCGATGGGGCCGTTGGCAAAGTCGGCAACAACAGCCCGTCCTTCGTTATACCAATCGATAGCAAGGAGAACAAGAAGAACATTGCGAATTTCTTCGGCACACAGCGAGCCACCGCAGCAGATGTCGCTACCAAGAACGAAGCCGCTCGCAAGGAAGACGCTATCAAAGAAGAAACAAAGACCAAGCACGAAGACGACCCTCGCGACACGACGAGTAAGCTCGAGACCACCGAATACAACGCGCCATTACCCAAGCCCAAGGGCGAACCCAATGATAACCTCTCGCAGCGTCTCAACGATGATAGCGAGGACCTCAATGATTCAGACATCATCAAGGCAGCCGATGAGCAGAATCAGCGTGGCATCAAACGAGAGCTCGACGAGATTGATGATAGGACTTTGATCGATGCTGCTGAAAGCCCGCCAAAAAAGGCCATCAAGACTGAGAAATCTTCGCCTTCGCCAGTCAAGAAGGCCACTCCAAACAACCGGAAGACCAGGAGCGCCACCACCAACGACACTGTTGCGAAGATCCCTACGAAGGGAGATGCGAAGATTACGAGTTTCTTTGGTAAATGAGGCCGCGACACCACGTTTGAAGAATATGCACCCGATATTGGTATCACTGCCCTGTGTCGGGTTGCTGACGACATGCAATATCTCGTTGGCGGGCGCTGTACGACGTGGAGAAAATTCAAGCTCCGGCTTAAGCACCGACCCCTGCAGAATCGCATGGCTTCACCACGCCCCCTGGGATTAGCGTTTTTGGATGTGAAAGTCCAACAAAGCTAGCTCAACGAAGCATTCCACATGTCACACGCAGGATGATGGCAGTGATCTGGCATAGGTCTCTTGTGCCTCACCAAGATTGTTCGATCCAGCGGAACTCGGCAGACTCTGGCTGAAGACCATCCCTGTCGCCGCGTGCCAAAGTGTGGGACTACGCCAATCCGGCTTGATGTCCTCTATAGGTTCGGTCGTTTCACATATATCCACCACTTCGTCTACGTGACGGCGCTTCTGCTTCGCTTCGGCATTCGCCCAGGAGAAGGGAGTTTCAACGCCGATACTGGAATGCTAAGCGTGCCTAGCAATCTCTCTCGGATTACATCAATCACAATCCTTCACACTCCCAAGGCCGCACCCCACTTGGTGAAGTCGCTCCCCTAGCACTGTGCCCTTGAATGTTATATGCTCGAAACAAAGCACTTTGGATGAGACTGGTCGAGGCCAGTCTGTAAGAATTTGCTGCAGGCAACTCCACCCAACAGAATGGATCAGACCATTAAAAGAGCTTGTTATATAGAGCCAAGAACTCACAAGCTCTTCCAAGTAGTCTTATCCTTCACTTCAAACCTCCTACACAATCTTGATACCTTCGGAACAGCGGTGCTGTGCCTCTCCTTCACAGTTCACTCTTTCAAGCAATCGCTGTGCCAAGCCACTCCGACCTTTGTCCTTCGTTCAAAATGGTATACCAAAAGACACTCACTTCCCTCCTGCTCGGTGCTGGCGCCGGGCTCGTGGCTGCCCACCCAGCTCCGTGGTGGAACCTAGAGCGTGCCCACCACGAGCACAAACCGTACTCCTTCAGTAGCTTCCCTACTGGCACCAGCGCGGTCATTCCAATCGGCACTGGCTCTTCCGCCATCGTTCCAACAGGCACAGGCACTGCGTTCAGCTCTGGTGTTATTCCAACAGGCACAGGCACTGCGGCCAGCTCTGTTGTTGTCTCATCTGCGACTGGTGTGTCCGTTGGTCAATCGAAGAAAACCTCTGAGAGCTCCAGCAGCGCCAGCGCCGCCAAGGCGTCATCAACCTCGACCTCGACTGTTACTGCCTCCAGCGGCTGCACTTTCACCGATGCCGACGCAGCCAAGTCGTCTAAGGCTTCGTGCTCTTCTATCATCCTCAAGGACATCACTGTTCCAGCGGGCACAACCCTGGACCTGACTGATCTCACAGATGGAACGACCGTGGAGTTCCAGGGTACTACGACCTGGGAGTACAAAGAGTGGGAAGGTCCCCTAGTCAGCTTCTCCGGAACCGACATCACCATCACCGGTGCATCTGGCCACGTTCTCGATGGCAATGGAGCCGCCTGGTGGGACGGCGAAGGCAGCAACGGTGGCGTCACCAAGCCCAAGTTCTTCTACGCTCACAGCCTGACCGATTCCGTGATCAGCGGCTTGAACGTCAAGAACACTCCTGTCCAGGGCTTCTCCATCAACGGTGCTTCCAACCTTCAAGTCAAGGACATCACTATCGACAACACCGACGGCGACGCGACCAACAGCGATGGCGACGCTCTCGGCCACAACACGGATGCTTTCGACGTCGGCTCTTCCACCGGCGTCTACATCTCTGGCGCCAATATCAAGAACCAGGACGATTGCCTCGCCATCAACTCGGGCACTGACATCTCCTTCACCGGCGGTAGCTGCAGCGGTGGCCACGGCCTCTCTATCGGATCCGTCGGTGGCCGTAGCGACAACGATGTCGCCAACATCTACATTGCCAACAACACCATTTCTGACTCTGACAATGGTGTCCGTATCAAGACCGTCTACGAGTAAGACTCCCCCAACACCGGTCTCCATACCTTGTACCCTGCTAATCTCTTTGCTTCCCTCTTTTTAGTGCCACCGGCAGCGTCAAGAACGTCACATACTCCAGCATCACGCTGTCCAACATCGCGGATTACGGTATCGTCATCGAGCAGGATTACGAGAACGGCTCTCCCACCGGCACTCCTACCGATGGCGTCCCCATCACGGACCTCTCCATCGAGGATGTCACCGGTACTGTCACGGGCACAGAGGTGTACATTCTGTGCGCTTCGGGTGCTTGCTCCGACTGGACTTGGACTGGCGTCTCGATCACTGGAGGAGAGAAGAGCTCTAAGTGCTCGAATGTGCCTTCTGGTGCCTCTTGCTAAGCGCAGAGGAGGGAACGTGTAGAGAGATCTTTCGGAGGTCATTGGGTCGTTTTTGAATTCGTGTACCATATTATTCAATTAGTTGAGTGTGAGCCGTCATCATCATGCTGCTTCTCACACCACTTCCATATCTTCGTCGTCTTGAGCTCGGGGCCTCTTCGCAGGCGATGCGATTGCTTGTCTTCCACTGCTCGCAGGATCTGCATGGAATTTGATCGTCACATCATGCTTCATCCTCACCTCTTGCGGTCTGAACTCCAAATCTTCGTTCTTCACATCCCTACCGTTGACCTGGGGTGCCTGTTGCGGCATCATCTGCTGCTGCTGCTGCACTTGCATTCTTTGATGATTATTGTACGCATTGTGCATAGCACCACCTTCGTCCAGCTCCACAGGGCGGATATTCGTGCACCTATTACCACCACACCGTCAGTCAGTTCGCAGAAGATTTGGAGGTTGTGTATGACTCTACCCCAGAACCTCACAGTAATCTCTCGCCTTCCTCATCGCGTCCGCCGCTGCATCCCGTCTCAGTTGACTCTTGTACGATTTCTCCGTGGCAGCCGTCAGGATCCAATCGATGTTCGAGACTTCGACGTGCGGCAACGAGGAGATCTTGGTACCGAAAGAGCCGAGCGCTTTGAATTCCTTGAAGCGGATGTCGAAGGTGACGCTGGCTCTGTACTGGCGAGGTAGAGGCCTCTCTGCTGTGTGCGAGTAGGGAATCCAGGAGGTGGAGGAGAGTGAGGTTTTGTTCCAGTGGGCCAGGGCTGCGGCGGCTTTGGCTTCGGGCGTGGAGTTGATAGGGCAGTGTTCCTGGAGCAGAGTTTCGACGTGTTTGGTTGAGGTAATGACTTCGTCGGAGACGGCTGCCTTGTTGATGCCTGCGGAGGCTACGGTGACGTTGATGAGAGCTCTCTCGGCGGGGAGGGGGATTGTGGCATTGCCAGTGACTGTCAGTCGAAATGGCTGGATCTGCGACATGGTTGGAGTGTTAGAGAGTGAGTGATGTGCTTCGATATATATCTGTCAAGCTGGCTTTGAGTTGCCGTCTGGGTGTGTCGAGGTATGCACACAATGCTGCTGTGGAAGTGCAAGTAGAAGACGACTCGAAGACGAAGGACGATGATCTTCTTTTATATCTGCTCGCCAGGCAACGAGACGGCAGGGCGCACATCCTTCGCAGCGGTTCGACATGGAGAGGGCGCAGGTCATGGTGACAGGTGGAGGCTGATGTTTTGCAGAAGCTGTATAATGACATGTTCGCTGCTGATGATACATGTGCAAAGCCGCATGCTGCTCCATGAATGTTGAGGGCCTCACCAGATATTGATGTCGTGTCTTGCAAGCATTAGGAACAACAGCGACGCGTCGTCGACGACGAGCTGAACGCGTGCCCCAACCAGCTTCAATGTGCCCTTCTCCAGACTCGAGCGCACATGCTCAAGCGACTGATGAAAGAGTGTGGAAAGCAAAAATTGCGCCTCCAGCCGCCCCGAAGAGAGACTGTAGTCGACGACCACCGCGCTGTGCAATGCAGGGAGCCGACTAGATCTTGGCATTCGTGAGCGCCATCGTCGAGACAAGGTACTGTGATGGTTGTTAGCCGGGGCGAAACATGTGATGTGGATTTGGGGAAGACTTTCAGTTTAAGGAAGAGAAGAGGGTTTGGTGAAGGTGTGAGATGTTTTGATAAAGCTCTCGACGTGGCTCGTGCACCTAGCGTGCTGAAATGTGGGATCCGGTATGAGGATTGCGCACGCGGCATCAGGCAGCACTTCCCATCGCGACTTCCTCCTTTGCAGCAGCATAACATGGCATCGAGGAAAGGGCAGCACAATGGAGCCAATCACGTCTCCTCGAAGACGAATTGGAAGGAACGTCTTTGTCCCCTCATCCTCCGTCCCTCCCAGACGTGATCTGATCTGATCTCACACTTACGATTGCCGACGTCATCGTTGATGCTCACAGCTCTAAGCTCCAGTGCTCTGTACAGTATAGCATCCATCCTCGACTCTTCGCCTCAACCTATTGCAATGACCATCCAGCCCTCAACGATTGCCTTCACTCTACTGATCTGTCTCATAACACCAATTCTAGCCTACTCAAACCATCAACACCTCCATCAGCAACCTCTCAACCCTGACACAATGTCCAAATCACTCAATGGCAAGCACACCACTTCCTCACCATAACTCAACTCCGCTGACAAGCCCCAGTCTTCAAGCAACCCCTCTCCCTCCACTCCACCTCGCCCATGACAGGCTTCCTTCGCAACGGCTACTGCGAGGTTCCAGCTTCTGACTACGGCAACCACGCCGTCGCCGCAGAGGTCACGGAAGAGTTCCTCGATTTCACAGCGAAGCAAGGGAATGATCTGAGGCCAATCCCCGGTATGAAAGCGGGCTGTAAGTGGTGCTTGTGCGCTACACGATGGCTAGAGGCTTTTGACGCAAGAGGACGGGAGTCTGCGGGAGACAAGATCGTTCCCAAGGTATTCCTGAATGCGACGAATGAGAAGGCATTGGGAAAGATCAAGCTGGAGGATCTGAAGGCTTTTGCTGCGGATAAGGAGTAAGATTGAAGACAGTATCTCAACTTCTTTGTGCTGCTTTCACATCTTCTCTGAATACGCGCGAGGCTCCTTGTAGTCATGGACGCCTTGGTCCGCTATGCCCTTGAGACACGAAACTTTGTGCCATGCCGCATTTGGTCAGTCTCACTTCGAGGCCTTCTTTGGCTGCTTCTTCTTCGGCTTCTTCTCAGGAGGAGTCCTCTCGAGCTCTTGCTCCTGCGCGGCGGCGACGGCGGCGGCCTCCTCCAGCGCCTTCTTCTCTATTTCGTTCGGCTCCCGGCCACCCAATGCCACAATCTCAGGCGTCAGAATCACCAACTTCTCGTACTTGTGATCCTTCCACTCGGTGCCCAAGTAGATTCTCCACGGCACCTCATCCTCCCTGGCTGGACCCGCTGCTCTCTTGATGTCGTCGTTCTGCACATCAGCCACGTAGATGTCGATATCCAAGGCACCAGGCTCGATCTTCTTGGTGGACATGATGCAGTCGGAGTCTGTTGCCCATGTCAGATGGAAGGTGAACAGTTATAGATCATGAAAGACTCACGCTCCGAGAGCGCAATGCAGATGTCGAGTTCACTCATTAGACTGATGCCGTTGGGCACGAGGTGGCGGCCTTTGGCTTTGTGCTCGTAGGCGAGAAGGAAAGTCTCATCGTCGGCCATGGCTGTAATCGGGTGAGGGACGAGTGTTCGAGGACTGTATGTTTCTGAAGAGTCTGACGGCACGCGGCACTTCTCACTCGCGGAGCTGTTGTTTATGTCCTGTGATTGCAGAGTGTGAAAAGAAAAGGGCGAGATTGGGTGAACACGAGTTGTGCTGCATTGAGCGCTGGGTTTTGCATATGTCGAAAACACTGAAACATCTTCACATGCCATTTCGTGTCTCATATGCATGTCAGAAGACCAGCACCATCCATTCGAGCGAATTCTTTAAAGCTTCTCGAACGTCGGCGTCCTCTTCTGCATCCCCGACATCAAAGCATCTTTGACATCCTGCGTCTGCAACATAGCGGCATTCCAAACAGCGATATAATCCAGCCCTGCTCAGGAAAGTCAGCACGCACGAAGCATCCCACAACAACAATCGAGAGACCAAAGACTCACCATCCGCCACGGAATGATCCCTCGAATAATTAATCACCGCCTTGGTTCCCTGCACCGCCACAGGACTCATGCGTGAAATACTCCTGGCCAACTCCAAAGCCCTCTCCAGCGCCTTCTGCTTACTCTCAAACACCCCACTCACGAAGCCGGCCGTCAGCGCCTCCTTGGCATCGAATTCTCTCGCCGTCAAACAGATATCCTTGATCCAGCTCATCGACACCTGGCAATGCGGCAGTCTCGTCAGAGTTCCCAAGTCCGCTGCGAGTCCGATGGCCACTTCCCTGACCGAGAAGCGCGAATCCTCCGAGCAGATTCGGATATCGCAGCACGCCGAGAGATCGATGGCGGCACCGTAGCTGATGCCATGCAGCACGCAGATGACCGGTTTCTCACACTTCTCAATCTCGCTCACGGGCTCCTGGATCTCCTTGATGTGTCTTCGCAGCGCAACGGCCTTTCTCGCGACATCTTCGGAACCGGTGCCACCCATCAGAGGGCCGTTTGCAGCCGCCGCAACGTCCAGCCCAGCTGTGAAGGCTCGATCTCCAGCTCCAGTGAGGATGATACAGCGGACATCTGGATCTATCGAGAGTTTGGAGAAGACAGCGCCCAGATCGGAGAACATTTGTTGAGTGAAGGAATTGAGCTTCTTGGCCCGATTTATTTCCACGACGGCAACGTATTCGAGGGGAGAGGTGACCTTGAAGAACTCGGAACTGTAATCTGAGGGCGCCATGATATCGATTCCGCACGGATGATGGGACACGATGATATCGAGCTCTAAAATGTATCTTCGCTATATGTTTTGTGTATTCATTGAGTGTGAGCACTTGGTTGGTGACTCGAATGTGGATGTGAAGCCAGAACCGAGGTTGATGGCCGGCAAGATCCACATGCCGCGGGTGTGTCCGAGATACGCTCACGTGTGGACAAAGCATGTGACTGGTAATTGCTTGTGGAAATGCACACTTCACTGTGAGATGCTTTCTGAACATCTTTCAATTCATATACCTGGCTGAAATGTGATATATGGTGAGGATTCATAACCACGGACTGTGTGTGTTCAGCAACTCAGCGACATTCGCGGCAGTCGCATTGTGCACGCGGAAACCAGGGTGCAATGGATTGAGCTGCAAAGCGCATCAGTACAGCAACAGACAGGGACAGGACTCAACTCACCCAGAAATACTCATCGACTGGATGGTCACAATGCGATTCCTTCTTATACCAGTCTGGCACAGTCCCAAATCCGTCTGAGGTCGAGTCAGCTTCGTACCATCTGGCTCACCGGAAAGACGTACACATGATGCAGTAGTCCGTCACATTCCTGAGCGGAGCAGTCTGTGCATGGACTTCCGGGTTGTCCATGATTTGGCTGTAGAGCATATTTGTGTCGAATACAAAAGTAGTCGCATCTGGGTACGTAGCGCTCAAGTTTCGAGCGAGTCGTGATACCTGAGTGTTCCACTCCGCAATGATAGATTTGACGAGTGTAGGCGCAGAGGCAACCTTCCTATCGGCACATACTATAGGCGATCGATCGATCGGGGGCACATTCAAGAACAAGAAATTTCGAGCTCCTGAGTGGTATAGCTTGTCCTGTAACATGTGTCAACCAGTCTTGCCTTCATCATGTCGTCCCTCTTCCACTTACCACGAGACTGATGTATGCTAGTATGCTCTTTGGGAATGCGTCCGCGCCCTGGTCCGGATACTGGTACCCGTAATTTACGTCGTTGACTCCGATGAACATAGCGAATAAAGTGTCCCAAGGCGCCCATTTGAATGCTGGAGAGGAGGAAGAGTAATTTGGTAGGTACCAATCTTCGATCTGTTGTTTCATCGAATATGTCGGAAAGACTCCATGTATGATGTTCGTATCCACTGTCGCTCCTCCCCACGCGAGATTTAGCGTTTTGATAAAAGAGCCGTTGTATGTGTACGTCAGAAAGTCGATCCAATTCGGCCCATTGGACGAGGTCAACCTGCAGACAAATAGTATGAGTTCATGACGTCTCCTACGACTTGTTCGCCATGTATTTACCCAGGAAATGCTGGATTGCCAAAAGGATTCTCCCTAGATGGCTGCTCTTCGCTAATGTTGAATGTCGTGGTCGTGTAGCTGTCACCGAACACGATCATGTTCTGCACTCCCTTCCACCCTGGGAACCATCTTTTGCTCGGCGGGGGGATGGACCCTGGAGGAGGAACGGGTTCGATATTTATCGTTGCATTCGTCGCGTTCAGCGGAAACGCGAGTGCAAGACGTAGGACTGCTGGGAGAGCGAAGAACCACTTGGACATGGCGGAATGCAGGAAAGAGACATGAAGGGCACGCCGAACGAAACATCTAAAGAGAGAGACACGGTAGCTATCATTGCTGTGTCGTTTTAGCCTTACAAAGCTCCCGAAACTATCGATCCTACTGAAGCCTCGCGAGCGTGGAGAAAGGGAGCTGCCGCCTGCGTGTCAGGGGAGACCCTGCTGTGTGGTTGAGTCGTGGCTTGCTGTTGGTCTACCTCCTACTATTAGGATCAGCGTGATGACACGGGCTTCTGTGGCTTCGTAACAAGCCAATTGAGTGACAAGCGGCAGGCTCCGTAGGATGGTCGAAGGCGGGCTGAAAAAGAACGCTCCAGCTGGGTTGAGATTGACTTCCGCGCTGGCAGCTGCAGCGAGCTTGTCTTCTGGTGCGAAATCTTACTGAACATTCAGCAGCTGCTGGCGAGCTAGCAGATTCAGATTCTGGTTCCTTTACTTGCTTTCCTCGACAGCTTGACAGCTCGTCGAAAGGCTGTTTGGTATCGCTCGTGTAGGGTCGTAGCTAGATGTTAGCAGGAGGCGAAGGCGAAGTAGTATTCTTTCCCCGCTCCCAGAGAAACCTCTCCGAGGTGGTCATGTCACAAGAGGTGAGTAGTCAAGTGATTCATCGCCGCCGCCACGACAGCGGCCCATTTGGGACGTGGTTGGCTGTATTCCTTCTCAATAGAGTGTGGGCGTCAACGTACGCGGTAAGACTGGTCTCGGCAGGCTTGTGAGCAGCACGCCACGACACGGACATATCATCGAGGTCAGCCGACGGTCGCTGACGTGAATTTCATCAGTATATTGGCGACCAGGCACAGAAAGATGAGGTGAAGTTGAAATAGAACTTGAAGTTTTTTGGTCGTGCAACGAGTTGTGCCTGGAAGACTGGAACTCCGGAATAGGTTTTATGCAACCGAGACATGCGCTTGGACCACAAGCGAATGCTACCTCCTACATGTATGCGTCCATCAGACAATCATATTCGTCGTTGCTACCGACCCAAAACCACGGTACCCAGATCCTGACCTTGTAACAACACCAACGCTAACCCATACAAAGGTTCCAAACCACTCCTTTGATGCACATTCATGCGACGACATTGATGCCTCTGAGAGTCTCTAAGCCTCTCATGCCTTCCTTTTCAAAGCTGGCCACCATCGCCTCACATCGCTGCCTGAGCTCTTCTTCGCCCTGAACCGCCCTGAACCGCACCCACTGTTCGACGCTCATTTGCTTCTCTGAGCTAGTCAAGCCTCCCGCAGCATTGACGAGCTGCTGTCCCAATCGGCCAGGAGTTGGCTGGGGAGATGCCAGCAGTGCAGTGTCTAAGTCTACTGCAGCCCACGGAGCAGAAGAAGTCAAATGTGATATTTGCTTACTCGGACTCTGCGTCCTCTTGCCGGGTGACCGATTTGGAGTGCTTGCTGCAAGAGGAATCCGAGTAGTCTTTGTTGGGCTCAAAATAATCGCAGCTTGTCGTTTCTTGGTCGACGGCTGCACAACAGAGGAAGGCTGATTCTCCTTGTCGCTACCACTTGGACTGGGTACCGTCTCGGCATTCGGCGATGCTGGTAAAGACGATACGTGACCATGGGTTCCATCATCCTGTTCCTGATCCTCGACCTGCATTTCGTCTCGCAATTTCTGTAGCTCTGCGCTGTCCTTGCTGATGCGCCCGTTAGACGGCGACGTCTCGTACTCCTCGAAACGGTCCTGTTCCACGGTGATGACTTCTTGTGCTGCTTGCTCCAGCGCGATGCGCTCCAGCTCTACTTCAATCTCCATCTCGTCTCGTACCAAGTTTTCGGGTCGGTCTGCTACCGCATCAGCGTGCTCAGCCGTGATGATAGCATTGGATGACCTTGAGCCTCGACTAGAAGCTGCCTTTCTACCCTTTGGTCTGTTCTTGGTCGTTTTCGCTGCAGGTTCTGCGACCTCTGATGCTTCATCAACAAGGCCCAGTGAAAGCTCATCAGTCTGAGCGACTTCGGACGCCCCAGAAGTAGAAGCGCCAGAAGTCTTCTTTGGGCGTCCTCGGGGCCGTTCAGTCTGCTGCACTGGCGCGGGTTCCACTACAGAATCGGGTTCCATCTCGGGTAGCTTGCGAAGGCCGTCAGATGTTCTCTTGGTTCTTCGCATAGGTTTGGGTGGCTCCGCAGCAGGTGTGGATTCGTCCATGGGAGCGAAGTTGTCCACAGAGTGTTCCAACTCATCCTGCAACTGCGCCGATACCTCGCTCAGCCTCTTCTCGGCTATCGCAGCTACGTCTGGTGTCTGGGGAATGGCAATGACTTCCGGCTCTGCCGGCTGCTGAGCTTTCATTTTTCGTCCACGAGTGGGCTTCTTTGTTGGAGCTATCTCAAGGTGACCGATCTCGACTACCGACGAATCGACCGGCCTTGAGGTACGAGTGACCTTTCGCGTAGCTTTTGGTGGTGGCGCTGCGAATGCTTCGTCCAGTTGGCTTGCGAAATCTTCAGTGTCGTAAGTCTGCTGCATAACAGTGTCCGTCTTCTCTGGCTCTGGCTCTGACTTCGTCTTTTTCTTGCCCTTTGCGCCGCTCGCAGCAGCTTTCTTGCGTCCGTCCTTCTTGGCCTTGGGGCCGGTCGTTGTGGCTTGCGACGCAGTGGTCGCAGAGGTAAGGACACTATCATCAGCACCCGCCAAACTACTGTCTCGCAATGTGTCGACATAGCTTCCAGGCATACTTGGCGCCTCGCTCATAGCACTCAGAGAGCTCAATCTACTCGCTTTGCTTGTTGTGCTTGCTCGTGCGCCAGTCTTGCTCTTGCTCTTTGTCTTCTTGGCTTTACCAGCTGCGACCTCCAGTCCGTGGTAAATTTCGAGAAGTTCAAAGAACCTGCACTCCGGGACGCGTCGCTTGTGCTCAACGAAGGGGTCGTCCTTCGGCTCCCACCCATCAAGGCTAAGATTGCAGTAGAAGCATGTCGCGCCGTCACCCTCTTCGCCCTCGGCAGCCGGATCCCAAGCCCAGCCAGCCTCGACCAGCTTACTCGTCTTGCACTTCCAACCTTTCTTTCCCTCGTGTGGCCAGCCATCTCCGGTCCTGAACGTCGCCGTCCGAGCGGCAACCATGTCAGCTGACAAAGGATCGCGCATCTCTAGTTCTCGTCCATCGTCCTCATCTCGGCCAACACTCAATGCAGTCGCCCACGCGCATCCGTTAGAATGTGCCAAATGCTCCTGAATCGGATCGTCGTTTGGTTCCCAGCCGTCGAGCTTCACAGTGCAAAGGAAACACTGGACATTGTCGATTGAGTCGTGGGCAGGTCTGTAGAAGAAGCCGGCGCGTGCGAGCTGTGCGGCCCATCAATATACCATACACGCGACAGACATCAGTTCGAACACTCACCGCCTCTGGATCTGGCTTTACATGAGGCCACTCAACGCTATTCACGCCCTTCTTCTTGCTCTGCGAACTGGCGCGTCGCTTACTTAGCTGATGGGTCTGCTGGAAGGTGGCAATGCGCTGCGACACGATCTGCATTTCGTTGGGTGGAAGCACCATTGCATCAAGAGCGGCGGGTCTCGCGCGGTAAGAATGGCGGGAGGACGATGGCTGTTCTGTTTACTCGCTCTTGCTGTGTGTGCATGTGTGTTGTGGACATTGTTTACCAGGGACGCGCGCTAAGAGGCGATGTCACGTGGCAGATGTGTCCGACGGAAGTTCTCACGTGACAGCTGGGCTCCCTCCCGCTGTGCTCGGCTTTCACGGGCATAAGTTAAGCTGGGCTGGCAGGTACGCAAGCTTGCCTCACCCTGCCTGCGTGTTGCTGAGAAACATTCAGTTGCTGCTGCGTTGGCTTCTCGCTCTCGCTCTTCCGCTCTTCTTGTCACCACCGCCGCTGCTCTTGTCCACAAACATACCGTGCTGATTTGCCTTTGCCTTGCGACAACATGGCCTGCGCATTTGACTGACCATTTCATTAACACTTCATCCACGAACACTGAGGAGCACTATGCCGTTACCTAATAAGCTGGCTGTAGGTCAACCAAATGCCTCCTCAATACGGCATACTGCATGGCAACAACTCGTTGACGCAGACATAGTCACCGCCCGCCTTCCACTCTCTTGTCGGCGCACACTCTTTCATCCTCGGCCAAGCAGTACGGACTCACCGACCCTCCTTCCTTCGTCAACATATTTCCTCCCGCTCCATTTCCTCAACGCCTTTGTTGCGTGAACAGCAAGGGTCTCCCCCTTCAAAAGTTTCCCGAGAGTCAGCGGACGGCGCGAAATCAGATCCGAGTGCAGACTCAGCATCAGAACATGCGAAACTGGCGCGAGGGCCCGATTCCCAGCAATCACAGTGGAAGGACTCTGCTGTTTCGGGCAGTACGGCGACGGACAGTGCAAATCAAAGTCTCCCTCCAGGGTGGGAAGAGAGCGCAGACTACAATGTTCAGAGATTCGCAGATCTCCCGCATCGTTACTTTGGATATAACCAGCACATCAAGATCAACGAGGACTTCAAGGAATCGTTACGACAAGTACTCTGGCAGTTTCGAGCACCAATACGATATGCGTTTGCCTATGGATCTGGGGTATTCGGACAGAAATCTTCCTCCAGCGGCAATGTGACCGACCTGAGCCCACACCCTCATCCACCCAAAGCAGTTTCGGACTGGCAGAAAGGAGGCGCGAAGATCATAGATTTTGTGTTTGGAGTCAGCCACACTCAACACTGGCACAGCTTGAATCTCCAACAACACCCGGACCACTATTCGGGCCTGAAATATATGCCATACAGTTCGGGCGTGGTCTCCTGGATGCAAGACGGATGGGGAGCTGGACTCTACTACAATCCATACATAACCGTGAACGGCATCATGATCAAGTATGGTGTCGTCAACCTGGACACTCTGGCTCGCGACTTGACTGATTGGGATACCCTATATCTAGCTGGCCGGTTACACAAACCTGTGAAAATCCTTCGCGATGATCCCAGGATACGACTGTCGAACCAGGTCAATCTTGTATCCGCGTTGCGCACCGCACTCCTTATGCTCCCGGAGAAGTTTAATGAGAGACAGTTGTATGAACGTATCACGAGTCTCTCGTATCTGGGCGACCCGAGAATGCACTCTCTCATAGCATCTGAAGCGCCGAGCAAAGTCTCTAACATCGTTGGCGCACAGCTTCCAGGCTTCCGACAGCTTTACGTCCCCCTTATCGACAATATTCCCAACGTTCAGTTCACCGATTCGCGAACTCCCAAGGACTATGGCTGGGAGAAAGAAGACGCGATCAAACACACTGGCATCCTCACAGAGCTAGGAGATGTGCTTGGTGGTTCGGAAGGTCTGGCCCTGACACAAGATATGGACCCTGTCAAGCGCGGCAACATGGTCCGCCGGCTACCGAAAGCGTTCCGAAAGAAACTTTACTATGCATATAAATCCAAGTTCGAGATTCCTGGTAGCGCTTTTGACGACATTCTGCAAGATTCTCAGGACGACGATGCCGCCGGATTCAGACGACGCGAGGGCGGCGAATTCGAGCAGAAGATTGCCAAGCAGTCTGATCTTCCCGAAGTGATGGCAAAATGCGTTCGGGGGACTGTCAGCTGGCCCTCAACTATGCAGACGATCAAAGGTGTCTTCACTTCTGGTATCACAAGATCTGTGAAGTATGTGTCGGAGAAGAGATCAAAGGGCAAACAGAAGACGCAGTCGGAGAAGCCGGAACAGCAGTCGGAGAAGCCGGCCGAGGAGAAGTAGGCGGAATGCTGGGGTTCTCATGTGCACGACCACGACGGCGTAACGGAATGGACGTGGTTGAAGAGCGTGGAGTAGGAAGGAAATCGAAAAAAGTTATTCGTCCCAAACGGACTCGGTACAGATACGAAAAAGGCTTGGCGTCGGGGCAAGGGTGGCCTCCTATGTAAAAACTGAAACAATGAAGCTGTTCAGCAAGCACTACATGTACACTTACATGCGATCTCGATGGGACGACAGCTGAGACGCCCTGGTGTCGACCACGATTGGAGACAAGACCAGGGCCGCTAATGGATGTTCAAAATCGCCCGGTATTGCCGCGCGAGCCGCGTGTACCGAGGAGGGCGGTGGTGGGCGCTGCAAGTGAGTGCATGTGTAACGTGATCGAGACATTGCGGCAAGGCGAGACTTCATACATAGTAACCGTGGCCTATGCGTAGACACCCTTCCTGTCCAGAAACTTGGTATCAGAAGAAATAATTGTCCGTGATGAAAAAGCCGCATGGCCCCCAGCCAAATGAGACTAGGGAAATGATCGGAATCAGCACGTCTGCGAAACAGGTCTGAAGAAACGAGGAATCTCACATGGAAAAAAAAAAGGCCCAAGGATGCAGTTGGTTTTTTTTTCCCCCGACGAAGTGTAGCGGAAAATGTAGCTTACATCGCTCAATGCTGGAGGGAGACAGGTTTTCCCACTCCACTCTACTCCGCTCACTTCACTTCTCTTCATTCTCCTCCTCCTGTACGACCTTCAGCCGATCCCGGCTCCGCGACGCGGATGTCGTGCCTTTTTGTGAACTGAGCCATCTGTCCAATGCCGTCTGCGTACTGCCAGGGATCGCCACACGGTCAGCAAAGAAGTCAATCATACATCATCTGCGGTCAGTGTGGGCTAGTAGAACTCACTTGATAGTCGGCAGCGCACCCTCGATTGCGCTCTCGAGCGGGCTCATCTCGAAGCCTCTTTCGCGGGCGGGATACGGCGGCGGGAGCTACACAAAGAGAACCATCTGATCAACAAAACCATTCCATATAATGTTTTCGTGCACCTCCAGTAATTATTTTACCGAGAGGCGGCTCAATAAAGATCCATGATCGAATCGATCGTGTTGCGCTTGCGTACCTGCACCAGTGGACTCGCTTTTGCTTCTGCGAGCTCTGCTTCCTCGCCGCTGTATGTTGACGCCCATTCTGTGTCGTTATCCTCTTCGAATTCCGTCTCGCACATGCTGGGGATGTCGACTCTTTGCGAAGCGCTTGATGTGCGTTTAGGGTGGGGTTGATGAGCTACTTTCTGCTGGGCGCCGGTAGGCACGTAGGTGGGAGGAGGGGTGTGAGGTGATTGTGCGTTCTTTGTGGTTGATGGATGCATTGTGTTCGGGGGAGACATGGGTCGCTGCGATAGATCAACTTGTGACCTGGCATGTTCTACGGCCTGCGCGTAGAACTCACGGTTCTTGCTCTTCTCTACCGGGTACAAGCCTTTCCCTTTTTCAATGGCCTCGAGCTCAGATATGCCAGTGTCTTTTGGTGGCAAGGCGTGCCTCGACCGGACAGAGGGCAACGTCGGTAAGGCGGTCGTTTCCGTAGATGTAGATGATCGCAAAGACTCGGTCGCTTCGTTGGCTGGTGTGGCCAGTTCAGCGAGGCTGGGACTGTCTCCATTGGCCACGACGCCAAACTTAACCAATTCGTCCGGAGAATACATCTCCGGATGTTGCGCCATGTGTGTATTGCCGATGTAGGTCCAGAATCTATTTGTCTTTCCGCGAGTGCTGTTTCCTTGAGCTTGATGCTGTGCGATGAGATCAGCGAGAGACATCTTCGACGAGCTCGAGCCCGACATCTGAGAGAGTTTGGTTTGTGCGTCCATCCAGGAATCACCACTGCTGCTTCCTGTTCTGCCTATTATTCCACTATTGAGAGAGATGGAATCGCCGTCACTAGATCTCATGCGACTGAGCGTGCTGCGAGATCCCTGATCAGTGCTGGCTCTGGTTGGTCTTCGTGCGTTAGGCGTTTGTTGCTCTCCCAGGAGAATGCGCGGAAAGCCGCTGATGGGAAATCCATTTGGCTCCAGTCCATCGTGTTTGGACAGGAACAGATTGACGGAGGTCGCTTTGCCCTCATCTCGCAAAGGGATATAGACATTTGCAAGGCCGAACACTGCATGATCAGTCATACCTCGGACGACATCGCGAGTAAGAGTCATCCGAAACGCGAATTCATCGGAGTCCTGATCCGGCTTGATCAAGAAGTACGGCTCAAAATCGTCGGTCCTCTGCTCTTCCAGAATCTTGCCCAATGAACAGATTTCCATGCTTGCATCTTCGAATCGACAGGCAATCACGCCTGAACACACCTGCTCGCTTCTTTCTGCGGTCGCTTTCGACTGTAGATCGAGGTAGAAGCTGGAGGCGACTAATCTGTGTGCCACATTGCGCAACGCTGCTTGACGATGCGCGGTCTGCAAGCGCTTGCGAACGTTCACTTGCAGGGTCTGCATATCGGACTTGCTGTCTGACGCTGGCGGCTCTC
This sequence comes from Microcyclosporella mali, assembly GCA_002785985.1. Classification (NCBI taxonomy): domain Eukaryota; kingdom Fungi; phylum Ascomycota; class Dothideomycetes; order Mycosphaerellales; family Mycosphaerellaceae; genus Microcyclosporella; species Microcyclosporella mali. The sequence goes on from NHNU01000007.1 coordinate 781,100, forward strand.
GATCGAGATCAGGATTGAATCGAATGAACCTCCTGCCTCTGGCTTCCGACTTCTCTCTGACAGCATAACTTCTGAACGCCGCCCAGGCGAGCTCCGCCTCCAGTACATCGTCGACACGCCGAGAACGCCATTTCCCTGACTTCTTCGGGCTCATTGGCGTAGGCACGGTAGTGGTAGCCTGGTTCGGAGCACGTTCGGTGAGCTTCTGCAGTACCGTGATTCTGTTCTGCCCTGTGCCGAGCGACAGGAACATGTCGGGTTCTCCGATGTCTGGCCAGATCAATCGACGTTCCCTATCGGCAATGAAGGCTGGATTCGGACAGCGCAGGCTTCCATCCAGGTATGTCTTACCATGGAACGTGAATGGCCTGAAGAATGATGGCGTTGATAGAGACGCCGATAGTGCCTCGTGAGTCTTGAGTTCCATGTCCGGATCATGAGGTCGTTCAAATGAGTAGATCGGAAAGAGATCCTCCGGTCGTCGGTAGCTGGCAAGCAATATAGTCTCTTGTCCAGTGGCACTCGTTGCAGTCATTGCCACTCTGGCGCCGGTACGGCGTTTGTCGTTCGAACCGAACAAGTCATCGTCCTCACCGAACGCGGTCTTTAGAGCTGCATGCAGCGGCTTCGTCTTGTATCTGGGGCCACTTCCAATCATCTGGGCCAGCTGACTTATCAATGGGACACCTTTGAGCCGTGGAGTAAAGGCATGCTCACACAGAGCCGAAAACATATCAATGCAGGAGTCGACCGTACGGTCTTTCATGGATAGGGCGACTGCAATGAGACCGCCAGTGCCAGTGCCGACGATGAGATCGAAGAAGGATTGCACCGGAAGATGGCTGCCCAATGCCTGTTCAATCGCACGAAGGACTTCCAGTTGAACGATTCCACGGATTCCCCCACTGTCCAGTGACAAAACCCTCACTCCTGCTCCACTGGGCTTGAATTTGATGATGGTGGGTTTCGCCCACCTAGTTGACTCGATATGTAAGGGACAGCACGCAACCACAACCGTTGACTTGGTCGGCTTGCCATAAGCCTTGATGCAGGCTGTGCACAGAATATGACCGCAGGGTAGCGGATGTTCCGGGACGTCCATGAGACAGCAGAAACAGGTTGAGTGACTACATATCGATGATGCAGGTCCAACCGCTTCGAAAAATTGATTCAGGTATTCTCCATGGAGATCCAGCGCTATCCGTTCTTCTGGGATTGCGGGTATGTCGACGGTGTGCGAAGCCTGCTCAAGCTCGTATTGAAAGTCGCGCTGGATACTTCCAATGGCCGAGCGAAGTTGGGCTTTCCACTGCGGCAAGAATCCTGAATCCAGAGCCGCCTGGTAATCACCCGCTGCTATGATACCTTTCTCATCCTGATGTCCTTTGGAGGCATGGCGAGCCTTGACGACCATGCATTGCCTCGTACCATCCGGACTGATGTAAGAGCATGGATAATGCATCTCAAGGTACTCGCCCATTGCCCAATCGAAAAACTTTTCATAGTTTGAGAAAAGCTCATCAACACGGCCTTTTCTGAAGCGAGCACAATCCAACAAAACACACGACGCTAGCATTACACTCAGCTTTTCAAATATCCAGGATATCCTCCCATGCTGGTGATTTGGCTGCTGGCTGCTGATGGTGGTGCAAAGTTGCAGAATGTGCCCGCCGAAATCGTTTGGGATAGGGTTTCGGAGAAGGGAGATTCGCATGAAGTTGAAAGGTATGTCCAGATGCTGCGTAAAATGGTCGAACCCGCTCTGTAAATACGTATTGAGCTCGTCAGCGTTTGTAAGCATGCGGGCCCTTCGCTTGCTCCGGAAAGACTCCTCGCAATTGGCTTTGATTGTTGCCTGCAGTTTTCCAATCTGGTCGTTAATTGTCATGTAACGAGGCTTACTCGGAATCCGTATGACCTTGAAAGAGCTGTAGTACCTCAGGATGAGATCTTCGACCGAGTAGATATGCTTCCCGAGGCCACGCCAGTATTCGGCCAGCTCTCGGAAACGCGGAACACCTTCGACGTAATCAAGAGCCCCCTTGACAGACGACAGTAAGCTCTGAGTTGCAAAGTTGACGTCCCATTCTTTTTCGTCAACTCCAGGGTCAGTGCCGTTGACCGCAACAATGCAGTGCGGAAGAGCAGGCTGATTAATGGATTTCTCAAGAGAGCTTGCACCCCAATCCAACAACTTAGTCAGGACGGCGGACTGGAAAGTCTTTGGATTTCGAAGGACAAACACAACACAGTCGGAGAAGGTATACAGCAATCTTGGATAGAGGGCAGTCACCGCGTACTCGCGCTGCTTTGATTCCTCGGTGTTCGCCCACTCGATTGGCCGCGAGTGAACATGACTGGGCTTTGCATTATCGACCCTCTCTGGATCAGAGCTCTGCCTCCGTCTCGACCGGGCGCCGAGGGGCACTCTCTCACCGCCCTCAAATCCCTCGCAGTCGGCGTATAGTATAGGTAGCTGCTCGGCATGCGTAGATGGATCCGCGTATAGATGCACATCACCTGATGTCGGTAGAGTATCATTGACGACACTTCCAACCACTGGCGAGGGAAACATGGAACGATTTTCGGAGGAGGCTTTCTCCATGTCGTGGTTAACCAGCATCTTGATCAGTGTTGACTTTCCAGCGTTGGTGACTCCGATGAAAGAGCAGATCTGGGGGTATCGATGACCCATACTCTCGATGGGTGATATGGTCGCCATAAGAGTAGCATAGCGGCCATAGTCCTCGAAATTGGGCCTTCCTGTGAAGTCGCGGGCAACGCCAAACCATTTCGTAGTTTCGTCTTCTTCGTGTAGTCTTTGGATTTCCTGAGGGTTTTTAGTGGGTTGGAGGATTCCCTTCAACTTTTTAACAACTTGGGGGTTTGTTTGCTCGTGTGGTACGCCATCGCGGCCCTTCTTCTTCGGCTTGTGTGGGCCTTGTCGACCCCAGCAGTCACTAACAGCGGAGTGTGAGCACGGTCACAGCAGGCATGGTTCTGACCGAGTGGGTCCACTTACCTGCAATATGAGCTATCACAATCGACGCAATGCCAGATGGGTGGCTCCGGGCCATTGCAACGATCGTCCTCGCATTCCTCAGCGATGTCATCTTGAGGTTCTTCAGAGCTGGACGTGTCGTCGTCAGGTCGATACCTTGGTTCGACAGTCATGCTGGCGCCCGCGCTTTTGCCGACAGCTAATAAGCTGCGGCGAGCCCTGGCGCTCACGGACTTTGGACGGCCGGTGACCTCCAGGTCGGCGGGGAGAGGCGCTTGTTGTGAGCCGTCTGCAGCAGGTAAAAATATGGAATGAGCGATGCTGTATAGTGTATGCACGCAAGATAGCGGTATACAACGTTTAGGAGTACCGTAGAAGAGGGCAGTGTGCTCGTGCGCAGGACCAGGGTATAGTGGTCAGGATAGAGGTAGGGATCAGTATTGACTCAAGCGATCGAGCAGGGCGATGCATGCACTCCGCCGGACGAGGACGTTTTCGAGGTTCCAAGAATGCAGACACCACCACGACGGGTGCGTTTCAGCGCGGAGGATGGATGGGGCTGCTGACAGTGACATGCCCATCCAGAGAGTGCAGTGCGTCTTTTCACACATGCCGCCATAGTCTATCGCTAGTGCCGCTGCCCCTCCTCGGTGCCGTGCCACTCCTCCTTCAACGCCTTCCCGAAACGGCGCCGTTCTTTGCTGCCGCTCGACACAGTAAGTATCGGCTGCCTCCATACTGCATGATGTCGCCGGCTCCGATCTTCCCGCAGGCTGCGCTTCTCGAACATCTGCTTTCTCTGTCGCTGTACTGTCGCGCAACCCTAGAGTTGGAGGGCGGACATTGCATGGCCGGGATCCTGGAGGCCAACAGAGATAGGTGCATGCAGGTCGTTAGGGGACCAGAACAGGCGAGGTGGAGACATGGGAAACCTTACCAGGCGGCAAAAGTGGGTCGAGTTGCCTCTAAATACATATCTGAGTTCAGCTATCAGCGGCATCGTACTTCACCACACTTCCCTCCACCTTCCTCCATCCTCCGTCCTTTCATACGCGTAAAATTCACGTCTCTGCCCGCAAATCGCTACTCATAATCCAAAGGCCTGAATCTCTATACGGGTCTCGCAGTCTCGGCATGCAGGTCCCTGTGTAACGATGCTGCCGGCGCCGACAAAAGAAAATACGGAATGAATCCTTCAGCCTCGTTGGCAGTCGCGAGGGCTTTCCACCTCGCTGGAAGCATACGCGTGCCTGCATGTGCATGTGCAGCACCCAAGAGACTTGATGCACGATTCTGAGCGCAAGGCAGCAAGTAACGTGCCTCTAATCCAAATTTAGCGTGGTACAGGGCCATGGACAATGGAGTGCATGAGGTCAGTAAGTTACAGCTTGTTACTCCTCGGAGTGAAGGGCGAACATCGTAGCATCTGCTTCTTATCACGCAGTCCATTCTTGACCATAGCAACAAGAACACATTCCATCCAAAGTATATTACTTCATGCAGCAAAGAACAGCGATAGCCAACAGCTTTCGCCTCTCCACGATCGTATGTATATACGTGCTTCTGAATGGCCCATTGTCGACTTCATCTGCTCGCACATCTGTTCAGATGAGGCTACGCAGCGTCAAGACCTAGTATGATACAGCATCGGTATAGCAGCTCATCAGTCGCATCGAGTTCTGTAGGTGCTCTGCATGCACGGTCAATCTGAACACCGGGTCTGTATGTGTATGGAGATTGACGGCTCCATTGATATTCCAGTGGTCGAGGTATAACAGAGCTCTCAAAGTCTTGACTTGTTCAGCATCAGAGCGTAAAAACACCCAGCAAACATCATCCATGACCCTGTCATTGCGTTATTTGAACCTGCTCCGACTTCATGCCTCTCCGCTGTCTGATATTGAGCCTAGGTTGGAAGAGGCATGGCCATCCACCCTCGCGAGACCATGCCTTTGCATATACCGCTGCTCGATCATAGCTATCATCACAGTCTCTGCCTGGCGGTGATCGATTATGGAATTGCAGTTGCGCTCAGTGAATAGCAGACCATGCTTTAAACAGCCAAGATCTCCTTCTGCATATACTATCAGCACATTTCACGAACAAGCACATCGAAACCACAACACATGGCACGACCACTTTGTGCGAGCGAGCAAGATAATGCACAGGCTTTATGCATCCCTTGATGCTAGCTGCTTTACCGTGACGGTACCGGCTCCTTGCCGACGCCTCGGATCGCGGAAACGTGTGTTTCCAGTAGCTTCTCCAGAACCGAATCCAGTCACTGTGCACCTCCTCCATTGCACATGCAGAACATGGGCCATAGCACGCTTCGACCCCTAAATTGAGCTAGAGGGTGTTTTCTCGTTGGTAAAGAGGGGCTTGACGGGCGTTCACTTACCACTCGAACGCTAATAGCGATATCCAAACTTTAAATATCCTTTGCACGAAAATGCCAACGCTCACCATACCATACCTAGCCTTCTGTTACCTTTACTTCTCATGCTCCACATGGCTAGGCTCGCATAACCAGACATTGACCATTTGGTCAGTATCTTCCCACGTATAACAGATCCTAGTGCTCCACTTAGCCCATTCATCTAGCATATACTCTCGTTCACTTGGCTCCTAGGAAACACTCATCAGTCTTGCCAGCAAAGCGACCAATATCGTGCTCCATCAGTCTTGTCCTTGTCATCAACACGACGCATTCTATACGCTCTTCTCGTGAAGGCATATCGATCGAGCAGGCTCGTAACTAGGCTACGAGTGCGGGCGTATCAGCACTATGCATAAATGAGGAAAGTGAGCAAGTGCTCGTGTTAGCGACCGCGGCACGTACGTATTCGTGAAATAACATTCTTCGCAATATCCCTCTGTGTCCTGTTTACATTAGATATTTTCGAGGAGCGAGTGCCGCTAAATAACGAAGAGGGAACGAACGAGCTAGGAACGAACGCTAACGAACGACAACGAACGACAACGAACGACAACGAACGAACGAGCTAAGAACGAACGAGAACGAATAAGCTGGGAATGAACGCGTACGAGCGAAGACGTGAGGGACAGAGAAGAGGGACGAGCCCATATTGGGTGAGAGTCTTACTGAAAGTACTAGCATGTGCGTACCTCCTTCGAAAAGCCTGAAGGTCCGACGCCAATTTATATGCTCGTGCCGCTAATATGCTTATGACTGAAATTCATTCATGCAGATTCAACATCGGTGCCATCTCCTTCTGTATTTTATGCCGATCAATACTCATCATACTTGGATCGTCGTTGGTATTGACCGACCATGGGCGCTTCTGGTGGTCCCCCTCGACTCCTTCGGCGCTCTTTCTTCCCCTCTCTAGGCTCTCTAGGTATATCAATGCTATCTCTTCGTTCCCTGACTCTCCGTGGGCCAGCCGGCGATTTTGCGCCTTGCCCAAACACAGGACTCTGTATAAGTGTGTCCGAATCTTCAGGCCACCGCGGCCTCACCAGACTGAAATAGTAGTCTAGTACTTCTGGATACCGAAGACATGATGTCCGCCAGTCCGAGTCTACACCCTGCTGTAATATCGTCTCCGCCTGTTGAAGTTGATGGTGCATGATCTGTAGCTGTGCTCGTTCGAGAGGAGGCCGGCCGTTATAGCGTTGGTAGAGGGTATAGTAGGGCAGTGTCTGGACGTAATTGCGGTGTGCTTCAACTCTCATGGCGCGGAGCTGCTGAAAGGTCATGATTATCTGGTTGCGAGCGTGATTGAGCACCCAGTCACTGTGCTCGTCAGCACAGCAGATATTCTATCGGCTGTCAGGGCATACCGAATCCGCTGCATCCCCTCCCATCTCTGTTGTGCCTGATCTAATGCCAGCTGCAATCTCTCCCCCTCATGCGGACACTCTGGGAAGGCAGGAGCGCCGCATATGGCGCAGCTAGCTTCGATCTCTAGCGGAGCATTCGCCATGGGCCCAACCATGGACAACGATCACACCCCTCCAGAATCGGCAGCAAAGCCAAAAGCAGCAGTTGGGCTGATATCGCTTAGCACTCCACCACGAATGCAGTCACAAGATAGGGTAGGAGGCTCGGACGAGCAAGGAATAACGCGAGCGAGGGACTTCTGGACTTAGCCGTAGCGGTAGCGGTAGAGAGCGACCAGACATGGCGTCGTCGATGGAGTAGTAGTAGGAGTAGGGTGTGTACGCGTGCAGCCGGCCAGTGTGCTAGTGTAGTATTGCTGCGCTGCATTGTTCACGTGTCTCCATATGGCTCTCTCTTCCTATCGTCACGATGTCGGCCATGCTGCGCGCTTACTTAGCATGGTTTGGTGGTCGATGAGGGAGCTGCATGGAAGCTCTGTCGCCGATTGGGCTTCAACATGCCGGCTATGCAGGATGTGCTGGCCATTTCCACATTTACCAGCAGCGTCCGTGGACTGGCGTGTCTGTCATTTGGTCGCTACTCTGCGTGCGATCCAATGGGTTGTAGACGAGCCGTGCAGATGGCAGACGTTGATCGAAGTCGCACGTACTAAGAGCATGAGATATTGGCGCTGTGGTATGGGTGCCTCAGGCAACATCAAAAATTGGACATCACTTCTGTAACCATTTGCAAACATCAGACAATCGACCAGATGAACAACACGAACTCCTACATTAGCATCCTAGAAGCCTCTTGCATAAATCGCCACCGTCATGACTGTGGAATTCCCACAAACTCCAGCAACATTTTGCGTCAGTGATCCTCCACCGTTGCAAGTATAGCAATTCTGTTCTCCTGCTTCACCAGTCGTCGTTCCTGCACCCAAGAGGTTGTTATTACTGCGCGTATAGTTAGCTTCAATGCTGATTTCTAGCTAAAATGTTGTCAACACCACTTACGATGAAACATAGGCGATAGCATTCCCACACCAACAATCGACTTGAGTCGTTCCGACGTTGACTGTGCCGAAATAGTTGTAGGAGAGACCTGCACATTGTCGTCTGCAGTTTGTATTCGCGCTTGTGGTATATGTGGCTTGCCATAAGGGCAGTGCGAGGCCTGTCGTCGACCCTCGATTTCCAGTCTGAACATAACACCCGACATATGAGTATGTAATAGATACTGTTGCGCTGGCTCCGGGGGGGCCGGTCTCGCCAACGCTGCCCTGCAAGCCTTGGATTCCTTGACTGCCCTGCAAGCCCTGTATTCCTTGACTGCCCTGTAAGCCTTGTTTTCCGGTTGCTCCGGTTGCTCCGGTTGCTCCGGTTGCTCCGGTTGCTCCAGTTGCTCCGGTTGCTCCGGTTGCTCCGGTTGCTCCGGTGAGCAATCGCTGACAGTTACTAGCCGAAGTCAAGCTCAACTGTATGTACAAACAACCATCCGGCTGGGCATTTTGCTGGAAGACAGCATAAACGGTCCCGTTCGCAATCGTGCAAAACGATGCTTGGCCATTGTAGAATGCCGAGTTGAACCAAATAAGAGAACTACCGGAGCCCACGGAGAAGTTGGTCGTGATACTACCGATTGTTGTGGAAGGAACAAAGGGAGCATAGGCGACGTCAGGTGACGTGGAGTAGGTGGATACAATGCCGTTGATGCTCGTAGTAAGAACGCCAGCGACAATGGAATAGATGGGCGAATTCGTGCAGTCGTTGGTAGTAGTCCCCTGGGCAGTAACCCAGACAGATCCAGCTTGTCGTCTCCTGTGTTTCTGCTCGGAGAATACTTGCAGCACGAATGGCGTATCAGTGGCTGCCGTTGAAGTGGCGGACGCTGCTGACAGTGTAGTGGTGGCCTCGATCGAGGACGAAACTGTCATGGTCGCGTTCTGTGCAGTGCTTCCGCTTGTGGTACTCCAACGTGAGACTCTGCTGTCGAGCATAGGATGCGCATGCACTGATTTGGTAAAAGTGCCAGAGGTAATGGGGCTCCACGTAGGTATGGTCGCCCATGTGGAAAGTCCCGAGACTGACGAATATGAGGTCCCAGGCAGAGTCGGATTCACAGAGACACTACGCTCTGATGTCACATGAGTTGATGCTGAGGGTCCTCCCTGGAAACGCTGCAGACTGGTGATTCCTCCAGATACTCCAGATGTGCTTGAAGCTGTGTAACGTCGATCTGGACGGGTGTCCGTAGAAGTGAAGAATCGTTGTTCGGTCCATCTGAGTGTCGTGAGGCCATTGATACTGGTGGGAGCATTTGTCACAGTGATTGGCACTGGGAGCATCCCATGAAGTGTTGTGTTGAGAGGCAAATCTGCATTGATCCACACCGGTTGTTCGTGCACGACGACGAGCTGCTTCTGAGTGTCTTTGCAGTCTCGCTGGTGTCCGAAACCGTGCTGTGGGCAAGAGATTAAGAGCGCAATCACAGCCCTGCGCGGAAATGCTGGCAATTGAATCATGTCTATCTACTTAGCTTGTCGAGTAGAGTAGTTTGCGGAAGAAGAACCAGTGGGGAGACATGGACAAAAAATATTGAAAGCGACTTAGCGATAAAGTACCGCTTCCAGACTGCAAGCAATGGTATTTCTCGCAAACAGGATGCGTTGGCCCGGTGAGCAGGACGCACGCAGGCTCTCCCATCGATCCATTCCAGGGCTAGAAGCATTCCGATGCTCCCAATCGGTGTTCTTGAGATGCCGGCTTGAAGAGAACCATTGTAACCGCGCGGCAAGGCAAGAACTGACGATGAGCAAGAGGTGCGCGCCGTTCTGCCTCACGAGCCAGATCGCTACAGTGGTGGTGAAATGCATCGTGCCAAGGTATTCGATGAGGCATATACGAAGCAAGTTGGGCGGGTGGTGAAGTATACGGTCTCTGAAATGGCAAGTGCAGACGACGCTAGCGGGAGAGGCCGTCATCCGAGTCCGTGAGAAACTGCCGTATGAACTTCGAGAGCTCGAAACTTCATCCGCGGATGCAACCAGCGCAACAATAATGCGATAGTCCACTGATCATTCTCCGTGTCCACTCGGTCCTGCAGCATGGCGGCACAAGTCAAGCCTGTACCCCTTCTACAGGCACCACCTGGCCCAGGACCGCGCACGGTCGACCAAGCATACTGGACCACCTTCAAAAATCCAGTCCTTCTACCCTCGCCTCACAATGCCGGCATCACCTCCATTACGATCCCCGATTTCAACCCCAATGGCACACAAGCCGACACCTTCGCTGTCACGAGCGGCGGGAGGGTACAGACCTACAGTGTCAAGACTCGAAAGCTTGTGAAGACCATTAGCAGATTCGGCGTCGACGACACGGCACGATCCGGAGTTCTCCGACGAGATGGTCGCATTCTACTTGCTGGCGGAGATAGCGGTGTGATTCAAGCATTCGATACTGGGTCCAGAGCGATTTTGCGACAGTGGAGAGGCAAAGATGCTCACAGGCTTCCAGTGCACAGAGTGAGGTGGAGTCCGCACGTGCTCACAGATCTGATGAGCTGTAGTGACGACAGGACCGTGCGTGTTTGGGATCTGACGGAAGATACTGCGAAATGGACTGGTGTCGGACATGAGGACTACGTGAGGAGCGGTGGATATCTTCCTGGTCAAGGTGGAAATATGATTGTTAGTGGAAGTTATGACCAGACAGTCCGTCTGTGGGATACCAGAATGAACGGAAATACCGCAGCCTTGGTCTTCAGATTTGCCGCGCCAATCGAGGATATCTTGGCGATCAACAGCGCTAGCCTTGCTGCAGCGGCAGGCAACGAGGTCTCGGTCGTGAATCTCATGGCTGGAAAAGCGGAGCATGTCATTCGTTCGCACCAGAAGACAGTCACGGCCTTATCGATGGCTCAAAACGGCACACGCATCCTGACAGGTGGTCTGGACGGGCATGTCAAGGTGCACAATACCGCTAGCTGGGAGATCGTGGGAGCCTCGAAATATCCTGCACCCATCCTTAGCCTTGCTGTGGTACCCGGATCATCCGCACAGGAGGCACAGAGAGAGGACCGTCATCTCGCTGTCGGCCTTCAGAATGGACTGCTCTCGATACGCACTCGTCTTGCAGGTGCCGAAAAGGTCAAAGTCCGTGAACGGGAAAGAAAGATGGAAGCTATTGTTGCTGGGCAGGGCGACGAATATGATCGAAAGCAGAAGAAGAAAGATATGCGCCAGGGCATCCGCGCTCGTGATCGAGGCAAGGACTTTCAAGGTGAAGGTGCAGACATCGTAATCACAGGCAACGATCGTCCGCGAATCGTGAGACTTCAGCCTTGGCAACAAAGTCTGAGAAAGGGAGATTACGGCAGGGCTCTCAGCGAAGCGCTGCCTGTGAAAGGACGCGAAGATAGATTCCAAAAACAGGACCTCTTCACTTTGATCACAGCCTTACGACATCGTAGCGCCTTGCGCAAGGCTCTCGAAGACCTTCCGGAGGAACATCTCATACCGCTCTTGAAAACGACAACCCTGTATATCCAGAACCCTCTCTACGTCAAACTATTATACGACGTCGTCCTCCTGGTGCTGGACATCTACAGCCACCGTATGGACGAATGGCAGAATGATGATGGTGATGGTAGAGAGATCAACGGCTTGGTCACGAAATTGAAATCAAAAATCAATAGGGAATGTGAGTGGGCAGACCACGCCAATCGCATGCTTGGCATGTTCGCAATGCTCGAGACTGGTTGAAGGACAGCTGCATCGAGGATCGTAACACCATGAACACGCCTCCATGCCGACAAGTGCTCGGAGCTGATGCTAGCCTACGAGCGGAGCTACATGTAAGAGTTCTGCTTTCGCCGAGTGTAAGTCCAAGACGGAGCGGACGGTTCGTCGCTAGATCGACGATATAAGAGAAGTGCCATCAAGGTACTGGCACGCCAGAGGCTACTGTCATTGGCTTCAGCACTTCGAGTATGTGCGATTCCTCCAGATCATGCTGGCACATGCCACCTCACATTCAGCACACGGCGAATGAGAAGGCGCTAAAATGAATTATTGTCAAGAGACTTCTGCTACCGAACTGGTCTACTCTCGAATACCATAGCACCGCCCAGACCTAGACTATTAGCATTCCAGAAAATGACACCGCGAGCTCATTTGCTCCACTTCTGAACTGCTCATTGCTTTGCTTGACCAGGATGTTGACTTAGTCGGACTATCCAAATACCGAAATTAGTGTCTAAGATTTTCAGACCTTCCGCAGTGTCTCCGCATGACAGCCTCACTGCAGCCAAAAGCCTGAAGCCCGTACGCATGTTGTCACTCACACTTCCTGTGAAGGTTCTCATATGCTGACGGTTCATATGAGCGAGCAGTGTATATTGATGCTCGAATACATCGAATTCAGTCTCGATCCCAGTCTATTGCCACTATGTGGCGTAACAAGCATCCTAGGTTCTCCCGTTCTTCTTAGGCGGTGATCCTCACATCGCTGCTAGTGCGCCCCTGGCTCGTGCACTTTGACTATTGGTGTTCTCCACATGCATGCGGAATGTCACCTGCAGCGCCCTGAATGGAGTATTCGAGCATAGCACAAGCCAGCGTAACAGGCATCTCCAGTAGTTTGTCACACAACGCAACAATGCGCAACCATTTCCAAGACTTCACGGTGGACAAGACCGCATTCTTGCGATAGTGTAGACCAAGTAGAGAAGACAGTGCTAAGATATGGCAAACGATGATCTTAATATCGCCTGCGCAGCATGCCCATGTTCTTTCTTCTTCAAGCGCAGATCAAGCTGGACAACCCAGGGCAGATCTCATCGACCCTGGCTCGCTCGTTGAGACCAACGCAGGACGATCCAAGCCGATATGAGCCCATATCCCACTAAGACGACCCGTCTGTACACCGCCAGCATGACAGTGAGACAGGCAACGCAATGATGTCCTTAGGACCGACATGGTGATCATACGCAGCGCCCATATAATCCCTCTACTCTTTCCACCCCTTCTTCGTCACGAGCCCAACAAGTCTCACAACTTCATCCACGTTCCTTTCATCCAGCTTCTACAGCTCTTTTCTTCTTTACCAACCCAAGTCACTCTTTTCGACAACAGTCACCCGCATTCAATCAAGATGAAGTTCTCCACTGTGCTCGCCTTCGCAGGCGCCGCCCTTGCCCTCCCGACCCAGGAAAAGCGCCAGGTCGCTTCCGTCGTCTCGACTCTACAAGACCTCACCAGCCAAGTCGTTGAGTTCACTGGCACCATCAGTACGTTCGCTGTCCTTCATTGTCGCCAATTTCGCGCATTTGCTGACATTGAGCTCTTCCGTAGACACCACCATCGCCACCAACACCGTCGACAATGTCTCGGCCCTTGCCGTCACCACCATCCAGAACACCCTCGGCAACCTCACCGATGTGGTCTTTGATGCTGTGTCAGCCACTGGTGCCGTCGAGACGGTGGACACAACGCTTGAGTCCGTCGAGTCCATCGTCGCTACCCTGATCTCGGATGTCATCCTCGACGTCTTCTACACCTTGTCCGCCGTCGAGACCCTGGTCCCCATCTGTAAGCCAGTGTCTTTTGTCCACATATCTTACGTATCCACACTAATGTGTTTCCATAGCGGAAATTCAGTCCCAGGTCGATGAGCTCGTCAGCTCCATCCTCAGCCTCACCAGTACTGTCCAGGCCACCACTGGCATTACCACGCTCGTCACCACCATCCAGTCGACCGTTGCTGGTGTCGTACCAGTCTCGACCGTCACTTCCGTCCTCGGCTCCCTGCCTCTCCCTATCTAAGTGCTCAATACCGAGCAGTTTTCTGAGTGGTGCAGGTATCCCGACATGAAGCGAAGATGAATGTATATACCTTAATCCGGCAGCTGGCGAACATCCATATGTGGAGGCTGACTGGCGCCATTCGAATGTGGTTCTATTCGCTTGTACATATCCTCAAGCGTAATGTCTTTTATGGCAATTTTTTGACTCATGCGAACCAACACGATCGAATTTCATTGGTGCGAACTTGTAGACATGTTTATCACTTTACTAGCTGTGCTCTTCACAAATGCGATGCGCCGTGGCAGTCTGATCCTGGAGCCACAGTGTCTTTCACGTGAATGTGGTAGACATGCGCTGGTCATTGCGTGAGCGTAAGGTTGGTGATGTTGACTCAAATTGCTGTCTAGCCTGTGTTTTCGATAGGAAGAGTACTTTGTGGCAAGATAGGCGAGCCCCAGCCATTCAGCAGATATTCTGGCTCACCCAACCAGCAAGACAAGTGCACTAAAGGCAATCTCAGAGCCGGCTACACATTTGTCGTTTCGAGCAATTACCTAATTCTTCATGGGCTCCTCGGCAACATAATGCAAGTATGCTCCCAGAAGCTTGATGCCTTCGATGTAGTTTCGTCGATCGAGTTTCTCGTTAATGGAATGCGCCGCATCTGTCGAGCTTCCCATGGGCAGCAGCAGCACATTCTTGCCCGTTGCTTGCTCGAATGTCAGAGTTACAGGAATACTGCCACCTTCTCTGGTGAGATCCGGCTTGACCTTCCAGACATCCTCGACGGCCTTCGCGGCAGCGGTGAAATTCCAATGCTTCGGTGATGCAACCCACCACTTGCCAGCATGCTGTAAGGACACGTTCATGGTGTTCTTGGAATTGAGAGTCTTGAAAACCTTCTCCACATACGAGAAGACGAGCTTGTCAACCTCTGGGGGCTCCATGTCAGGCACTGTCCGAATGCTGAACTTTCCAGTGACCTTGGCCGGGATAACGGTTTTGGCGCCAGGAGCTGAGAAAGCTCCCTCGACACCGTGCAGCGAGAGCGAAGGATATCGCCATCGTCCCATGAGCGTACGCTCCTTGTCCGGGAAGATCCCGGTCTGGCTGCCGAGAGATTCGTACAGATTATCCATGGTGAATGCAATGTCCTTGTACAGACTCTCCTCCTCTTTGGTCAGCGGCGCAACAAGCTCCTTGATTCCTGGAATGAGAATGTTGCCATCGGTATCCACCAAGCTTCCCATAACGCGAACAAGATCTGTCATAGGCTCTTGTGCAGTGCCTCCAAAAACACCAGAATGCAGGTCCTGTCCTGGTCCGCTGATCTCAATTGAATAGTAGCTGCATCCTCGCAAACCATACGTCAGGCAGGGCTTCTCAGTGCCGAGCCAGTAGTTGTCGCTGATACACACGGCATCCGCATCTTCGAAAAACTTGCCCGGCTTGCACTCCGCGACGATGAAGTCGTCCAAACCTTCCGAGCCATACTCCTCCATACCCTCGAAGCACATGAGCAGGTTGACGGGAAAATCCACGCCGGCCTTCTGATGAGCCTCGATGGCATTGAGCCAACCGAGCACTGGTCCCTTGTCATCTGTGCTGCCTCTTCCGTACATTCTGCCCTTCTCATCGACGGTCAGCTTGAACGGCTCGGTGGCCCAGCCGTCGGACAGATTTGCGGGTTGCACGTCGTAGTGTCCGTAGACGAGAATCGTGCGCTTGCTCTCGTCCTTCTTAGCCGGGTAGCGGCCAATGATGGCCGGCGGCAGATGCAAGTGCTCCTTGTGTGGCTGCTTTCCCAGATCACGGGCCTCCATGTGTGCGCCTAGAGCCTCGAGCTCTGCCTTGAGGAACATACCCATCTTAACGACATCTTCTCGTCTCTCCTCCTCGGCTGATATGGACGGAATGGCGACAGCCTTGCGCAGACGCTCGATGAAAGGCTCGGCGAGTGCGTCGACCGATTTATAGAATTTATCGAGCTGAGGCGCCATGTTGGGCGAGGGTGTGGTGCGATAGATATACGGCCAAGGAGCGGAAGTTGTATTTCGTGTGGACGTGGATCGTGTGGTCGCAGGTATCAAGCCTTTGTAGAGGTCTTTGTGTAGGTAAGACTGTAGGGTGAATCTGTGTGCGAGATGGCGGGCAAACATGAAGCTTTTATCAATACAATACTTAGTAGCTCTCTTTCGACTCGTGCTCTTCTCTGAGGACAGCGGGGCTAGCGAATGAGGAAGGTGGCATGGAGCTACGTTCAATCCGGCTAGCCCGTGAAGGCGAATGAATAAGCCGTTTCTTGCCGCGTCTTCAGGGATGCAACACTCTACACCACCCAACCGACCTCAAGACATGTCAAGACATGCTGCAAATTATCACCCACAAGCAAAGGCATTGATCGAGCAGAAATGGCGCGGTGATGCCACTCTTCTCGCCCTTCTTTCGCATCCCGGGAAGGTGGACGCGTCGACGAGCCCGCAGAACACGCATGGCCGTTCAAACCATCGCCGTTCTGGTGCTGCTACTTGTCGTGATTCCTCTCTACATCATCTACAAGCCGCCAAAGTCTGTCGTTGGCTTCTTCCAGAGTCGTTTTCCTGAAGTCCTGTTTCAGGTCGACACGCGCAATAAGGTCATTGCCTTGACCATTGACGACGCGCCTAGCGAATATACAAGGCCAATCCTGGACATTCTGAAGGCCAATGATGCCTCAGCAACCTTCTTTGTCATTGGCAACCAGGTGTCGCAGCGCGAGAATCTACTTGTCGACATACTGAAAGCTGGAAGCGAGTTGGGTAATCATGCCATGCACGACGAACCCAGTATCTCCTTACGAAGTGCAGAGCTCACCGACCAAATACACCAGGTCGATCAGTACATAAATCGTGCCTACAAGACTGCTGGGGTTCAACGTCATCTGCAATACTTTCGTCCCGGTTCTGGAGTTTTCAGTCGCAGGGTTTTAGACGTGGCGACCAAAGCGGGTTATCAGACGATTCTCGGCAGTATCTACCCCCACGATCCATTCATTGGCATCTGGTGGATCAATGCTTGGCACATCCTGAGCATGTACAGACCTGGCGCTGTCATCATATGCCATGACAGGCGACCTTGGACTGTGCCCATGCTTGAGAAAGTCGTCCCGAGGATGAAGAAGAAGGGATTTCAAGTGGTTTCCGTTTCGAAATTTCTGGAGCTTTCACAGACTTGAGATTTGAGCCCTTGGCAGGATGTATAGTTTGGTGGTAGGCTCACGGCTGACCAGTCGAATCTGTGATGGCTCCATCGACCACGATCTCCTGACCTGAAACATACGAGGCCTCCGATGAGCATAAATATAATGCCGCGTTAGCAACATCCCAAACCGAGCCCATTCTTCCGGACGGAACCTGCTGATTTCTCGTCTTCCGGTATCCTTCCTGATCACCTTTTGCATACTTGTCGGCCAATACACTTACCAGCGGCGAGTCGATCAGTCCAGGAACCACGGTATTCAGTCGCACTTTGCCAGCCGTTCTCTGTGCGTATATCACAGCAGTAGTCTTGGTGAACTGAATAATAGCGGCTTTGGTGGCTGCATAAGCGACTTGAGGCTTTCCAATGTATCGCAGCCCAGCGATTGAGGAAACATTGAGGACACAGCCACCGGACTCCTGTTTCTCCATTATGGGCAAGACGAGATGGCACATCAGATACACAGACTTCAGATTGACATCTGTCTGGGAATCCCAAACCTCTTCGGTGAGCCCTGCGGGGCCTCCTGGCTCCGACTTCCCGACATTGTTTATCAAAATGTCGATACGACCGTGTTTTGCCATGCAAGCGTCAACGAAAGATTTGCAGGCGTCTTTCTTAGTCACATCCTGTCGACCATAAGATAGCTGAATTACGATCACTTGTGACGAGCTCTACGTACCGTGGTTCGCTGGATGACGTCAACGATACTATCGCCTTCCTTTCTCGAGGAGTGATGTTTGACTTCCGGTTCATTTCGGATCAGGTCTGCGGCTCTGTTGGCAGCTTCAAGATTGATGTCGCAGCCAAAGATGATAGCCCCTTGACGGGCCATCAGTGAGGCCATCGCTGTGCCATTCCCATATCCCTCTCCGACGGCTCCTAGGCCGGTGATGAGAACAACTTTGTTGCTGTAATCAAATATCGGCATCTTGAAGCTCAGGGAAAGAACAGATTCTTGAAGACGGATGTACAGTGTCAGCAGAAACACGGATCAACGATCCTTCGAGAAAGAAGTTGAATGTTGCAGCGGGGTCACATTCTCCCGGCGGGTGATGTACCGACATCGGCTATTGAGTGTGGTATGCTCTTTCGCGGCTACAATTTCAGGCTGTGTTCAGTCTGAAGTGGCTGCACTTCAGCTTATAACCGCTCGGTGTCAGGACTGACATTAGTTGGTTGGATCCATCAACGAAGGGAGTCTCATGCGTTCTCGTCCGTTCGTCTTGGTATGTCGGCAGTCGTTCGTTCTTAGTCACTATGCCTCTTGGTCTCGTCCTCAAGTACCTGTCCATCCGTTAGTACTCATTCGTAGCTTCGACCTCACTCGATCATTGCTCGTGCAATGTCCTATACAATTTCGATGCAAGCACAGCTTCACGTCTCGGTAAATCCATCGATTGTGTCATGTCTCGATAGTGTGAGCTCTTCATCACTAATGATATGTCTCGTGAGCGCATGTCTCGTCATCATTGTTAGAAACCATCACATCTCCCTTCACTTCCAAGAGAAAGCGCTCCCTCTCAGGACCCTCTTCAACTGCATCTCACACCCCAGCAATCCCTCCTTCACTCTCCTCGCCGGCAACCACTTCGACATTCGCAAACTCTTCCTCCCTCCTTCGTGATGACTGACATCCACTTCTACTCTCTCCATCGGCGCCGGGAAGAGTCCACCGCCACTGGAGGGCGACAACATGATCGGGATCTCCGCAATCTCAGCTCTCGGCTTCTTCTTCCGTGTAGACATTCTCGTCAGGGGAGCGAGCGCTTCGTCCCAGCTTCCCTCTGTGAGTTTGATGTCGTCGAGGTTCAGTTCTTCCACCGTGCGTCTGTGTGCTGCGACGAAAGCGCTGATGTCTGATGCTGGCGCGGACACATTTTCGACGAAGAAGTGTGTGAGTTTGGGAAAGTGAAGGGGCTTCTGGCTCCTGGATAGAGTTGAAGCTGGTATGGTGGGCGCCATATTGGCTGGATGTTCGCCGAAGAGTCTTGGTGGCGAAGGCGGCATGGGTGTAACAGGAGAAGACATGCCGGACATGCCGGAAATAGGTAAAGGGCCCTTCTCTCCGAGCCAGCGGAAATGGAATGTCGTGAGATTATGCTGATAGTTACGGAGGTATGTTCGAAGAAGTTTGACTTGGTCTGGCTCATGTTCGGTGTGAGAATGCGAAGGAACAGTGTTGGTTTGAATGGTGAGCTTTTTGATCCGTGACCAGCGACTCACGGACCTGGGTGAGGCGCCAAAACCCAGCATCGGCGAGAGATACATGAGCCCACCTGGATGAATCGGCGAGAGAGTGAGAGTGTCCAGAGCATTGAGGCAACTCCTCTCGACGGCGATCCTGAGCGAGATGAGAGCATAGTCGACGATACTCCGACGGTATCTCTGCTTCGCATCGTAGCCGGGACAGGCAATGGCCAAATGTTCTAGATTGACAAAGGCAGAGATCGCCCTGATGAAAGCAGGAACATTGGTCGCCGCGTGGAAAAGTGGCGGATACTGCCTCGTCAGGATCTCCGTGGTGCCTTCATCTCCATACTTTGGCCTGGTCGAACCACTCCTGACCTGTGGCGTGTAGGTGAAGCTCAACTCCTCTCCCGTCTCCGGATCAACTAGTGGCGGGAGATAACTCTCGTTGGTATGCGGGAATTGAAGCCTCAGCTTCTTTACGTAGAAGCCCAAACGATCCAGTGCAGCGAGTCGCGACGGCTTTGTGAAAGTATTCGTTTTAAACGTGATGCTCAAATCTTCGAACAGCGCCGGCGCAGCCCGCACGCTGAAGTCATGGCAGGCCAGTCTCAGACTTGCCAGATCGGCTTTATCGACAAAAGAGAGGAAGCTCTCCCGACATTTGTCTTCGAGCCAGAATTTGAGGAATGTGCTGCTATCGCAGAGGACGAAGCTGCACACAGATGCATAGCTTTCGGATGCTGATTTCCGTGTACCTGCGTTAGCACATCATTTTCTCGGGTTGATATGAGGTGGTGGATCTGGGAACACGCGTACATCGATCGCTGCTGGTATCGATCTCTCCAAACAGGAGCTTGCTCCCTCCACTGCGCGATGTGGCAGCTGACGTGGCCGATGCGGCCGATGCGGCCGAAGAGACAGTGGAGAAGGAGGCTGACGGCTTGCTAGCCAGGACATATGGCGATGCCACAACCTGCTTGCAACTCATTATGGAAGATTAAACGCATCGAGCGGGAGTCCAATGCCGGGTGGAATGTATTTGCGCACTGATCGCGATGGAAGCGCGGGAGAGAGTCGGGAAAAGAGAATCTGGAAGGAAGGACTGAGGCATCGCGATGGTGGGCGGTGGATGTACTGGCCTACCTGCCTCCTGAGGGACCGCTCGCCGGCTGTGTTCGCGATGCATGTGTACTACATGGCGAGCTGCATGAAGCGTGAGTCACTTTTGGCATTCCGGTGGTGGATAGTGAGCGAAAAGCTGAAGTTGGATGCAGGACTAGGAAATGGTCGAAAGAGGCAACACGACTATATCGCGAAAGTAGAACGTTATAGACGTGATCTTTGGTCGGCCGTCGGGGGAGGCTGGTGAGGAGAGCTTCAGATGCGTTTCAGACCGGAGGCTGGACCAATAGGCAGATGTGAGTGTGTGAAGTCAACGCTAGAAGTGCAGCTTTTGCTGCAGCTAACGTTAAGTACCCAGTCTTGCAGAACTAACAAAGTGCCGCACATTCGCCACCGTTGTGCGCGCATAGCACGACCATGTCACGACCGTGGCGCGTTTGTTGTCGCAGCATTGCTGTTTCTGGAAGCGGTTTCCTCATGGGTGTGGCGCGTTTGCACGTGAGACTGAGCCGTGCGACGACAATGAATCGAGCTCAGCTCTATCCTTCTTGACTGTATTGTGCGAACACACAACGATGCTGAAGAGGCAATACCGTGCTCACGCAGTGCGACAACAATTAAGCATTGTTTTGCCGATGGCAGTCGTGCCGCGAGCAGGTGCGCGAACCCTCGTCGAACAGCGCGACGAGGATAGCTATTTTCCTTGATCATTCGCGTGTGAGGATGAGTCGCGCTGCGCGTGGCGCGTCGCGATGGCTCGGTATCGTCGTGGGAGCATCGACCGCGAACAACGTGCTTGCAGTGATCCGAGATGTGCCGTTGGACTGCACAATACTCACAATGGAACGAGATGACAGCCAAGCATACCTCGACCTCCCCAGTCTCGCCGCGGCACAAGCTGCAGGCTGAGGGTTTCTGATGCAGCATGCTCAGAGGTCTGGCGGAGCACCTTTACCAAGATTGGGCGCTGGGTTAAGTGGTCAGCCACTGTATGTGTCTTGCAAGTATGGGCGGTCACTCACATTTTCATTCTGCTGCACAGTCTGAGCGACTCTGCCGAGCCTCTCGTGGTTTGTCCAGTTGGCTGAGCCGAACTTGGTGACTTTGTCCCCAGTCTGAAGGCCTGCTTGTTCCGCCGGACTCCCTGGGCTGACCGAGTTGACTCTGGCGAAGGGAGGCTCGACGACTGATGCAGCAGAACTAGAGACTGTGGTGCTCGCTGACGTGGACGGCGCAGCACCAGCGCCTGACATATCCTCCCCCGCTTTGCCTGCTGCAAACGACTCGTGAACGGCATCTTCCAACTTTTCCATGAGCGCTTTATGATCATTCTTGAGATGTATTATCCGTGCTCTTGTTGTTCGTATCTGGGCTACGTCGATATCGGCGCGGGGAAAGCCGTCAGGAGTGGTGAGAGGAGTGGTCATAGAGACGTGGTGCTACAGCCTGTCAGCTTTCTTTCTGTATAGATCTGAAGCAGAACACCAGACTGACCGAGTCCAGAACGGAGCCCAACGCAGAAAGCTCGGCTTCTAGATTGCTTTTCTGGGCGATGAGCTCCTGTAGTGAGCGTCGTTGACCGGTGCCGTTCGCAGCGGATTGTGAGGTCGGACCCGAGGCCACGGTGGGAGCGTGGAGATCGTCCATGATCTTGAACCCCATCGAGTGATGCACGGGTGTTAGCTAGTAGTACGATGAAATGTGTCTTGTGATGCCGCTGGTGATGCTTCAACAGTGGCAGTCAGCACTCAGGCATTCAGACTGCTTCCCGATCTTTGATCTTAGCGCGGGGTATAAAAGCAGACACGAATAGTCGCACTTTTCTCCCTACATTTCATCGCTGCGATCGCCAAAATGAAAGTAAAGTCATACCTATTGACACGGCGAAATTGTAGAAAGACTGTTCCTAGGATGAGCGCACAGAGACAGAACGTCGTCGATACTGTAGCCATTCAATGGTACACGGATCTCGATCCGCTTGCTCACTTCCATAAGGTCTTTTAGCGCGCTGTCGAGACATGGCACGTGGAGGCCGTAACAACTATCCAGCAAACAACCTCGAAGCGTCTCGTGTGTAGGTGGATGGCATCAGCTCTCGCTCTTTACTTCTCTCGTCAGCTTGTCGACGTGCGAGCGCGAGGTGCATGGGTTATGTCAAGTGCGGCGAAGGCCTGATCATTTTGAGCGAAAGTGACAAGACCACGATCGGACATCATTGATCTCGCCATGCTCAATGCGACTTTGTCCACGCAAGGCCGAGCGAGGAACAGAGATGTGCGCAATCACTATATGTCTATCCGCAGCAGGAAGTGCAGATCTCACTCGTGTTGATATCACTGCAGCGTCTCTCCGTCGTCGGTAGGAGATAGCGGGCTCTTTCTCCAGTCATGGCCTTTCCAAAGCAGTGGGCCATACGTATCACCGCTGTTTCCCTGCTGCTGAACCAGATCCTCATGCCATTCCTGATGCTTGCCAGCGAGCTTTGGACATCTATCCAGCAAGGCAATCTTCGGCAGCAGATGCTACACAGACTACTATGCAGTTGCCCCAGCAATAAAGGTCACTCCAGCACATCACCCACAGATTGTGTCGATGGCTAATGAAAGAAGTAGTCTTCGTTTGCAATCACGTTCACACGATCTCACAGCATAGAGAGACTTTCACTGCAAGCTGAAGGTCCCCACTCGGATGATGGTATATCACCCAAGCCAACTGCTTCGAGCGCAATGCATACTGTATATAGCAAGGTTGCTGGTACCTTCTCACAACACCACATGTGCTCCTGCGATGTAAATGCCGAGTAGGGCTCATATGAGGTATGCGATCAGAAAGTATTCCCAAAAGATGCCTTTACATATAAATAAACTACTACAACTTCAATATTTGGCCCCATTCGTTACCCATCAGGGCACGTGTCGTCAATCTTTCCATTTCGTGCGCCATACCAAGTCCATTCTTGACCCCATGCTCCAATATGCTCACCCAACCAAAGGCAAAGACGCAATTGTCGTGACAGTCGTGCGGTTCCAGTGACCCGGATGCGATTCTATGGTTTGTATATTTCGAAGATCATAGTCGATTCCAGATGTTGGTCAGGAACTTCACTGGCGCGGCGGGCTCTGCTTCAGTTGTGGTAGCAGATTCTGGTGTGGCAGCAGTCTGGGTAGGCGATTGGGGTGGTGTCTGAGCCCATGGAGCGGAGACTGTTGGGGCGAGGGTGAGGAAAGTCGACTCGCGGCGTGGAGCGTCCATTGTTTCTTGTTTGATGAGCTGGAAATTTGAATTGGCGAGTGATTTGAGTTGCAGATTTGGAGGTAGTGTATTCTTCGAATTGGTAATGCGAATGCAATGGAAGTCAGACAGGATACGTGGTGAAGGAGACAACCTGCCTATATACGCCACTTACACTGAGTCGCTCAAGCTCGATAATGCAAGATCGGGAACATCGAGCTATTATCTCGCAATGCTAGTCCTCATTGTGGACCATGATTGGTCTGTGACTTGTTCAAAAGCCCTTGGTGCCGCCATACGCACACCGTCCGCTCGTCCAGAGGATGTCCCACGAAAATAGTTCGGAGGGCGCTCTGCATATTCCAGAATTAAGGTTGTGAGGTAGCTAGTATCGTGGCTCCTCACCTTATCACTGGCCTCGGAGATCATGTCTTGCGGAGAACCTTGTGTCTATTAGTGAGCTAGCGAGCACTTGTTCACTTCACCTTTTCGCACTTGATCACATGTTCTTCTCTCCTTGACTGGAATGTCTGAGATCGTACTCACCGATGGGCCTTAAGAAGACGCTCCGGATTGCTACAGTTGCCGGATGTTCGGTCGAACTATTGGTTTTCCTGGTGGAACACGTTCCGAAAGGGACGTGGGAAGACAGAATATTTCGTCACATGGCATGGAACGTGCCGTCTCCTTGAGGGTGCGAAAAGCTTAGCCGAGAGAAGCCGATGGGCAAGCTTCGTGATTCGTGGTGAGAGGTCTTTTGACGTGTCTACTGTAGCTCTGGAAAGCTTCGGCCATGATGTGCGTCATTTGGATGTTCGTGCATTGTCCCGACGGTATTGTTTGGAGTTGTTCCGGGCGCAAAAGAGTGCAGAGGGTGTCGAGATTTCTGGAGTATGTCCGGTTGCGCAAGGACGTGAAGTCCTAGCTTCTAGCCTCGGAGCGGCTAGGTACTGTACGTGGTGGAGAGAGTCGTCCGGGATTAAAGCGTGGCGACGTCTGCGCTTGTAGCGGAACCCAGACGAAGCTGGCAATTGTGTCGTGTACATGTAGCTGAGCTGTCAGAAAGTACTCGTCAATACATGCGAAGGCGCGAGAAAGAGCACACACCTGCTCAGAGTGAGCCAAGATCGCAGCCTCGACCAGATCAGCTAATGGGATTATCTCCGAAGGTAGTTGCTTGCAACAATCAATTATGCGCAGGCCGTGCAGCGAATTGCTGCAGCCAGCATCTGGTTGCATACCGTATTTCGAACAGGTCTCCCATGGTGCGTGTCGAAAGGGATCTGCACCCTCTCGACCGAAGTGCTATGTTGCTCTCGACTGGCACTGCATTTTACAGCTTCGACTCTGCGCACACACACGACATGCGCGCGTGTCGTGAACAGACGGCCTAGGACTCGTCTGTTTTCGGTGTCGGTGTAAAAGATACTGACAGGTGATATTTCAGATGGCAACAGGACAGCGGCTGGCGACTGGCGGCCGTCGCACCGCAGTATTTGTGCCCTGCGCGACGCTTTGCATATCGCGGTGATATGCTGTGCTGCGTGATGCAGGCACAAGGGGATGGATGCATTGTCATTCCTGAGCGACCAGCAGGCCTTGTTTGGCGGCGTGTGGATGTATGTGCGACTGATTCTGTGCGACGGAGCTGTCAAAGTCAACGGCCCGCCGCATCGATGCCGTGGAATCTATCTAATGAGGTGGTGCAGCCTGCCCGCATTATCGTCGTAGGCGATCTCCCGTTGTATGCGCTTGGCGTTGTATGGGGAATCGACGGAATCATAGAATAGAGTCGCGAGCCATTCCCTCCGCAGGCTTCCCCGTCTTTGGACCAGCATTTGAGGTGTGAAAGGCCGGCACTCGTGGGTTGAGATATGATATGGGTCATATGGTAGAAGCGGAGCGCTCCAACCCAGTACATACAGTAGAATAATGTATGTAAGAAGTCGTGTCGGCTTTTGGCTGCCGCTCCGCACGGCAACACAACACACACATATCCGTGACTTACTTAGTCAAGGTTCCGTGGCAGTCACTGTCGCACAGCACCTGAACAGTCAACAAGCGAACAACAAGCCTCCAAGCCGTCGACGCTCCTTCGTGCGCCGCCGCCGCAGCATCATCCTCACGGCGGCAGCGGCAGCGGCACCTAGACACCTGGATCGTCGAGCTCCTGCGTCTCGACTTGACACCCTACCCCACCGCCAGCTTCCCTCGGACGCTGTTCGTCACCCTCGCCTGCATTATCCGCTTGTTCACTGCCCAGCTCGAATTAATCAATATTCCCGCCAAGGTTCAACAGTGTGGCGCATGTTTCGGAGGCTGCAGACGAGCCTCGTCATGTGTTGCCCGTTCTCCAGAAGAAGAAGAGGGGCATTGGCTTCGTCGCCGCAGCAGGCCTAGCAAGGGTATCCATGCCCACATCCAGAGAGCACATGCCCGCCTGCGCTACTCGTACCTGTAGCGCCGGGGGACTCATCCGCCGAGACTTGGTGCTGTGAGTGAAAAGTATACCACACAGAGTGCACGACATGACCGCTGCGACCCCATGCCTGCCTCTCTGCCACGCGATTCTGACACCTACTCCTTGCTTCTGCCAGCATACCAGCGGACGGAGACGGTTATTTGCCATCAGAGCAGTCTCCACCGTCCTGAACTTCCCACTCCGATCTTCCCAGTTCCCAGCAGCCGGTGGTACAATGCTTAGAGTCTGGAATTTGTTTGCGTCTCGAGTCTGTATAAAACGTTGCTCGTCTGCCAATCTGAGCCATCGCAACTATTCTCGTCCGAGTCCTGCCCTCAACTCCATTACACTCAGTGAAGATCGACTCGCTCGCGACCTGTCTGCTCTTTGACAAGACCCGTGCGGCATGTTCCCTCGACTCACATAATCATGGCACTCTCGCTGACATTCTCCAGAAGCCACTCATTAGCATCGCCATCATGTGCACCGAAGTCACGCACGAATACACCTCATGCAAACACAAGGTCGTCGAGAAGGTTGTATGTGCAGTCTCTCGTCGAATGACGTGCAAAACCTTGACACACCGGACGGTGGTTCATCAACAGAAATGCTATAGTTGCGGCGGTGGTCGATGTAAGACTTTGCCATTCGATGAAACCTCATGGCTTGCACTGACCGCTACGAGAACACACTCCCGTCTTATGGGACGTGTCTAAAGCAGTACACACTCATGATTGATGTTTGGGAGTCTAATTACCGGCGCAAGGGGAGCAATTCGAGGAAGTCTTCATGGAGTATGGTCGGCATGGTGCCCAGGCTTGGGAAGACGGCAAGTGTCTCGCGACTTTGAGGGGCGGGGATTTGATCACCGAATGCCAGGGTGTTGTAGACCAGAATGAGAGCAGCCGCAGGACAGTTGCGTCTCAAGATTTTTCTAAAAAGGCAAATCTTTCTGATGACCGTCGCACAGCATGTGAAAGTCCTCTGCCCGTTGTAGTAGCGTCGGCAGTCTGGCTGGCAGAGCGGCAGGCAAACTCGCCCTCGTTAACTTTGCGATGTTGAGCATGACCGTAGAATCCACCTCGAGGATAGATTGCTTGGCGACTACTGTTGCCGCAAGTTCGTCCATGACAGCTGGAAGTTGATACATCGCAGCCAGCTCATGAGTTTGGCGGTGACGGCCGTCATGACACGGCAGCGATCGGCGTGCCGCGAGCCAGCATCTATGCCTTGCACCATCTGCACGTCAACATGATCCTGCAAAGCTTTCCATGCAAGTGATCGATGCAGGGAATACACTGGCTCGCCGAATCGCCGTTCGCAGACGACGGCCCGTTCGACCTGGCAGCCAAGTCCATGTTATTACGACACAGCCACGATGATTGCGCTTGCGCGCAAAACCTTGGACGGAACAGGAGCGCTTCCTCGGCCAATAGAGATAATATCTGGTCTAGCAATTCCAGCCGAGTGAGCATATGTAGATGTGTTAAAGGCGGACGGCTTCGAGGAGGATTGCAGGCGCAGCGCTTGGGCCATCAGAGCAGAGCTCTAACCAATCATGCCTGTGGAGTGACTACCTCACCTCGTCGCGTGTTTCGCAGCACTGCCCGCCCTTTCATCATCATCAATAATAATAACAATACTCACGGCAGCGACCGGCAAGCGTCTGCTTGTCGAAACAGCTCATGTCTGTAGACATCAACTGGGACACCCTCACCGGTGGGTCCGATGGCGAGGCTCTTGCCGAGACAATCAGAATCTTTCTTCACGACCGATTCCAGGCCATTGCATTGCCCAAGCTCATACGGTCCGTGGCTGTGCACAGTTTCGACTTTGGAAGCATTGCTCCCGAAATCGTCCTCAAGGACATTGGCGACCCATTGCCCGACTTCTACGACACAGGCGGGGAGGGCAGCGAATCCGAGGGCGAAACCAAGGGCGAACCCAATGGTTCGAGCAACGAACGAGCAAATGATGCAAGTATAGTCGATGTGGCCGCGCCTTTGCGTGCGAACCAGCCAGAAAGCGACGCTCGCGTTGCGAATCGTCAGACGCATGCGCGTTACATGCCGACTTCGACGACACTGGCTCGTGGGACAACCCCTGGAGTCTTGGGCGCGACTTCAAATCTTGGCTACTTTCATCTTCCTCTGTCAGCTGGGCTGCCTGGCACGCAGACTCCCTTGGCGGCCGTTGCAAGCGCGCACCTCACAAGCGTCCGTCCCCCGAGGGAGAGTCATCGGCACCACGCTGACTCGTCTGATTCGGGCTCGCCACTTCTTACGGCAACCTCGGCGTCGTCACAGGATCACGCCTTTCTCGACGGAGCTGCAGCTTCACTCAACGGCAAAGACTTCGATTCAGACTCTATGGGTAATGAACAAGATCATCCTGACAGGAATCCCGAGGACCTTCAAGTCGTGTTCCACGTCACTTATGCCGGAGATGTCAGGCTTTCTTTGACTGCCGATGTCTATTTGGACTACCCGATGCCTAGTTTCGTAGGCATACCGTTAAAACTCAGAATCACTGGTTTGACGTTCAATGGAGTCGGAGTCTTGGCATATATCAATAAACGAGCACATCTATGCTTCTTGAATCCTGAAGACGCCGAGGCCCTAGTTGGCAGCGAGCCAAGTACCTACCCAGCTGCTGACTCACCTCACTCAAACGAAGAGGTGAAGCCAAGCAAAGTAGGGGCGCTTTTGGAGGACATCAAGATCGAGAGCGAGATGGGTGAAACGGACAGTGGCAGACAGGTTCTCAAGAACGTTGGGAAGATCGAGAAGTTTATTCTTGAACAAGTCCAGCAGATTTTCGAGGATGAGTTTGTTTACCCGAGTTTCTGGACTTTCTTGGTCTGAAGAGAAGACTCGGCCTCGAACGACCACGTCAATATCACCACAAAAATTCCTGTACCATGTCTCTTGCGGCAACCGGGCCGATGCGCCTGAGGCGGCATTTGTATGCACGTACGCGAAGTGCCAGGATGTGTCGCGCAAGGATCCGAGTCTGTGCGATGCGACGCCCTTGCGTCAGACTAAATATGAATCCCAACAGCATTTTGACAGCTGCTGTACGACCATGGATGTTGCCTTGTCCAAGACGACAGGCTCGAAAGCACAAATGCAACCATTCGCTGTCAACGACAGCTGTGACTGCAATT
This sequence comes from Microcyclosporella mali, assembly GCA_002785985.1. NCBI lineage: Eukaryota > Fungi > Ascomycota > Dothideomycetes > Mycosphaerellales > Mycosphaerellaceae > Microcyclosporella > Microcyclosporella mali. Next base: position 810,169 of record NHNU01000007.1, read on the forward strand.
GGTGCGCATCACGCGATCAGAATCGTTCAGCGCTTGGCTCTAATTGCGTGCTTCCCCTGCATCGAGACTCGGACCAAGGTTCCAGCTTTACAGGGTGGACGTCGCTGTCAAGTACGACATCTCTTCGCGAGTCATGGATCAAGCTCTAGCCTTTGCACTCTTCGCAGTCCCCAAAGAGCACAAACGCCGCCGGGCGGCTCCTGGGTCTTACATATGACTCTTCATATCGTCCACGACAAAGTGCTGTAGGTGGGTGCGGTATGGAATTTGATTAGCGGTATGAATCGGCGCAAAACTTTTGGTGTGTTCCACTTTGTTTCGGTTGACACGACAGCTCGCAGCTTGCCGCGCGGCTGGTTCGTTGAAGGCTTTCGACATTTTTAAGAATGGAGAAGAACCCTGTCGTACATTCGGCTTCAGCCTAGCCCGTCAGTATGATCCAATGAGTGCGAGCAGTGCGCATACGTGCGTGGACGATATCAGTCTTTCAAACGAGCTATCGGCTGGCCAGGCTTCCTAGCATGCGAGATGTTTTCGTGCGTGGCTGTCGAGCCATGATTCAGCCTAGAATACCGAAATCTGAAAATTGTTAATGCTCGTATCCAATGCCGGATAACTACGGCGTTGCAACCTCAGGATATGTCTGGCCCTCGCGAGAGCCGAACGTCTGTGTTGAAGAGACACGGCTAGTCTTTCCCTGGTCGGGCTCGCTAGGACATGGAACCAAAAGAGCCCAGGAGAGTCATCATGTCGACGCATGGACAACCAAGTGGTGTTCCCTCAGGCCTCTGACTATCTCGCTCGTACTGTAATTTCTGGTAAGAATACTGGGAAGAGAGGAAGATCCACGAATTTTAAGTCAATCAGAATTACTCATCTTTGTCAGGCTTCAGCAGCAAGGGTGACCTCTGCATCCGAGGCCATTGACATCGCAAACATATGACGAGTTGCCCGCCAGAACCAGACAGCGCGTGCTGCACAACATCATTCGTGATCTGGTGCAAAGACTGATTCCATACTTCCGTGAGCAAAGCCACGACTAAAACATCATCAAGACGAATGACCTATAATTTTCGATTATGAGGTGGCCGACTTTCTCACGACTCTGCACGAACGGTGCCGGCGATATCGTATGCATGACTCTTACAAAACTCTCCGATCGGACTGATATAGATTCTAGTCGTTTCAATCGACAACGGCGTTTCAGCAGGCTTCGGAAACTCGGGTCGGAAAAGAGAGAGAGAGAGAGTCAAGACAGACTTCAATCACCAGGCTCTCAAGACTGCCGACCCGTACCACGCCTGAAGAATGCACGCAAGGATCATCACGACTCAGCGTATTATAGTTCCTTGCTGTCGGTAAGTGCTCATGGAAGCCGTAATTGCCAAACAAGCACGCTTGAAGCATCCACCATAAAAACGGAGACGAACACCAGGCCAAGACCTCATCCTTGGACGTTGCATAATTTCGTATCTCTGACACTGCTATATATATGTGTGTGAAGCTCAGGTGCTTGCTACCGAGATATGTATGTATGTACGAGTCAGAGCTTTTCTTCACGGCACGTCAACTCTGACATCTGCACCAGACTTCTTGACATTGAGATCTTTCCGCTGATTATGTTTATTTTAGCCTCTTTTGAAATATTTCCTCCCTTGCCAACTTGTGCCCCTCTGCTTACTCCCGTACTTCAGGCTCGAAGTCCTCGATTGCAATGTGTGTTTTTTTTTCCTTTTTTTTTTTTTTTTCGTTTAAAGACTCTCACGTAGAACATACATCACAGTAGTCCCTGGAGGGGTCGTGAAAGCAGAGATTTACTATACCGAAGGCTTGCTGCGACTTCTCGACAAACTTACGATGTGCATGCTTAATAACAAGACCATGAGACATTCGTTCTGGGAAAAAGTGTGCTTTCGTGTCCGACGATTCTATATTTATTCAAAACTGTCTACCCGTCTAGTTGTGCTGTATTGTATCTATATTTTATTTCGGTGTCGTGAAGAGTTGCGAATGGTATAAGTACAGGCCCTGAGGGTGACTCCATCAGAGCAGCGATGAAAGTGCTCGTGAGCAGAAAGGCCGAGATTGATGCCTCGGAGAGCACAGACACATGCTCAAGAAGGGAAAGAGTACATCGGACGTTATTTCAAAGCTTTGCCTTCATACTATATCAAAACAGATACCAAGGAATTAGTTTGTCAACCTGTAATACCTAATCGCAGCCGCCACGACAGCGACGAGCACCCACCTGCTACCAGCGCCAGCCGTGCTCTGACCTCCCAGTCCCAGTACCCACCACAGCAGACCGCCCGTGGCGTTGCCGTTGCGATCGAAATCTGGCTTCTGATCGTTCATGGTGCGGAATTGTTTCAGTTTCGCAGGGGTGAAAGGCGGGTAGCGGATAGCGAGCAGGCCCTCGATCCAGGCGGGTGTCTTGGTGATGGCGCGTCGGTGCGTGAAGCAATCGAAACTGGCCTTGCCGCGGTATGCGCCCTGACCGCTGTCGCCCACGCCGCCGAATTCGAGTGTCGGGATGGAGGCGTGGAAGAAGCCGTCGTTGATGGACACACCCCCGGATCGCGTGGAAGAGATGATTTTGTCTGTCTCTGCGCTGCTGCCGAATGGGTAGAGGCCCAGGGGCGTTGGGTCGACTTTGTTTGCGGTGCGAATGGCTTCGTCGAGGTTGTCGACTGGGAGGATAGGGATCAAAGGTCCGAATGACTCGTCTCTGAGGAGGGAGTCCTCAGCGCTGGAGACTTGTACGACAGTAGGCTCGAAGAAGAGCTTCGATCTGTCTGTCTTGCCACCAATCAGGATCTTGCCACTGGTCTCGTCCAGCATCTTCTTCAAACGATCCCAATTGCGCTCATTGACGACCTTGCCGTAGTCCTCGGCGCCTGCCGCTCCTTTGGGCTGGAATTCCAGGAACGCCTTCTCAAGCTCGCGCACGAATGCTGGCAGAATCTCCTTGTCGACCATGATGTAGTTCTGGCTGACACAGACTTGTCCGACGTTCAACAGCTTTGCCCATAGCAATCGTCGCGCAGCCAGTCTGGGGTCTGCCTTCTTGGTGATGATGGCCGGGTTCTTGCCGCCAAGCTCGAGGGTGACTGGAGTCAACGTCTCGGCTGCCTTCTTGGCAATGATCCTGCCGACCATGGCGTTTCCGGTGTAGAAGATCTTGTCCCACTTGCAATCCAGCACAGCGGTGGTCTCCGGGATGGCACCCTGGACTGTCTGGTATGCCTCTGGATCGAGCGACTGCTTGATGACGTGCTCCATGACACGGGCAGCATTTGGCGCATTCTCGGATGGCTTCAGGATGGCGGTACAGCCAGCAGCAATGGCTCCGACAAGAGGACCCAGGGAAAGCTGGATGGGGAAGTTGTAGGCACCAATGATCAAGACGGCACCCAATGGATCTTTCCGGATCTTGGGTTGCATGGGCAAGTTCATCAGGGACGTGTCCTCGGCCTTCTCATCCTTCATGAAGCGCTTGAGGTTCTTGCTCATGAAGATGATGTCGTTGAGTACCCATCCGACCTCGGTCAGGTAGGCCTCGAAGTTGCTCTTGCCCAAGTCGAGCTTGCATGCCTCAAGCAGTGCAGACTCATTGTCTTTCAGACCCCAATACAGCGCGCGCAGCTGCTTCAGACGGTACTCGATGGGACGGGTGGAGTTGGAGAGGAACTTGTCGTTGACTCTCTTGTGGAGGGCGGGGATAGCCTCGACAGGCGTGTAGGTGAGTCTGCGCGAACGAGAGAATCAGCAGATAGTTCAATAGACGGAGCACGAGGAGGACGGAGGTGTAGTCAGTAGTTGCACTCACTGTGGCAGGTCAGACATGTTGAGCTGGATCATGGTATCGCGAGGGACTGGACCGGGTTGGAGTAGAGAAGCAGGCGGCAGCGCAGATTACATGTATTTCATTGCCAGGGGCGTGTCAAGGTCGACGACGAAGTGCAAGCGCAAAGCAACCCTCGGAAGCATAGCAGCGCAAACGACGCAGCAGATCATTGGGCGGGTCGGACGTCGAGTTGTGTGGGAAACCGTCCATGGGTGGGGAGGTGCCGAGGCTTGAATGGATGTGTCCAGGTGTCGATCACGTGCAAATGCGATGGATACCTCAGTACATTCAAGTACGTGCGTTAGTCCTTACCTCCATGAGAAGGAGGAAGAACATGTAGGACTGATGAATACGGTATACATGGGTGGTGATGAATAGTATACGCTGGAGAGGGAGACACACGTATCTCGTCAATGACTTGGTCCAATATACTGTACTTAGCATTCAAAACCTTGGGCTACAGCGGCATTTCCGTCGGATGAGGCAGAGAGCATCCCATGTCAAGTTGACTCAGCCATCGCCGTCACTGTCGCCGTCGCCGTCGCCGTCGCCATCGCCCACACCCGGCCATGCACTCGGAGATGACGGGTTTTGGGAGGGGCAGATACATACATGGTACCTCTACTGGCAGCGCACAAGAAGCCACTGCTGTGTATGTCTGTGTCCATATCGTACCGCTGACTCCGATCAAGACAATGCTCAGTCTTACTAGTACTGTAGGCGTGTCCGAGAGGAGTTGGTACGCCATCCAACCAGAGCCCATCACCCACACCACTGCTGGTGCTCCTATTCCTACTCCTACGTACCGCTCCTACGCTGACAGCAGAGTAGTGGTATTAATACATGTACCATCTACCACTCCTCGCTATCTCGTGCGGCTGTGCTTGCTCTGATGCTCACCACCTGCCACGCATCATCATTCTGATAACACGCTCAGCTCCCATCTCGTCACACGCCATTGCCCGTCAGAACAAGCCAGCATTCCACCTCCTTGGCCCACACTCTACGCAAGGCACAAGCACAAGCACACGGCCCCAAGCCCAAGCCCAAACCCAAGCTCGCATTGACTTTTGGCGGGGTTCTCACCGGTTGCTCCACATCGCAACGAAACAATCAACTTATCACACACACACTCAATAGAGCTTCCCGCACCTTCCTTCCCTGTCTGCCTGCCTGCCTGCCTGCCTGCCCATCTCTGTAGGGACTATACTACTACTACTACTACTCGACCAGGAACAAAGCCATCATCATACACACATTCACGCTCCTGTGTCCCCGCGCCTGTTGTTTCGTCTTGCCATAGCCAGCCATCCTGCAGCGTGTGCACGCCAGAATCACCGGCGGCTCGCAAAGCGCCTGGCATCCCTTTCTGCGCCTGAAACGAGACCCTTTCGCCGATAGAGAGCCCCACCACAGCCCACCTGTACCGACCGACGCAGGAACAATCCAGCAGCACCAGCAATCACTCCCATCTCCAGCAACATGAGTGATCCCACGCTCCAAGGCCGGAAGGTCTTCAAGGTCTTCAACCAGGACTTCATTGTCGACGAGCGCTACACTGTCACGAAAGAGCTGGGTCAGGGCGCCTATGGTATTGTCTGCGCCGCGACCAACAATCAGACGGGAGAGGGCGTGGCAATCAAGAAGGTCACCAATGTCTTCAGCAAGAAGATCCTGGCCAAGCGTGCTCTGCGAGAGATCAAGTTGCTGCAACACTTCAGAGGTCACAGGAACATTACATGTCTCTACGACATGGACATTCCGCGGCCGGACAACTTCAATGAGACCTACCTGTACGAAGGTACGCAGCATACATACCCCGTCGTTTCATATGACATTGCATGGTGTTGACTTGCTGTACAGAGCTCATGGAGTGCGATCTCGCTGCTATCATCCGCTCCGGCCAGCCGCTTACCGATGCTCACTTCCAGTCCTTCATCTACCAGATCCTGTGCGGTCTGAAGTACATCCACAGTGCCAACGTGTTGCATCGCGATCTGAAACCAGGAAATCTGCTCGTGAACGCTGATTGCGAACTGAAGATCTGTGATTTCGGCCTGGCCAGGGGTTTCAGCGTGGACCCAGAGGAGAATGCTGGTTACATGACTGAATACGTTGCGACGCGGTGGTACAGAGCACCGGAGATCATGCTGAGTTTCCAAAGCTACACCAAGGCCAGTAAGTGCACGGTTGTGCAGCTTGATCTTGTGAACGTGCCCTGACACAATTCATCTAGTCGACGTCTGGTCAGTAGGCTGCATTCTGGCCGAGCTGTTGGGCAGCAAGCCTTTCTTCAAGGGTCGCGATTACGTCGATCAGCTCAACCAGATTCTGCACTTTCTGGGCACACCATCCGAGTCAACGCTGGCTCGAATTGGCTCACCACGTGCTCAGGAGTATGTGCGAAACCTCCCGTACATGAACAAGAAGCCCTTCCAGCAGCTATTCCCCAGAGCGAACCCGGACGCCTTGGACCTGCTTGACCGCATGCTGGCCTTTGACCCGAGCTCGCGCATAAGTGTCGAGGAGGCGCTCGAGCATCGCTATCTCGCCATCTGGCATGACGCCTCCGATGAACCTGCATGCCCTACGACTTTCGACTTCGCGTTCGAGGCGGTCGACGAAGTGCCGGACATGCGACAGATGATCCTGAACGAGGTCAAGCAATTCCGGCACTCGGTCCGCGCGCCACAGCCAGTACCATACTCGCAGCAACAACAGCAACAGAGTGCACAGACGCAGGTTCCGATTCCTGAAGGTTACGATCCTCGGGCGTACGAGAACCCACGGCCTCAGGAGATGGTTGGTGGACGTAGTCAGGACCTTGAACGTGAGCTGCAGGGTGGGCTGGACGCCATGTCTCGATGATAAGAATGTCTTGGTGAACACTGGTAGCGTTCTTGCGAGATACGTTCCGATTGTGTGGCGTGGGGGGATCGGACATGGTTGCAACTCTCATGAGTGAGAGTAGAAGTAGCAGCAGATATGGTCTCATTTACGGTCCATTATCCTTGACGAAAGCTATGTGAGGCGCTATTGGTTAGATGCAGAGCAGGCCACGACAAGTTCGCGTAGAGCGGCCTCCGGCGAACAGGGTGATATGCAGTGACATCCAGGATATCTTGAGATTACCAGGATGTTCGGGCGTGGCCATTTCATTGTTAGTGACGCAATTCATGCTGCTCAGCCATGATTACAAAAGTACTTGGAGACACAGATTCCCACATCCATGTTACTAGTATTAGTCTTGACGCCTCTGTTGTTTGGGCAAGCACGTGCCTCCAGGCCCGTCGCGGATCAATCGGAAGGCACGGCTCTTCTGAGAGTGAAGCCATGGTAATGCCTCAACGTGATGATCCAGAAAGCGAGGTCCAGCCACACCACCTATCCTCAGCTGCTCTCACCGGTACTTTGCATGCATTGCATCAGCGGCGAATAATGATGCAGAGCTGGGGTTTTCGCGGTATGCAGGTTGCTGCGCGAGGCGTGGGCGGCTATTGGATCGGGGCCTGAGGGCGACACGTTGCAAGAGAGAGAGAGAGAGAGAGAGAGAGCAAGAAGAGCTACGACTCGACCGGGATATTTAAAGTACGTGGTCCTTGTTTTTTCAGGAGGATCATAGTCTTAGTGTACATGTACATGTACTTGTGTGGTTGGCCTTGTCTGGCTGTGGAACGGTGCCTCGCTGTGATTTGGTGAGAATGAGAAAAGAGGCGGGAACATTTGTGTGGGACTGACTGCAAGCTTGCAACACTCTCACAGCGCAGTGCTCTCTCCCTCGGGCGCCTTCGTGCATCATCCAAACGGACAACCGAACCAGCAGTCGAATACCGGCGCGCCCACACCCTCCATTCAACGGCTTGTGACGAGATGCCAGCCGTTGTCGTNTTTTTTTTTTTTTTTTTTTGTAAAATCTACTTGTGTTCTGTTCATCCTCCCCACGAAGAGAATTTAATTATCTACTGGACGTGTAGAGTCGCAGCTTGTGATAGATCGGTACCACCTATACACACGTACATAGTTCGCCTGCTAGTGGGATCTGAGACTAGCTTTGCGCGGGTGGATCCCTGTTGCTATAGCAAGTCGTCGCCAAACTCTACTTTGCCCGCTTTCTGGAGGTCCAGCGAATCGTTAAAAAGAAGAGACCGTGGCTGGCAACGTCCTTCACCACCTCTGCCTCATCAAGTGCTGCACTGGATTGACTCGCAGTGCTTGCGTGTTCGCGGCTCTTGTACGTCGCCGTCGCCGTTGTTGTCAGCATCGCTGTGCCATCATTCACCACCAAGCGATTCGTTCGTTGCTCGATTATTCCCCTCAGGCTTGCAGCGGCTGCTCCCCTCTGCCAACACATAATACTCCGCAAGCGACATCATCTACTGACTTTATCTACCCTATTGTGCCCGGCCGACACCTCGACCGCATACCCCTCAACAATCTGAACGTCGTTCATCACAATACTCGCTGCTCTCGCTCGAGCGCCTTCGCAGCTCCACAGCACAGCCGCCGCCTCCGCGCTCCCATCGAGCCGTTGATCGATACACAGCCGGGGTCAGCAACATCCTGGTCGCTCTGCCTTGTGCGACCTGCCCACCTGCAGCAGCACCTCTGTGTGCGCCAGCCACCCACTTCTTCCAATCTCAAACAAACCCTCGCCGTTTGTGTCCCACGCGCCCCAACTGCCCCGGTCCGATAGACCAAACGTGATGCCACCGCAGTCGCTGCTCCCTCGTCCGAATTAGCCATGGGAGTGGACTTTCGCCGCCCACCATTACCTGCTCCCACCGAGTCCATGGACGAGAACTCTGCCACCGAGACTGAAGTCGCGACCAACATCACCACTCGCACTGACAAGACCTCCTACTCCATTCCCGAGGACGGCAGTCCAATCACAATTTCCACCAAGAAGTTGAATGCGGCCAAGGACGGTCACTCTGGACACCAGCGCGGCAAGAGCAGCCAGACGAGCTTGCTGATCGAGTACTTCGAGGCGTCCAAGACAGGCGATAAGAGTCGGAGCAGACCCAGTGTCAGAGTCAAGGTCACACCCAGTTCTGCCAAGAAGAGCAAGGGAGGGAATGAGGCCATCCAGATCACTGGTATAGGAACCGATCGGAAACCGTCCTACACCCGTCGCATTTCGCTGGGGAACAGCAGTAAGAACGTCGAGACTGGCCTGGCACCTACCGAAGGCACAGAAATCAGCCACTCATCTGGAAGCAACATCTCTGGACGATCACCTCTTGAGATTGAGGTATTGAATGACGGCAGTGACATCTCGAACAGTCGAGTCTCGAGGAGTCTCATGTACGCTCCATTGGAGTCGAACGTCTCGTCAATGCCACCAGACAGTATGCTCGAAGGTGAAGGTAGAAGCGAGTTTGACCAGACCCATGAGTTCGAGCGAGATGAGAAGACTCCCACCAGAGACACAGCCTATCTGAAAGCGCCAGTACGGACCGGCAGCCGTAGCCGTAGCGCCAGTCGCGAACGACTCACGCAGAAAGTCATGGAAAAATTAGGAGCTTCGTCAACGCCTCGCAAATCGAGCCGGTCCAAGAGCCGTGACTACGATTACGAAGGCCAGCCACGCGAACGCAGGAGGCGATCGTCCAAATCGCATCGCGGCGAAGCCGACACTGTCAGCGGCGCAGAGTCGAGTCTGCTCTCGTCAGACCTTGCGCCCAGCCAACTATCTTACCGCTCAGGCAGCTCACAGGCTTCGCGGATCACTAATAACCCGAGACTTCTGGAGATGGTCGAAGACACCATCAAGAGGGTCATCATGCCCGAGATCAATGCCATAAAGGAGGACCAGCGGACTGATCGCAAGTTGCGAAAGTACTCTGATGGTGGACGAGACTCCGCAAGCCTCGAGCGTTCTGTCAGCAAATCGTCAAGCTCACCAAACATTACTTCCAAGCCTAAAGTGGTCTTGAACCGGGACGGGGACGATCCGGGGACGGTACTGTCTCGAGGAGACTCTGAGAGAATCAAGCACCGCAAGTCGAGTCGCGAAAGTCCCAAAGAGCGCCCATCGAGCAGGCGCTCCTCGGGAAGACAATCACGCGAAGGCAGCTACGATGACACCGAGGAGAGAATTCGGCACAAGTCCAGTAGAGGCAGCAACACCCTCAGAGGTGCGGCAGCTGCTGGAATGGTCGGTGCCGGCTTGACGGCCGCAGCTCTGAAGCATCACGAATCTCAAGGGGATGTACACGCTAGACGCAAGAAGCGAAGCAAGTCTCGGAGCAATCATAGCAGGTCGGCGAGTGTTGACGACTTCGCCGAGGAGACTTTGATCAAAGAGGCCATTCCACCTATGCCATTGGCCAGCCATATCAATGATTCGGAGGTCACACGTGAGAGCATTTTATCGCAAGATACTGATCGTCCGCATTCCTCTGCTGAGCTGCGCTATCCACTCCGCGAAGTGAGACGCGGATCTCTTGGAGAGTCAATATCGCCCACCTCTTCACGCACACCTACCAGAGCTTCTGCCGGCTACAATCTGGGCATGAGTCTCTCCAACCAGAGCATCGATCAATCGCGAAGCCCTGTGAGCTCTAGTGGAGGCATCACGAATCGAGAACGCCTCGCCAGACTCACAGCAGCTGGTCTTGGGGCAGCTGGCGCGAAAGGCGTAGATGCAGATGGTTATGGCAGTCAGCGCAAGCTGGCCAGTCCTGTACAGAGTGTTGCCAGTCTGAGAAAGAGCTTTGAGGACGACCCTTTGATTCCGGCCGGCCTGCGACCGCATAGCGCGGCTTCTCGGTCTTCCGCTGGACACTTGCGCAGAAGCGGACCTTCCCAGTCCTCTCTGCGCTCGATGGAGTCTCCAGATACGATGAAACTCGCGGATTCGCGCAAGCAGTCACAGCATATCGGTGGTCACGATGATGAGACGCCGTATGAGACGCCACTCGAAAGACCGAGTCCCGGGTTTGCTCGAAGTGGTGCCAACACACCCAGCGGCGAGACCGCCGAGGAATGGTTCGAGCGACAACACTTGGTCAATGACCGGTATCGCAACTCGCTGGATGACTCCACAAATAGGGATTCCTTCCAAACGACCAATCGCGACTCTTACCAGACTAATCCTTATCCTCAAGACGAAAAGCGATTTACGTTCACCACAGACGACAGCTACGATCGCCAAGTTGAGGAAGATGCTGGCGATGGCGAGAGAGATGTGCAACATCTTGGCGTGAATCCCAACTACGTTCACACACCAGTGGCTGTTGAATCTGCCGTCGCATCGCTCATGGAGCCCTCGACTGTCAGCAGCAATATGCTTTCTTCCAATGGCAGCCCTGGAAAACAGAACGGGACGTACAGCGATCGTATGACGGAGCATTTACGCGCCATGGGCAAGGAGGCACCTCCGATGTACGAAGCGTCGACACTCTCTCAGAACATGCCTAGCCAAGATCGGTGGGCCGCACTGAAGACCCACGCTCGTAACATGTCGGGATCGCTGGATGCTTCGCCGAGACAGAGTCCTGCAAAGAGCTTGCAAGAACAGCAGTCGCGCGATATGAAGCCGATCATGAGCTCAAGTGGCTTGCCACTCGCGGATGACCCGATGCCTGAAATTGGACACTACGATGACACCAAGTCTGAACTGGAGACAAACCCGTCTATCATTCAGGGACCGCTTGGAGGCGATGTCACTGGCAAAGACACCTGGCCTTATACGCCTGAGCCTCAGCATGACAGTAGTGCACGAAACTCGGGTATAAGCTCAAAAGACGGAATGCTTGCCGCTGCTGCTGGAGGTGCTGCTGCTCTGGCTGCTGCTCATGCAGCACGTCAACCTACCACGGAAGACTCTCATGAAGGTCGCGATGGCACATACGATATCAATCGTGAAATGACACCTACTGGCAGTCCTGCCATTTTCCGCGACGAGGGGTACGTCACAGACGCCCGAACTCGATCAGGTGGCGGCATCACGCCGAAGCCAGAGCACCCGCGATATGGTAAGAAAGAGCTCGAAGAGTATGCCCGTGCCATGGATGCTCGAAGCCTGAGCGAAGAAGATCCATTTGCAGCTGAGGCTCCGCACAAGCGAGCCTTTAGTGGCGATTCGCATGGTATGGAGTCACCCCTCTACGACAGCTCCATGGGCAAAGGAATCAACAACATCCAGTCCAAGGACATTGTGGCTCTGATGGACCATTTGACCGTTCGCGACGCCCAGCGGAACGCGCGTGATACTGAAGTGCTTGTGAGTCTCGTTCGGAATGCTGCTGAGATGCGACAGTCTTTCGACGAGATGAAGCGCTTCATCGTCGAGCAAGACAGATTGATCATGCAGAATACCGATCGTAGTGTGGAACATGGAGCACAAAAGGTCTTGGGCGGTCCACGACCACAGCCCCTTGGTTCGCCAAGGACTCCTCGTCGTGACTCGGAAGAGGACATCCAGACCAAGCGTAAGGGTGTACTACGACGCGCGCTCAAGGGACTGACTGGCGGCAAGAGCTCGAAGGATCTTGCGAGGGTCGAAGATATGCTCATGCAAATCTTGGACAATGTGGAGGATCTGAAAGCACAGAGCGGTGGCGCCGGTGCTGGTGCCGGCGGTTCAAGGCAATTGGACCACTCGTATACTAATGACAGCTTGGACTCGTACGAGAGGCTCCGAAATGCTCCTGACTCGGGTTATGAGCCAGACGGACAAGCTGGTACTTCAAGCACCCCGAGCCACTCCGGCCACTTCAATCCTGCGACTCCTCGGGAGAAGAACCAGTTTCACTCTGGATATGATGGTCGTCGCGGTTCCGATAATCGCGTCAGCACCGTGCTAGAGGACGATGAGGACGAGCTTGAGCCGCATGAGACTCACGTCTTGAACCATCAGTTCGAGAACAACGAGCGTATGCTGACACCAACTCAGGCCACGCACAATCGTGGCATTTCGTCGCCTCGTGACACCCCTCCACAGCAAGCTCCGAATTCGTCAGATAAGAACAGGAAGCATAAGAGCAACGGATCATCTCTGTTTGGCGTGCCCAAGATGTCGCGCTGGTCGAAGACGACGACTTCGTCTGCTGCTCCCGATCTTGCGGCCCTTGACAGTCCGCAGCAGGCGCGAGGGCCAAATAAGTCGTTTGAGAGCTCTCGGTCTCAGTCGACCTTGGATCAGTATGACGATGACGAGTACGATGATCGTTATTCCGACTCACGAAGCTTGGCCAAGAGCCAAAGTCAAAAGCCTGCCTACGATGAGACACGCAGCATGCGAAGTCAGGGCAGCAGGCTGACCAGAACGCCATCTCCTCTCATTCCTTCAGAGACATCCTCCAGACATCGCCCTTCGTACGAAGGCGATCGAGCCATGTCTCCAATCCAGCATGACGATGAGGCGGAGTTTCGCGATCCGAAATACGACGATCCGAAATATCATGCCCATAGAAACTCCATTCTGCTGCAACATCCGCAGCCACGGCCGGGACCTACGCCACGTCACCAGAACAATCTAGAATCGCAGGCTCACACGTTTGACGATCCCACGGGCACGAACTCCGATCTTTCTCAGCGGACAGTCAGCGATTTCGACCCTGCCGTCTGGGGCTCCTCGGCCACGGCAGGTCTGGCGCGCCACCGCCTGACTCAGGTCGAGCCTCTGAGCCCGGTCAGTATGAGTAGTCCGGCTGGTGGATATGCCGCACGCAAGCGCGACGATGGCCCGCTTGTGCCTCCCAAGGCGGCACCGACTGTGCCTCCAAAGATCACCTACGAACCTGAACCCGAGCCCGAAGATGAGGAAGAAGAAGAAGAAGAAGAAGATTGGGAGCCGCAGTTCAGCAAAAGCGGGTTCAGCAAAGGGGGGTATTACAGTAGCCCATATGGGTCGGGGCATTTGCTCGAGCCTATCGAGGAGGTCAGGTACAGTCTCGAGACAGACAGTCGATCTCTACAGAGCGTAAGTCTCAAGCCTGTATGTGACGCCGGCATACGTTAACAACATGATACACAGGTCTCCCCAGAGCCGCAACTAGCTTCTGCCAAAGCAGTCGACATGCGATCTCCATACCGCAAGATTACTGGCCCGAGGCCCATGGGAACCAGAAGTCCAGCAGCCAGCGCCAAATTGGTTGAGACTGGCACCGGCACAGTCCGCAGAAAACCTGTGCCCCGAAGTGAAGGTACGAGACCCAGATGGCTGCGCACTTTCTTGAAATGAACAGAAAGAATGCAGCTTCCCCCCCGCCCTCTTTTCTCCCAGAGCATCATAGTATATTTACTCATACTTCTTCTCTCTGCAGCCTCTCTATCAGACGAGAGTGAAACGTTCTGATGCACAGCTCCCCCGCATGCATAAGCGTTGGCGTTTTGTGAGCGCGTTTGGAAATTCCTGTCCACGATTTTGGGTAAGGAGAAGAGAGCGAAGAACGAAAAGGAGAAGAGATAGGCCTAATGAAGCCATGCCTACGTAGGGATATGAGTTGAACGAATTGAAGAATTATCGGTGTTGCCGGGTGACGTTCTGCACGACTGACTCTTTGTGTGTGCACCCACACTGTAATGATTTGTGTGTATATAAACCATGGTTTATAGCGTGAAACAGGGGTACAGGCTATGTCGAGAAATACACCCCGGGAATTCGCGCATGAAATTCAAAAAAAAAAGACTGCTTTCGGTGCAATATCTTGGTTTTTTTTTTCGTTTCTTCTTTTCGTTTCGTTTCGTTTCGTTTCGTTTCCCGTGTCGTACTATCGATATTATACTTGTGAAAAATTCTGGTTTGGGTGGGTTTTGTAGAGTGCGGTTTTGTTTGATTTGTGGGTTGCATATATGCAAGTGTCTATGTCAGTCGGATAGGTACCGAATAAGAACCACCTGGGTCTTTGTGCCTGTACTTCTTCCTCGTGGAACTCGTGGTGGCCGTTAGTCGAGGCGTGAATTGCTATGTGAAGTGTTTCTTCTTTTTTTTTTTTTTTTTTNTTTTGTTTTTTTGGGTTTTTTGGAGGGGGCTTCGCATGATCGCTGTGTAGTTGCAAGGTCGGAGGCGAAAAGTGAGAAACAATTACCGACAAGTCGACCGATCAATAGGTCGGGAGAAGGAATAATGAAGATCAGGGGGGCGGAAGAGAACGGAAGCTCGTGTTGTCGAATTGTTTCGGGGTTTATGTGGTCTTGTGATTTTGAATGTGCTTGTTGAAGTGCTTGTTGAACGGCTTGATGTATGACTTGTTGAATTGCTTGTTGAACGGCTTGATGTATGACTTGATGAACAGCTTATTGAGAGTCGTCGAAGGGTATAGGCAGCAGAGACCTTTGCTCAGTTCTGGGTATGCGTTGGAAAAGATATCAGAGAAATCTTCTTGTTGCTCCTTGTTTGGCATAACCCATTCTCTCTCTCTGTCTGTCTGTATATCTGTCTGTCTGTCTATCTGTCTGTCTGTCTGTCTGTCCCAAGCGAACATGTCTGATCAAATCACTGGATACTTTTTTTTGTCCTTTTGTCTCACCTCAATTTGTCCCGGGTCGGGAAGTGGTGGAGTCGGGAAGTGGTGGAGGCAGGATGGCAATTCGCGGCAAATCCGGAATAGTTTCGTCGATGGAAACGAAATTGCTTCGATCTGGCATATTATCTGTTCCTCGAAACTGACGGTGATCTCCCTTGTGTGGAGAAGGTATCGGCCTCTTCGTTCTCCCCGCGCACCCACGATTGATCATGTTGTGAGCCAGATTTCCCCCATATCCCGGTCAATTACCTGCAGCAAGGGGCTCTTTCAGGGCTCTTTCTGGGCTCTTTCTGCGTGAGAATTTCAGCATATTCACGTCGTATGGTTGCAGTTCCGTAGCGGAAGCCATGATGAGGGATCCCGAGTTATTCATTGAGCTGGAGATCCTTATCACTGTGTATGTGCTTACAGGCATACATTGATCATCCAAAAACTAGTGTTTCATATTAGTGTGACACGAGTTATCTCTCTCGGTGTCAGTCGATCCTCCAACCCGGGATATCGGGTCTATCTATATCCCCGCGGGGTGTGTTCGTCAATTGATTGGCAGTCTACATTATGCGTTGACCTCACGATGACCGCTTGTCCCGAAAGCGACAACTGGATCGTTGAACACGCATGTCGGAGAGACGTGTGCCGCAGCATGCGTGAAGGGGTAGACGTGGACTGGTAGACTGGGAGTTGTGATGCGTGAAGGGGTCATTGTACCTCCGGACAGAAGTCGATGGGAGCCGGGAACTCATCATCATTTCTTCTTCGTTGGCTGTACACGGGGACGGAAAGAGCAGAGAGCGGTAGTCATGAATGTCCACCGAGCTCTGTGTGAGGAAGGCTCTTCATTGGTGATGCCTCGATGGTGGTTGTTCGTGAGGTGGGGACAGGGACTGACTGGAGTGGAGACAAAGCTCGTGGCGTGGTCACCGCCAAGCCATGAGACCAAGTTCGCCTCACCTCGTTGGGGTTGCACGCGGACGACAAAAAAAGAATGGGGCCGACTAGGCCCCATTCAGGTGCCAGCTTCTTGTCGGGATGGCTTCATCCTCGACTAGGAGATTTATCAGATGAGTCTCGAACTGAATCGAGCAGCGGGTAGAGTTGACCCTGCCAGATGCTGTGCAATTCTAGGATCGTCATGGTGGTCGAATCACCAAGTCACCTGCAGAGCCCTTTTCTTTGGTCGTCGGCGTGGTTCGCACAGAAGCACAACTACCACCTCACGTGATCGCATATGATAATCTAATCACAGCGATCAACGATGGTGTAAAGTGATCTGCCCGAGATTTGAACCATCGCATGATCGAATTTCCAATGTCGCAACTGTAGGCCCGATGTCCGTTCTCTGCAGAAGGGGGAAGCGAAATGCACAGTCTCATGGCTGGACTCTTCATCGTAGCCTGACACACGATGCAGTATTGGCACGATGCAGTCTTGACGTTGATGCGCTGATGGACCTACATGTAAGCTACAACCGACGGGGACAACGCGGTTCCTGGGTAGGCATGGCCCCGATGAATAAGCTCAGCGCGTGCCGCGAGGAGGGAGGGTGGGGCTGCATATTTTTTTTTCTTTACCGTACGCACTTCCCCAAAAGGGCGAATGGGCAAAAGCAACAGACAGTGTTCGTGTTGGCCAAAGAGTGCTAGCCTCGATCGCAGTGGACGTCCTGAGGGCATGGGCATCGACTGGGTCGTGGGATCGGACTGCACTCCATGGGAGGTCAGTTGATCGAGCGATTCCGTTGCGCGCAAGTGGACAACTGACGCAGCGCTCCAAAGCAAGCTCCACGACGAGCGACATTCGAGATGGACAGTGGTGCGATGTTATTGCGAGGTGTGGAGTGCGAAAGAAGGACGTTGGCGTGCTGTTCCGTCTGCCTCGTGGTGGCGGGACCAACATGAAGCCTTCCACGCGCGCCATGATTGTTCCTTGACACATTTACGGTTTCCTGTACCGTCAATCTTTCTCTTCACGTCGGAACGGGACCACCAATGACGGCACGGAACTCCCAATGACTGCTGTGCACAAAGCTTGATGGTGCCGAAGTCTGAAGATGGATCACCACCATGTACATATGTATGGATGGAATGCTTGCCTCTCTGCGCAATGACGTGGGGTCTTTACCTCAACATAGTGCACAGAGACTGGCCTGCCGCTGACTACCTTATTGATCCCCCCTCCCTCCTCCTTCTCCAAGACCGATGATGGATGATCACCTCGACACAGCAGACGGGGAAGTCTTCGAGCTCTTCCGTCGTGTGCAGAGTGCCAATCGCAGCGGGCATGGAGCCTCCCCCAATCGCTCTCGCGTGCAGACACAGGTGTCGAAGTACATGTGTCGGCTGTCGATTATTGTCGATTGTCGATTGTCGATTATCGAGTCGGAAGTCGGGACTCGGGAAGGCGGGATGTCGGGAAGGCGAGATGACGACTGGGGATCAGTACATGTAAAATATGTAACCACAAATGGTGATCGATGGTGGAAGACAGACTTCACCACATGCACATCCACGCCCACGCCTACGCCCGCCATCGCAACCCATAGCATAGCATAGCATAGCATGGCGCCGTCGTAGAAGATGGATATGTGTAAGTGTGTGTGTGTGTGTGTGTGTGTGTAGGTGTGTGTGTGTGTGTGCCTGCCCCTCGCCCCTTCTACGATGATCCGCCTTCGCATGTGTGCGCGCAGTTCTCGTCATTCGGCAGGGCTTATTAGGCTCTGACTACTCGTCCTCCATCTCGATATCAGATCGTCGATTCGCCTGCTCGTAATACCAACCCTGGATGAGACATACCGTACTGCTAACAACCACACACGCACGCACCCACTCACGCACCCTCCTGCTCATCTGCCCTTCCACTCTTCCACTCTTCCACTCTTGCACTCTTGCACTGCACTGCCCATCCTTTCCTCTGCGCGGCGGGCAACTTTAACCTGTGCGCAGACCCCAGTATCATCACCAAAATCATACCCAACGCATCACCACTACCACCACTACCCCTACCCCTACCCCTACCCCTACCACTACCACCGCCATTGCCATTATCACCGCCGCTACTCACGGCTAATGCACACCTGCACACGCATGACAGGACCCCCTACTCACCTCACCTCACTTTACCTTTTACCTCACCTCATCACCTCTTCTCCCCCAGTCCTTACCATCTGACCTGACCAGAAACCCTCCTCATCCACCTTCACCTGGTCTTGATTCACCCTACCGCTTCACGCACCGACATCCCAGCTACCTACTGCTGGCCTGCCTTAACACATGCTCAGCTTGATCCCGAGCTTCCAGCCATTCAGCCACCACTGCTCGCGTGCTTCTTCACTGCGCACAAGTCGCCTCCTTTCTTCCCACATGACACCGCTGCGGCCATCACACATCTGAATGTCCCAAGGTCGTCCCTTGCTGGCAGCACGAACGTCATCGGGAGAAAGAGAGGGTGGCCAACTTGGTACTGCATCTCCTGGCTCCAATCGCCCTGGCGGCTCCACTGGCCGTACCAAGCGCACCCTCATTGAGAGTGCCTGCTCCGCCTGTCGCCGGAGAAAGTCCCGAGTAAGTCTGATTCTACCAACCAATACCACGAGTTGGCAAAAAAGAATCGCACTAATAATTCGCACAGTGTGACGGGCAAAGGTATGTCCAGCTTGTGGCACAATTCTAGTGTGCGCAGAATTTTGCTACTCAATGCCAGCTTATTGACGACAACATGACAGGCCGACATGCTCTCGCTGCCAGAGTCTTCGAACTGATTGCCAATACGAAGCCGAGGAGGGCGAATCACGCTGGTCCGCCCTACGCCGCCGGAACCAGGTCCTTGAGGCTGAGCGGGACCAGCTCCGTGAACTGATGCACTTTGTGCAGACCAGACCCGAACCCGAAGCACTCGAGCTTTTTCAGCGAATTCGCCAGACTGGTTTCGATGACTTGTTTGTTATTCTGAGACATGTCAAGGAAACCGCCATAGGCATACCTCAGCAACAGATGCTACTGCAACAACAGCAGCAGCAGCAGCAGCAGCAGCAAGCACTCGGCGCGTCCAGCATGGCAGGAGACCAGCGTCTACCGCCGATACAAGACATCCTCGACCCGGCGCGTGGGATGCCACCTCCGCTCAACCAAAGCAATTCTCTGAGCTCCGATGATAGTCGTGGCTCGAGCGACGTGCCTATGACCTCGACATTACCTCTTGGTCATCCCGGGCATCGTCATCCTCTGGACACCCTGGAGCCGAGTCTCCGCGAACAGACGCGTCGTCCACCCCACCTCATGTCGAATCAGATGTCAACACTTTCTTCCGAAGAGAGTACCGGCTCTCTGAGCTCAACGTCGCAGGAGCTACAGAATCCGTATCGCACTTCATGATCCCACCTCGGGTTCGAAAGTTTCTCCTTCCTGCTTACTAAATTCAGGGGGAGGTCTTTTCTGCCGCGAATCGGGCTAATCCTCTCAGGTATTATCACGATCACAACAACAACAACAACACCAATTTCGACATAGATTACCTCTCAAGCGGAAACGGGAGTCTGAACAGACACGCCTACGGAAGACAGTGATTGTCTTGCAAGGCGCGCGATCTAGGCTTTCCCCTTTCGAAACAGCCTGGCCGGCCCTCTCACTCGAGAATTCCTAGAGGCTTTTCGGAGAGTGTTCGCAATCCCCCGAGTCAAACCTTTTTCGAATTTCCACTTCCGGCTTCCGTGGTCCTTTCAACTCCGATCAACAACACCCAAGTGTGCACAGCCAAACCTCTTTCACGGCCAAGCCGGGGATTGGGACTTCCAGCAAGGTAGCTTTCATACTGGTCCCGGTCAGAGGAGAGACGCTATGAAAAAGAAGAGGGGAGCAAACATTTTTTTTCTGATGGTGTTGGGTCAGAGCGGATGGCAGTCAGAGAAATGGAACGTACGGCCAAGAATTTGGGGTTGATGCGCGACTCTTGTGCTTCGAAATAGAACCCGACCCAATTGACAGTGTTGTCTTCAAGAATTGAAAGGAGAGAGAGAGAGAGAGGAGAGGGCAAGAAATACGTGGCGGCTTTAGAGCTTCTCGAAAGGGGTGTGGTGACATGGGAGTAAGCTAGGGGTCCATTTTCGTGGAGGGAATTGTGCAGCTTGTTGCATACTATTCTACAAAGACTTTTCTAGAGATAAGACAGTCACCTTTTACGTGCTTCCCCGGTCCCTGATCCCGTCCTTCGCAACTGAACTCCGTACTGCGCAAACCCCACCCGATAGAGGAGGCAACAAAAGAAAATTTACAAGCATCACATGTGGTCCTGGTGACATGCTTATCCATGGCTGGCCGCCGCAAAAAACATTGCAGGAGTCTCAATCGTTGGCGAAGAGCTGCCCTTGCTCTGTATGAGAGTGTTCGTCACGGCGGCCAAGATAGCCGAGTCTTCAAGCACCAAATCCTGGGCCATCTCGCACTCGAGACGCCAATAATTTATGCATTCTCTGGGCGCAGGCTGCGGACGGCCTTGCCTGCTCGCCAGATCTCCAGGTTGCGGATCTCCTCCATCTCCTTCTCGAAAGCCTGGCGGTAGTCGGCGCGGCCGGCGTACTCCATGGTGCGCTGCGTCTCCTTGCCGGTCTTGACACTGTCGTAGAGCTCCTCGAACAAAGGCTTCAAGTTGTCCTTGAAGCGCTTGCTCCAGTCAATGGCACCACGGCGAGCAGTGGTTGAGCAGGCCTCGTACATGTAGTCCATGCCGTTCGCGCCGATCAGTGGGTACAGCGACTGCGTGGCCTCCTCGACGGTCTCGTTGAAGGCCTCGGATGGAGAGTGGCCTCGCTCACGGAGAACCTCGTACTGGGCAAGGAACATGCCGTGAATTCCTCCCATCAAGCAGCCACGCTCACCGTAGAGATCGCTGTAGACCTCCTTCTCAAAGGTGGTCTTGTACATGTATCCAGCGCCGACAGCAACACCGAGAGCGATGGCCTTCTCCTCTGCCTTTCCGGTGACATCTTGGAAGACGGCGATACTGGCGTTGATTCCACGGCCCTCCTTGAAGAGGGTTCGCACAGTGCGGCCGGAGCCCTTGGGTGCGACGAGGATGACGTCGATGTCGGATGGTACCTCAACCTTGGTCTGGTCCTTGAAGACTGGGGAGAATCCGTGGGAGAAGTAGAGGGTCTATCATTCATCAGTATTGACGACTTGGCCAGAGTGCGAAGAATATGCTAACCTTGCCCTTGGTAAGCATTGGCTTGATGTGAGGCCAGGTCTCGCTCTGGGCAGCATCACTGAGCAGGTTCATGACAATGGTACCCTTCTGAATGGCGGTATCGACGTCGAAGAGGTTCTTGCCCTCGACCCAGCCATCTTGTTGCGCCTCTTTCCAGCTCGCGCCGTTCTTTCGCACACCGACGATGACATTGAGCCCGTTGTCACGGAGGTTGAGACCCTGGCCGTGGCCTTGCGAGCCGTAGCCGATCAAGGCAAGCGTATCGTTCTTGAAGTAGTCCTGGGTATTGTCAGTGTGTGCTTGACGATTCGGCTGACCAGCTGGTGTGTTTCGAGTCATAGGAGGTTGGCAATGGACATACGAGGAGCTTGTCACGCGGCCAGTCATCACGCTCTGTTTGGAACCATCAGCCATTGCACTGCACATGCATACGTACTCCCGACATACCAAAGACCTTCTCCTTGTCGCCGGCGAAGTCGACAGTCTTTGCGCCTCTGGTCTGCTGCACAATGGACGCCGAAGCAGCCTTGAGGGCGGGCTGGAGGCTGGGTCTGCTGGCATTGACGGCGGCAGCGGCGACGAACGAGCGCTGCTGAACCTGAGGAGTCTTGATGTGTCGGAGCGACGTGCGCAGAGCTCTGGAAGCGTTTTTGGAGGCCATTTTTGAGTATGAGTGGAGGGTGGAAAAGGGAGCTGTGGGAGATGTTTTGGAGGTGACAATGGGTCTGGAAGATTTTCGTGAGTCTTTGGCCCTGGGGGGAGCTTTGCCAGCCAGCGATCTCGGCCACTCGAATTCCAGCCCATCGCCAGCAACTCCGATTCGCCGGCCAAGCGAGACGTCTTCTACATGCGGAGCAAGCGGGAGTCACCTCAGCAGTGAGCGGCATTAGACTTCAGAAGCTCCTCCTCCCCACGAGCTAGTCATCGTCCTGTCCGATTACATGTCAATACTCCGACACAAACATTGGCACCATGTCGCCCACTCAATTGCATGAGCATCTGATCACCCACATCCTTTTCATCAACCACGAGCCGCCCTAGAAGAGACACATTGAGCATGGGCATCATCCTCTCCACCTCCACCTATCCGCCCTTCGCCCTGGTCACCGGCATCATAGGCATCATCTCCTTCGTCTTCACCCTCTTCACCCTCCTCCGAGTCACCTGGGTCAACTTCGAAACGCTCGCCGAAGCGCCCCATGAAGTCCATGCCTACCTCACCAACCTTCGCACCGAACTGCTGGAAGAGAAGACTTCCATCCGACTGATGCGCAAGCGCAGGAAGCGTTTCCTGTCGCGTGAGAACGCCAGTGCCAGAGTGGGCATGGAGCTGGATGATGTTACGCTGAAGACGATGGGCGACTTATTGCGGAACCTGTGCAAGCGCTTCAAAGAGCTCGAGAGGCCCTTTCTGGAAGACGGAGAGGATGGGATCATGGATTGGAAAGACCACAGACGTAGAGCGCGACGGCGCGATAGTGAGAATGGAGACTATGGTTCTCCGCCAGAGCAAGAAAAGCCAAGGCATAGGACCAGCTCCCGCTATCAGAATGAGAAAGACGAACACGGCGGCGGCGGCGGCGGCGGCGGCGCTGACGACGACGATATCTTCTGGGCGCAGCGGACACAGTATGCGAAACTGGATTTCAGGAGGCGCATGATTTGGTTGAGGAAGAAGTCACTGGCGCAGTCTCTGTCGGAGACGCTGAGTCGGGTGCAGATTAGAAGGATTGCCTTGCAGGTGGGTGGCATGAGTCTATTGATGCATGAGTATGGGCAGTGTTCGGAGCAGGTTGAGGATATGGTCAGGCGCATGGACGAGAGGATGAATCGAATAGTCGGTGTTAGAAGGGTGGATTGATAATAATCTCGAAGGCAGCCTTTTGTTTGGCACGTTGAACGTGTCCAACCCATGCTAAGTTTCATGCTGGAAGCGCACATCCAAATATCTATATCAGGCTGTCGCGCAGGGGATGCCTTAGCGACAGACCTGACGGCGAGGCGCTGGAAGAACGCTGTCTTTTCTGGATACAAAAGTCTTGAGAACGCATTGCATGCTTCGAAACTATGTTGTTTCATACATATCTATCGAAATCACAGCTTGATTGAGATGTTATAATGGTCCAACGCCAGAGCTACCGAGCAGATCGTTGCCATGTACCCAACCAAAATCGTCATTGACGCAACATCACTCATGTGCAATGTCGGGACGGTCATGTTGATCAGCCCAGTGAGCAGGTTCGCCAGCAGGAACAACGCAAGACCATTTCTGTTGAAAGCATTCATCACTCTGCTCGTAGCCTCCCTGATGCGCTGATTCTCTTGCACCTGGGTTTTTGCGTTGTACAGATTTGGGAAGAACATCGTCTCGATGCCGCAGAACAGTAGAAGTTGCGCAGTGTTGAAGGAACAGACCCAGCACACATAAGCGAGGTTGGCCATTCTTCGTGAGACGAACAGTCTTGGTCCATATCGCCACATTGCCCAAGTTGCAAAGACAAACCAGAGCCCAGACCACATCACCAGTCGCGGGAGCGTGCGCTTCGGAAGTTCAGGCTTGATCTGAGGCATTTCGATCTGAGGCGCGGCCTTCTGTTGATTACCATCGCCACCCAGAACGGATGCCAACCATTCTGCATCCTCGTCGAGGGAGTCCTTTGCGGCCTTGGCGGCAGCGAATGGGTCCTCAGGTTCGGGATCGCGAGGAAGGATGTTCAATCCGATACCCATGCCGGCTATAAAGATGGCGAGGTAGCCGATGAAGGAGAATACTCCTTCTCTGTTTTGCGACAGCCAGTCACCTTCTTTGCGCTCCGAGAGGATGATATAGACTTTCAAGCCGGGCACACAATACAATGCGATCTCGTATCCAATAGCTATGGCGAAGGCGAAGATGTTGTATGATGGCAAGAATCTCAGGATGGGTTGGATGATAGCGATGGTGGGAGGAAGAAGAGCCAGGGTGAAGAAGAAGTTCCAGTGGACGCCGTACTCGCTGGCGTGTTCAGGATATTCGAGACCCTTGACGCTGACCAAGCGGATGAAGCCCAAAACCACTAGGGGGAGTGAGTGTCTCATGGCGGTCTTCAGACGGTTGAGGATTGATCGAGCCGCGGCACGTTCTTCCTTAAGTTGCTGGCGTGCTGCAACAATACCTGCAGCGAACACAAAAGATCCGACTCCCATGTCCATGAGGGAAGTTCCGAATGACTCGGTCTTTGCGAAGCGTCGTGGAAAGACTGGAAAGTCAACAGCAAGAATGCTGGCACATGTGATGATCATCATAGCCCCGCGGTATGCCGTGACGAAAGGCTTGACTGGGAGAGGATTCATTTCCGCTACGGCATCTGAATCCTTCACATCGCTGAGCTTGCCGTTCGAATTGGCCTTTGCGGGAGGCTTCGCAGCAGCCTTCACGACCTCCGGGCTTGGCTGAAGGAATGCCGCGACAGCTGGTAATATCAAAAGGCCATTCAATACTTGGGGTGCCCCTGAATAAATGGTAGTTGCGAACAGGATAGCACAGCATTGGATCAAGAAGTCGCTGAACACGGCAGGCAGCGAGTAAGGGGTGAAGAACCGTTGCTTGCTCTGCAGCATGGCCCACAGGAAAGCGGCGGCCTGCAGTGTCATATTAGCTATTGTGTTCCTGCAGCACACGGTGGTACATACGGGAGCCACTAGAGCGACATGGTTGATTTCCCAGATTCCTCCTCCGCCGAGGTGCGACACGGAGGCTTCCTTCTGCGCTTTGTATTCGGGCGTCATTTCGTCAGGTGATGTTGTCGAGCACAGCAGCAATGACGAAGAATGAAGATCAGGACGAGATGGATGAAGAGGGTAGTGTTTTAAAATTGTCCTCAACTGGGCACGGACCGAGTGCTGACAAGCTGGGAAAGAAAGTCGCGCGACGTGACGACGGGAACGACCGAAGCGTTTAGCTTCAACCTCACCTCCTCTCCTACTTCATCTCAAACCTTTATTCTTCATCTGCTTTCATATAACTTCTAGGTGTTGTACCTAAGGCCTCTCAATAAGGTAGGAGTATGGATAGACAGCAGTCTCGGGCCTCCTGTATTGTCAGCAACACTAGCTTTTCATTTCTGCTTTCGTCAAGATGAGGCAAAACTTGCCAAAGCAAAACATGTATTCATGGCTCGACAATTCTCTTGTGTGGAGGCCATTATCTCTTCGTTGACGCACTCCTCTGCAACTATTCGGCGAATCTAAAGTCTGGTCATATGGCAAAATTATGGCTTCCTCGCAGGGCTGCCGCTAGCGTGCCTTCCTCGTTTGACGGCAAACGCAACAGTGAAGCGAAGCGGTATCTTGAATTCAGAAACGAGCGTGCGCTCGACACATCAACCTCACTTGTACCTTCGCATACTTTTGGCTCGCATTCTTTGGCAACATCATCATTACTGACAAGGCGGACGGCTTCGTGCGACGCTCTCTCATTGGCAACTTCCCAAGAACGACCAGTAGAGTCAGGACTGCGCGCGGCGAGAACAGCATTCGTCAACAACCATTCTATTCACATTCAAAAACATGGTGGAGGGGGTTTGTGCTTGATTCTCGAGCTTTTCGCCCACTATCACCCCACCAGATATCTTTCCAACACTGCGACTCTGGCCCTTTGACGATCAACAGCACCGCACGTTAGTTTGCTCACATCTCAGATCACTCGGCGCCTATTGTTCGTTGGCAGCAACACAAGCACATCAGGGTATCAGCAATCGACCATCAACAGCTATCATGGCCAACTTCAACGACCAGAGCGACAGCCGTCAGCCGTCATTCATCAACATTACTGGCAACGAGCGCACAGCGACTCCGTCCTCTCACTCTGCAGCACACACTCAGGATCCATTAGCTCCTCAATCTCGCTCGGTACCATCCACTCGCATTCCAGCACCTCCCGTTCGAGCATCCCATCGTACACCAACCACGGCAGCTGCGTACAATTCGTCCGTTCCCAATGCAGCGCCAGTTAGGTCTAGAGTCACAACCTCAACCGTTTCAAAACTCCCGCGTCTCCCGCAATCCAACAGCAACCAAGCTTCAGCTCCACGCAAACCACTTTCCGTTATTGGCAGCCGGATCGCTACCAGTCCAGCCTTCGCGCGCCAAATCCAAGATGTGAGTCATGCACTTCCTGCTTGTAGCGCTCCGTGCTAATGTCGCACATCAGTCACAGACCAACGTTCCAGCGCAGATCAAGGCAAAGACTCCACCTTCAGTCAACAAAGACCTTCCAGCACGACCAATAGTCTCCCCCAGCAGCGAGCTTGCAGCTCAGGGTGGATCGAAAGGTCGTCCGCGTACTAACTTCGTGACGCTCGCCGAAATCAAAGCCGTCAATGCCGATGCCAATGCCGCCAACGCCATGAAATCCGATGCCAATCCTGAGGACTCTGCATTCGACAAAGCCATTGCCAGTGGTCTTGGTGAAAGACATGTCTATCTCAGGGACAGCAAGCTCTCGCCGAGCGATGATAGCACTACCATGGTCGACTTGGGAGAGGATCGGGACATTACTGATTTGAAGCAGACATCCAGCAAGCCTCTATCTCGCACCTCGCGAAGCATCAATGCGCTATCTTTCTCCACGGGTACATCCTCCCTGCTTCGCGCACAGCCCCAGATGGCTTCAGAGGTGGCAGTGTCCGAAGTCCCCAAGCCGTTGCTTGTCGACGTCAAGAAAGAGAGACCAAGTCGCCACGACGAAACCTTGGCGATCCTCGAGGGATTTGGTGCGCCGCCGCCCGAGGACGTAGATGTTGATCTGCTGGCACAAATAGCCCGCACGACCAACATCTCTGGTCCTGCGAGGCGTGGTGTGCGCCGCCGTGGAGGAGCTCGTGGCGATGAGGAGGCAGCCGAGGATGGAGAGGTTAGTAATGTTCCTTTACCATGTATATACCAACATTCTGACGTGACCACAGGAGAGGAGAAGCCGCTCCCGCAGCAGGGCGGTCATGAACAAGGTGGCCGAAGCTTTCCGCGAGCTGGAGCCGCCTGTCATGCCGCCCCGCCCGGCGGACGGCGTGGTGAGAGACGCGCTTGGTGAGATACGTCAGGTATGACCAAAAGCCTCCTCTCGTATTTATCAGTACTAACATTCATATAGCACGTCATGGATGCTGGGAGGTACGATGAGCAGGCGAGGAGCGCGGTGGAGAGGGCTTGCCAATGTGTTCGGAAAGCAGAAGCTGCTCGCCGTGGCGCGCAGGCAGCCCTCTCCGCCATCCTAGCCGCGGGAAAGAGGATTGTAGAAGCGCAGAGGGAGGGGGGCCAGGCACGATGAGTAGTTGACCCTCCTTGGCGTAGTTTTCCCAAAGTTGTTCTCCTTCCCCGACCAAGTTCCTCCCTTCACTTTCCATTCAATGTCTGCGGGGCCGGTGCAAAAGATATTTGCACGGAATCCAGAAATACTGCGAAGGCAAGACGCCTAATGCACCTGAGCGTCCACGCACGCCCATCCTGGCATTGCTTTCCAGATAGGGTAGGAGCCTCGGCCAGTACCTGGTCTTCAACGAAGCGCATGTGTTCAAGAATACCGCAAAGGCTATCCTATAGGCAGTGCTACTGCTTCGCGACCGGATGGATACATGCATCATGTTAGCGGCGACTCCACTGAACAACATATAGCAAGATGCATTCGCCACATATTGATGGTCAAAGGTTATACCATTACGATACTTGACAGATTTACACAGTCTCTCGCCGGACAGAGGGTGAAGATTCGCGAGAAGCTTGAACTGCCGCGCAGTTATTAGATCATGCGTCCAATGGTAACCTCTCTATAGGAACGATTAGGACTACGGCCATAACAGCTTCGCATACCCGCTGTTTGGCAGTCGGCTTCGAGAGATGAATTGTAAGTGGCAGCCTCGATAGCATGTAGATTCCCATTCCTACGGCCAGACCTCCCGCTCATTTATCAAAATCGAGTGTTCTCTCTACACTTTACCTAGTTTTCCAGCACAGTCTCTGCGCAACACAGTAGCACTAAAGCCAGAAGAATACTGCACGACCGCAGTTCACTATATAATCCAAAGAGATAGGTATCTCTCCTTCCCTAGCTTTCACCCAGTCTTCGCATTTCAGCCTTTTTTTGCTTCTGCAGAAGTATGTTTACCGTGGCGAAGCCGCATCTCCTTCTAGCACTCTCTCCTTAGAGCTTGGGTGTGACTATAGCAATTGGAGATATACACGACCGCTGTATAGTATTAGTGCTATGACATCAGAGTCTCTTCGTCTTCTTGTCACTGTCCCAAATTCCCTTCTCCTTCCGCCCTATTCTCGTTGATCTGCCTTTTTCTCGGACACTCTTTGCACAGAGTGTTTTATAACTAGCGTAGTCAGAGTTCTACGCACCGCTGAATGGTAGTTGTGCCGTCGAGATAGTATAGTGTTCTCACTCCACTCGTTCTTCCCGAATCCGAAACCCCCCTTCACTTCCTAGCAATACGTCTTGTTCCCGCGATTCTACTCCACTTTTCAAAACTCTCTTCCTAAGAGGATCACATCCTAGGACAATGCAAGGCCTGCAGTACCATTGTTCAAGAAGCGTATCACCGAGATGATCTGACGGATGAGTGATCTTGACCTAAAAATTTGCGAACATCGGCTGACTTGACCTCGTTTTCGTGCCATCTCTCCATAAGATGCCATCGTTTCAAGGCACTATCAGCACTGCACGACCGCTCTTCGGTACCTGTAGGGTCGAGATGATTCTTACGTGAACACTAGAAATATCCGTGGTCTCATTCAGGTAAGCAACGCCAGGCCATACTAACCCAGAAAGGCGAATGAGTTTCAGCCGAAGCGGTCTGCGGTGGCTTGATGGGTATCAACGCCACAGGCAGGGATGACTGATCAGTATGCGGCCCAACCCCTCATGCTGCTCCAAGTCATTTTCGGTATATATAAAGCTCCCAAGATCACTTGCTCTTTCCGAAGCAGTCATTCACCGGTCATGGAGTTGAGAGTCTTATGGATTCCGACTTTGGCTGTTGCAGCTCTCGGGTCAATTGTGCAGGAAGTCGACTATGTTATCATCGGTGGCGGAACCGCAGGCTTGACCATTGCAGCGCGCCTGAGTGAGAATGCCGAAGTGACCGTGGCCGTGTTGGAGGCAGGTGAGGATAGATCGGATGATATTAACGTTCTCGCCCCAGGCCTATTGACCACGTTGTATGGGAACTCGGACTATGACTGGAACTATCATACCATTCCACAAAGGCACGCGAACAATCATATCATCGCTCATCCTCGTGGCAAGCAACTCGGAGGGTCGTCTGCGATCAATTTCCTGTGGTGGACGCATGCGTCTCAGCAAGATATCAACAATTGGAGTCTTCTCGGAAATGCAAACTGGTCTTGGGATGCCCTTGAACCGTTCTACCGACGTTCAGAACGGTACACTGCAGCATCCACTGCAACCGAAGAAGCTCTGCAGACGCAAATGATCGTACCAGGATTGCACGGACATGACGGCGAAATCCGCAATACTTTTGCCGACATCTATGGCTCCTTGGATGAAGCTTGGCCTAGGACGTATGAGACTCTTGGACTTGCAGTGGACGGTGATCCTCGAGATGGACTTGCGCTTGGAGGGTACACGAACCTGCTGAGCATGGATCTGGCTACCAGAAGCAGAAGCTATGCCGCCACGACATACTTGCGTGATTCGCGTGCTCGAACGAACTTTCAAGTCTTTACTGGAGCCCATGTCGAGAAGGTGCTGTTCGATAAGTCAACAAGCTGTCCAAAAGCCATTGGTGCGCGATTCGAACTGAACGGGACGACAACCGCAATACATGCTAGGCGAGAAGTTGTGTTGAGTGCTGGATCTTTTGGTTCGCCTCAAATCCTGGAACTCTCCGGGATTGGGAGCGCGAAAATTTTGAAGCAGCATGGTATCAAAGTCGTGGCTCGAAATGAACATGTTGGGGAGAATTTGCAAGACCACGCGTATGCTCTTCTGGGCTTCCAAGTGCAAGAGCCAGGCGTTTTCACGCTGGATGACTTGGCCAACGAGACCTTATTCGATGAGGCCTACAACGAGTATGTCGCGAACCGGAGTGGTCTTCTCGCAACCACTAGCGCCAGCTCAGGCCTTCTCTCGCTGCAACAGATTCTTGACCAGGATGCAGCTGTACACCTTGGATTGGCTGAAGCAATCGGACGAGCGTGCTCAAAGGATTCACGATATCATCACGAAACGCGAGAGTCATTGCCAGACCAGCGCACTGTCATTTGCGAACAGCTGCAGTCAGAATCAGTGGTCCAAGAGTTCGCAGTGCCTGGTGGCATGAGTCCACAGCTCGCGAACGACAGCTCCAAAGTCTTCTTCGCAAATGCACCTGGAAACTTCCTCAGCATGGCTGGTGTACTGGAGCATCCACTCTCGCGAGGAAGCGTCCACATCCAATCTGCCAACTCGAATGTATACCCTCGTATCGACCCGGATTATCTCGCTGAAGAGCTCGACCTCAAGTTATTGTCAGTAATGGCTCTACATCTGCAGAAGGTCGCAACCACGCCGCCACTGAGCAGCCTCTTGGTGGCTAACGGGACTGCGTTTCAGCCTGGATATTACCAGCTGAATGCGACGAACGTCGAAGGTTGGATTCGTGATACGCTGCAGAGCGAGTACCATCCGTGTGGTACTTGTGCCATGCTGCCGAAAGACAAAGGAGGCGTTGTTGATGAGCGGTTCCGTGTCTATGGTGTTGATGGACTGCGGGTTGTTGATGCTTCTATCTTCCCACTTATTCCGAGAGCCAATCTGCAGTCGCTGGTGTACGCAATTGCCGAGAGAGCTGTAGAATTTCTACAGGAGTGAATATTCATAATAACGACAGACTATATGATGTACTACATATCACCTGTGTATTCTGATGGAGGAAAGAACCGCAGGACGACACGTGCATCTCGTTCTGGAAGGTTCATATGTGACTAGCGTAGCTTTAGTCAGACCATGACGATGGCTTGGCCACCTCGAGAGCTCCATGTCCATCTCCGCAGTGTCACCCTCACCTTCACCCATCCTCACTCTTCCTGCCACCCATCCTACAGCCTATCCATCCATCTCTTTTGTAAACGAATCCAGGATGGCCTTCGTCCTCAAGCGCCCATTCGCGCTCACCAGCGCCATTGCGAAAGAATTCCCCAAAGCAGCCTCACCAGCCCGAATTGCCTTCCGCAGCTTCCAGACGCAAGCACAGCAGAAGACATTCAAGCAGGCCACGCCACTACGAACAGCCTTCGGATCCGACACACAGAATGTCTTCCGACGAACTTTCCAGCAGAATTCAAAGAGAGGGTATCAGACAAGCGCACCGCAGAACCCGCTCGCTCAAGGCAACATCACCCAGAGACTGATCTACGGAGGAGCCATTTTCGGGGGCACTCTGCTGGCCATCAACCTGGTCTTCAACCGCGAGACAAGAGAGGACGGCGGTATGCCCCCGTATGAGCGAAGCTACCTGAATGACACCTTCATGCACACTGGTCTGGGACTCGGAATCATCGCCGTCGCTGCTCGTGCGTTGCATGTCAATGGCTGGTCGTACCGCTTGATGACTGCGAACCCATGGCTCGTTCTTGGTATCGGTCTCGTTGGCTCTATTGGGACCATGTGGGGTTGCCGCGCAACATCTCCCGACAACTACGTGGTGAAGTATGGACTTTGGGCTGGCTTCAACCTCACCCAAGCTGCGTTGCTTAGCCCGATGCTCTTCTTCTCTCCCGCCATCCTCGCTCGCGCTGGTCTCTACACTGTTGGTGAGTAGGCACGAACTCCCCTCCGCGACGCGCTGCTAATGAATGCAGGCTTGATGGGCTCCATCGCCTTCGTCGGTGCCACAGCTAAGCAAGAAAAGTACCTCTACATCGGAGGCCCTCTTCTTGCTGGCGTGGCCATCGTCGCCCTCTCCGGCCTTGCCCCTCTTGTCCTGCCCGCCACCGCGACCCGCGCTCTGCTCTGGACCGAGAACATCTGGCTGTACGGAGGTCTCGCAGTCTTCGGCGGCTTCACCCTCTACGACACCCAGAAGATTCTCGCTCACGCACGAATGGCCGAACGAGGCATGTTCCGACGTGATGCCGTCAACGAGTCCATCTCCCTCGAGCTCGATTTCATCAATATCTTCGTCAGAATGGTGCAGATCTTGGCCATGCAGCAAGGAAGGAGGAAGTAGCATGCCAATAAAGGGTACGACAAGATGAGACTGTGAAATTAGCGACATGCATAACGACTTTGGGGAGTATTGGATCGGGAAAAAACATGCCTTTTCCAAACACACGAAAGCAAAAGTAGGTGTTTTGTGAATGTACAAGTATGAGCTCAAATGTACTCTATACTCCACCCAAATTGCTCGAACCTTTCAATCTTGGTACGTACGCGGCACGATTCTGCAAGAAGCTGCAAGATCGTCCACACGCCCGCGCAGACTGGCCAGCGAGTCGCGAGAACATATGGAAAGCTAACAAATGTCCGCATACGCATATATATCATGGTACGTGGCGCACAGTCTAGCGTCCTCAGGGCCCAAATCCCTAAGTCCCCTATCCTATATACTTGCATCTAGCCAGCACTCTCGACGAATAAGCAATTCACAAGCAGCCTCTCTACCAGAGTTGTCAAGTCCCACCCCACGTGGACTGCCTCGGGACTTTTCATGATCATCCTCCAGAAACCCGTCCCTTTTGAGTTTATACACTCTCTTCCTGCCGCGTACGTTGCTGGCGCAATTCCCCACCCACCACCAACCACCACCACCGACCGACGCCCCAAAAAGAAACCTCATGACTCGCTTCACCCAACGGTAAGATTGCCGACTTGCCACTTCCTCGCGGACACCAGAGGAGGTGTGCATAATGTGCCAGGGAGAGGTACCGAATCACAACTGCCCCCTGCTCTGCCATGCCATGCCATGCCATGCCCTGCTTTGCTTTGCTTTGCTTTGCCTTGCCTTGCCTTTGCGCAGGCTGGCGTAAGCGTGAGCAGTTTCACCAACTCTCTTCACATGTCAGGATCGCAAAAGAAAACACAGGTTTTTGCAGCGGTCGCAAGCGCAGCAGAACAAAGCACGGTATCCCGCCCGTAGTCAGTCTCAAGCTCACCGTGATGTGGATGTAGTCATTGAATCGACACAGAGGTGACACGGGCTGTCGGGTGCGATCGAAACAGTGTGCAAGCGAAACACGCACCTTTTGCACGACTGTACGTAAATGGAAAGCGAGTGCCGTTTTGGGCACGGGGTAAAGGACTGAATTGGTGCAGGCGCGTGTACCATGGTTTTGGTATCTACCAGGTTGGTGGGTAAGTCATTGCCCTAACAGCGAAAGATGACGCGAAGGGAAGGGTTAGGATTCGTCGAGTAGTATGCAAGATGCATGCGCGCAGATCCTTTTTGGCGAGTTGGGCATTCCGAACTTTGGCAGGCATCAAGCAAGAATCTCGATGGCCGTGGTCGCGTGGGAATGTGCAATGCATACGTATGATATACTACTGATCTTGTATTGGTCTGCTGTTGCTCTACTCTACTTCTTATGTTGATCATGAGTGATTCTTCTGGCGGGCGCGAATGGACAAGGCTCAATCTATCAGCGGCCATGTTGGTATCAGATATGCAAGCCGAAACGCCACGCTGTGCAGAACATGTAATGGAGCAACAAATTTACTCATCTGCGCGCCGCCGTCTCCGGGATGTTGGACATCGTGAGTGCTGTAGGCGTTACAGGGCTCCGTCTCGGACTTTGTGCTCGGCTGGGCGCCGCGGAGGGGGCTGCGGAGCGGTTGTGTGTCATGTGGGCCTTGACCAGATGACCTGCGGCGAGCGCCGAACAGAGGGATAGCTCGCCGGCAAGGACAGCGACTGCTATTATCCTTGCCAGCTGTTGTGCATTGGCGCCCGGCGTTGTTGGATGCGCTCCACGGACTCCTAGGAGATCAAGCATGGCCGCCTGAGGCTCCAGAATGGTACCGCCGCCAATCGTGCCGACCTCGATACAGGGCATCGAGACGGAAATCTGAAGGTTGCCGTTCATACTATGGGCAAGTCAGTACGATTCGCAGGCATCATCGGAGATGTCTCGACTCACTTCTTCATGACGGTGATACACTGGCTGCTCTCAACATTCTGTGCCGGATCCTGACCAGTAGCCAGGAACATCGCCGTCAAATTGTTTGCAGCGTGCTGTGAGACATCGTCAGTAGCTGTGCTGGCGTAGACGCAAGACCAAGACTTACCGCATTGAAACCACCGATACTTCCTGCCATAGCACTGCCGATCAGATTCTTCGAGACATTGAGCTCAACGAGTGCGTCTACGTTGCTCTTCAGTACGGTGCGGACAACATCTCCTGGAATGATAGCTTCAGCGACAACGCTCTTTCCACGACCGTCGACCCAGTTGATAGCAGCAGGCTTCTTGTCTGTGCAATAGTTTCCAGACACAGTGATGATAGCCATGTCGCTAAAACCTCCTTCTGTCGACATTACATGAAGGGCATGCTCAACACCCTTCGATATCATGTTCATGCCCATGGCATCTCCAGTGGTGGTCTTGAAGCGAACGTACACGTAAGTACCAGCGATTGCAGCCTTGAGCGTTTGTAGTCTTGCAAACCGAGAAGTCGAGTTGAAAGCTTCGCGCATCATTTTCTGGCCATCGGCACTGTCCAGCCACACCTTTGCCGCAGCAGCACGTGTGAGTGTTTCGAAACCAATACAGGGACCACGAGTCATGCCATCACCGGTTAGCACTGTGATAGCTCCACCTCCGGCATTGATGGCTTTGCATCCCCTGCTTGTACTTGCGACCAGAACACCTTCGGTTGTCGCCATGGGTAGGAAGTAACTCTTGCCGTCTATGGTCACAGGACCGGCAAGACCGAGCGGGAGAGGCAAGTATCCAACGACATTCTCGCAGCATGCACCGTATACACGGTCGTAATCGAAGTGCTCGTATGGTAGCTTGGATTTTTCGAGTTTGTTGGTGAGATCCATGGTTCCTGGCGTCCGAGAGATGACTGATCGTCGAATTTTGACAGCACGAGTCTTGTCCTCGAGCGCTTTTTCCAGGGAATGGCCGGCAATTTTACCACGCAGCGTCAGCTCGACTAGCTCGTCGTCGTCCAGAAGAGGCGCTTTCTTGGCCAAGACCAAGGCCTCACACTCCGCTTTGGTACGTTTCCCTTCCTTGGTTGCAATGGCTTCCAGACTTTTGACCTCTTCTTCCGACAGCTCGGTTTGAACCGGTGCTGCGGGGCGACCATTAGCTACTGCGTGACCGTTAGCCTTTGTTGTAGGCGCCGCTGTTGGTGAAGATTCCTGTTCTGATTCTTTGATGGACCATCTCGCAGCATTGAACAGGTAGCCATTCAAGGCCAATGAGAGAGCAAGTAGTGCTAAGATCCACTTGCCAAATGCTGGATCGTCGAAGCTCTTCAAGAGACTGTCGACCATCTTCCCACCGAACGCTGGCCACAACCACCCTTGGTATTCGTCATCGAATGTGGTGTAATCAGGGACCGCCTCCGGAAGGGCATAGTGAACAGAAGGGAACTGCAGCTCGTATTTCACCGGGTTGAAAACCGTGACGGAGATAGCCTGTTGATCCCTCTGAGCCTGGGTGAAAAGAAAGTCGAGGCCATTGCCAGCAACCTTGAATGGGTCCATGGGGGGTTGAGTGACCACGCTGGAGAGTCCAGCGGTGGTAATAGGCTCATTGTTGCGGTGAC
The DNA here is from genome assembly GCA_002785985.1 of Microcyclosporella mali. Lineage (NCBI taxonomy): Eukaryota > Fungi > Ascomycota > Dothideomycetes > Mycosphaerellales > Mycosphaerellaceae > Microcyclosporella > Microcyclosporella mali. The sequence continues at coordinate 846,445 of NHNU01000007.1, forward strand.
CTCGGAAAGGCACCATGCACAAGTTCGCGACATTGATCAGAATAAAGCCGGACACCATGAGCACCTTGAAGCGCGGGATGCTGCTGTCCCGGGGTTTCTTGCCGAAAAGCGATGTTGCACTTTCGCTGCTGAGGGTATCTCCGTTAGGCCAGTCATTGCTCGTAGCGACGTTCTCGGCGACCCTCCGGCTGACTCCGTCGTCCTCGAGAGCTCTCCTGAGATTCACATGTCGTTTGATGCGATTGATTTCCAATTTGATTGTCAGAATGGAGGTGTAGAATGTAAACAGCAGAACGCAATCGAAGAAGAGCGTCCATGCTGCGAGGAAGCAAAACTGCTTGAGTCCTCCCTGAATGCCCGATGCAGCTCCGGCGCAGAGGATGGCAATTTCGATAGCATAATCGCGAACAATCTCGAACCCGCACTCCTTAATCGCGGTCTGAATGGCGCTCTGAATGGACAACGAGGAGGAACCATTGCCGTTTCCATTGCCGTTTCTGGCCTTGATAGAGGCAGAGAGCACGGCTTGTGTGAGCACAATGGGCTTCTCGAAACCGATTGTCACCACCAAGAACGGCACGCCTTCGGAAAGCAAGACGACATTTTCTGGAACACCCAGCTTCATCGTCACCATAAGACCAAAGAGGAGGGCAAACGCCGAGGAGAAGAGGGTGCTCGTTGCGAGCCAGAAGTTGGATCCCATGCGCCTCATGCTACGGAAGAGCGAGATGAAAGTCAGATACATGGATAGCCATCCCAGAGACATGATGACAATGTCCAGACTTTCGGCATTCTTGATCAGATCCAGGAAGGCGGTCCACGAGTTTCGTGCCCATTCTACGATGCTGTTCGACGATGGTCCGGTTTTGGCGACCTTCATGAGCCACATCTTCTGCTCGGGAACATCGTCGGACCCGTCGTCATCCTCAGGCAGACCTGCTGGCGAGACTGCGATTTCTCTAACCGCGTCGAAGAATTGCCTAGTCTCATCCCGCGGCATGGAAAAGGCGAGAGTGGTGTCCGAAGAGATTGGGGAGAGTATGTTCTCGCTGGAAGGCAAGAGCTTCGCCGTACTACCCCGGGGCAGTGGTACCCTTTGCGCAACTGGAGCAGCATTGGGCGATTTGTTTCCCGAGTCTAGGAAATCCAATGTAACAAGTGATATCGCATCTTCATCTGCACCTCCTTTTTGCTGGAAAGCTCCAATCTCTTGCAACTGCCACTTCCACGACGTTTGCGGGCCTAGGTTTAGCCTTCTGCTTCCAGTGGAAAGTGCATTTATGTCGACCTTGGCGCCAGTTGAGCGCGATGGCTGGAAGAAACCCGTCTCGAGCAAATTGACGTAGAAGATGCTGCCCAGCAATGCGGTGACCACGATTGTCCTGATGGGGTGTGTGCACGCCTTGAGGGTCACAGCATCTACGGCGGATGTCAGAAGCTGTCTGGGGTAGCTCGGTGGCTTGTCCGGGTCTGCAGTCCGTCGCCATCGTGCAGGCAGAAGCTGTGAGCCGAGCATGTTGTGAGCTGCTCAGCGAGTGCACGTCGCTCGAGAGCGGCGTGCGTGAGTAGGTAAGGGCGAGATAGGAGGTCCGGTGGAGGGACGGCGGTGACGGGGCCGGCGATCAGGCGAGTCGAGATTTTATTGGTATTGTTCGTTCAGAAAAAGCCGCATTGCGTGAAAGACAGCCAATGCTCCTGCTCCTGCTCCTTCTCGTCTCCTTGCTCTTCACCTCGCCCGAGATGTACGGTCGCGACTGCTGCGAGGTACCTGGAACGTGGCAGGAGATGTCTTGTGACTGCTTCCCTGCTGCTCTGCTGTGCTCTGCTATGCTCGACGTCACTCTCCACGTGCTCGATTGAGTTGTTGGTATGCCTGTTTCCCAACCAGCGGTCGACAAAAATACTCCTGGCAACGAACTCGTGGATGTTGATGTCGATGTTGTCGTTAACTTCTCCTCAGAAATGCGAAGGGTGAGGATTTATTACCCAACGGATCATAGAACGTCTCCCGCTAGGCCGCGCGCGCGCCGTTGACTATCAACAGCGGTGACAGACCGCCCCAGCGTCCCCTTATTCCCAACCCTGTAACGAAAAACCCGTAGCTCGTATGGAACCGCACTGTTTCGCCGCCAGGGACCGTCCAATTGAGAGCTTGCGTTCCGTAGGATTAATCCTGGGAAATCTGCACTCCACAAAATTCAAATTTCTCTGGCGTGCAAGCGCGTTCGCACCGCGTCAATTATGTGGTGGTGTCTGCAAACGAATGTTGAGGGAAATGGCGAGAGTCTGTCATGATATATTTCACAGGTCACATTTATGTCGTTCACCATGATCCTCCCATGCAGCAGCGCCTCACATAAGAATGGGTCGAGTCTGGGATCACAGCGCGGCAGAAAGCCAATACATTTGTGTGATGCATGGATCTTCACAGCTTGGGTGGGTGTGGCGCTGAGCTGGTCGTACGATAATCTGGATCTGGAGCAGGTGTTTGTCACCAGACTACGCGGCTTTCTGGCTGTGACGGAAATCGAGCTGGCGCCTCACCAAATCGACATCATGGCGACTCGAGGCAACTTTCATGACTGGGTATGGGCTGGCATCTCTTGTCCAGCTTTCAAAGCCACGGAAATGTGACGCCTCGCGCCTTGAAGCCAAGCGTGGCGTCCGGCACATGCTGACATGCAGATCGGCAGTGTACTGTTTTATTGCAACGGCTGTCTCGTCGATATCCCAACATTGACGTTCTCATATGTCATAAGACTTGTCCGCTCCACGACCGTGCAATGTCGGAGGCTGGTCTCTACAGCGTCTCCGATCGAGCCATCTTGACCTTTTGAAACAGCGGCACATCGCCATTCGTGATTCGTCGAATGAAGTCCATGTCTGGGTCGAACAGCATGACATGAAAATGCTCGACGGCATGAACGCTCTTCAACGCTGCCCAGTTCTTAAACCAAATGACATTCTTCCGCCCACCATCACCAACAAAGGTCCTCTCCACGAACTCATCTACCTGCCTTCTCGTTTCTGGCAGCATGTCCCCGATCTTTGAGGTCGGATCTGTCGACAATTCGAACTTGGACCATACCACAAGATGGACGATTCGCTCGTCGACACCATACGGCCAGTCATTGTACAAGATCTTGTAGTCTTCTGCGGTAGAAGGTTAGTGCTGGACATACCGTGACCGAGTTTTGTGGGACTGCACGAACCAGGCACCGAATATGGTGGTCCTCGAGCTTCGAGGTCTTGCCAATGCAGCCGCTCTTGCATGACAAACTGCATGATGCTGCCATACTCCGCCACTAACTTGGCGCAGTACTCTCGATAGAGCCGGAGTTCGCTTGGACACCGCGTGAACAGGTCGAGTCTGTTGTCCTGGACTATCTGCTGGACATCCTCCCATGTTTGTCGCTGGTAAACGGCATCAAGCATTGCCAGAATGCCTCGATCTTTCTCATTTTCGAGGGCGTAGAGCAGAAAGTCGGGACACTGTTGAGTGTGCTTTGAGGGAGGGACATTGACATTCCAGAATGCCGTGCTGTTGTCAGGGCTCTGGATTTCAGACTTGGGCTCCACCAGCTTGTTGATGCTTCCCCTGACAGTCTCGGGATCTGGGTACTGGTCTGTCGTTTCCGGGGACGTCATCGAGTCGTTCGGTTCTTGCTGTTGTGTTCCGCTTGGGGACAGAGATATGTTGCCCAGGGAGTTCCGTCTACTATTTCATGCCCAAGTCCTGGCCATGGAAGGGTCGGGAAGCTCACCTCGATGGTGGGTGAGAGTGGCCACCAATGCGGTGAGAGTGTCCCCACAGCGGGCTTTATATCCTACTGCTTCGGCCAGAACACTCGAATATATCTTTGGAACGGGCTCACTGTGATCGACTTCTAGCGAAAGCTGAAAGCGATCCACTCTGGGACATTCAACAGGTGTATGTAGTATCGCGAAGCGCGTGATTTTTGGATACAGCGGCTCGAGATCGGCTTCTTGCATCAATTAAGTGCAACCATAGAACATACAGTTGAGACAGTGCCTTTGCAGACTCGATAATCGATGAGTACTTTTACACAGTCTGATCAGATTTGTGTCGATATATGTGCTCGACTCGCTGTCCTGGAAGAAGAGTGTTCCTCTACAGCGGCAAAATGATGATGGACGCTAGAAGGGTTCCGTGGGCAAAGCCGTAAATCGCCGGCTGCAGATCTCCAAGATGGCGGCCGCAATTCAGCTTTATGATTGGCTTTGTAGCTCTCTGTCAGGTACCGGGAGTAGGCGAAAGCATTTTGGCGCGCAGCAAGCAAAGGGGGGCCCCAACACACACACCACCACATCCTTGACATGCTGATGGACAGCGCCAGTGGCCTCTCTCTCCTCCACGCGCCTCGCTGCTCAGGCTGGGAGATCCCATCTAGGCCCTTCGTACTCTCCGACTTCTCTTCCACCACCACGATCCACCTCCGGTCGCAACGACTTGTCTTTGCCTATACATCCCATTCTCGCTGCTGGGGCCAAATCTCACGCGCACGCCAGGATTGAAGCGCGAAAGGGATACGCTCACCCCTAGGCGTCAGCTGAAGGAACAAGCCTCCTGAGACTCGAACTTCCTCCAACTTCTCCTCTCGGAGCCTCGCCTTTGCCTTGGAACACCACGAACATCCGCATTCCACTCCAGACGGGCTCCTCCGCGGACAGGCACTGGCACCTGCTCGCTCCTCCCACGATACGAGCCACGCGCCTCTCGATCTGTGGTCGCGACCACCGTCATCGTAGCCTTTGGCTGTCGCATGGCCTACATTCCTTAAGAGCCGTATTGTTACACACCTTGTGGGAGGAGCTATTCACAATCACCGCACACGTGCAGGCAGTAACGCATAATGTCACATCCTATCGGGCCGCCTCCACTCTCGCCTCTTTCAATGAGCTCGAATGAATCGTCCTTTGTTGGTCGCTACGGAAGCCTGGGTGGGCCAGGAACCGCCACACCACCCTCATCAGACATCCCCTATACAGGCGGTCCGTATGGCGCCGCGCGACCGCTACAGACATCGCCGCCTTCGTCACAACATCCGAGCAGTTCCACCGACATGTCGCGACCTTCAATGGGCGGTAGCAGCGTTAACGGCAATCGACCGCCCTCTTCAGCCAGCTCAGTGGGCATGTCCAGCGACGGACGCATGGGGTTTGGGAAGCCTCCAAACCGGGACAGCTCAGGCAGCGCCATGAAGCCTGGTGGAGAGGATGCGCTGCAACGACACTACGTGGCGCTGAAGAGCTATCTGCGGGAACATTTGCACGACGAGAAGGGAAATGTCAAGCCGAATCGGGCGAGAGACAAGCTACTTCGCCTCTCCGTCACACAATTCATGGAACTCAGTACCGATGTTTTCGATGAGTTGATCCGAAGAGAAGACGACAGGACACAGCGCGTGGAGAATGTTCCCAGATTTTTGCTTCCGAAGCAGAACTTTCATCCCAAGCGCAACCAGGCACGGCAAAAGCTGTCGACGCTTCCTACCGAGCGGTTCAGGCAACTGGCTACGGATGTCTTCTATGAGCTGGAGCGAAGAATACCGAGGCTTGGAGGCGGGCGACCCAACAGTACCACAAGCAATGCGAGCTCGCGCAGTCGAGCAGCAAGTAGAGGTGGCATGCGACCTCCTGCGCCAGGCTATGGATATCCTCCTCCTCCGGGAGGCAGAGGTCGTGGGTTCCCACCTGGTATGGCCGGGCCGAGACCTTACAGCCCTGGACCAAATGGCATGCCACCACCATCTCCAGGGATGCGAAGGCCGAGCGAAGCTGGATCACTAGGCCGACCTCTTCCGAAACACCTGCAAAGTAATACCATTGTTCCGAACAAGAGCACCATGATCGAGGATGACGACGATATGGAAGACGATGAAGATGCCTTTGGCCTCGACCATGTCAGTGTGGGCATCAGCCCAGGGGCTGAGGACAAGGCTGAAATGACCGAGTTGAAAGAGAAGATTGAGAGCCTAGAAATGCAATTGGCCGCTAAGGAGCAAGAACTGGGCAAAGGCGCATCAGAGGTAGAGCGAAACGAATGGATCTCGCAACGAGAAGAGTTGGAACAGAAGGCGCTTGACCTCGAGAAGGAGGTCGCTGCGCATAAAGAAAACTTCCAGGAAGCAGATGACCTGCGATCGCAACACTCCCGGGAGATCGACGACCTGCGATCGCAACATTCTCGAGATGTCGATGACCTGCGATCGCAACATTCTCGAGAAGTCGATGATCTGCGATCGCAACATTTTCAAGAGGCTGATGACCTGCGATCGCAACATCTTCGAGAGGTCGACCACTTGAAAGATCAGCTAGAACGACAGCAAGACGCCACCAATTCTAGCGAATATGAGGAGCGAATTCGTGAGCTCGAGGAGCAACTCGCAAGACAGGAAAAGATCTCGAATGAAGTCCGCGCCACGGCCACCGAGCACATACGAGAAATGCGAGAACTCAGCAAGCAGAACGATCAAGCCATTGAAAAAGAAGAACAAATGGCGGCCAAGATCACCAAACTCGAGCATGATAATGATCTCTGGCGACAGAGATACGCCAAAGTCAAAGCGCAAAATAAGTCTCTCAGAGCATCCACCATGGGTCTCGGGTTACAGACAGGCTTCGATTCCGGCAGTCTTGTACGACAGGAAGGTCTCATCTCTGAGGGTGGCCTTGTGCGCGACACGGATGTCACACGATTCCAGCTTGCCGTAGATGAGCTGCTCAACGTATCTCGACAGTCGAGTACTGAAGCCATGCTCGAAAGCGTCAAGAGTGTTGTGATCAGTGTTCAGTCCATCACTTCGGCGGTCGGGACGGATGGCTATCCCACACCTTCTGCTTCGCCTTTGGGGCCTGATAATGCCACGAAACAGCCTCCCAGCGTCGGCAAGCTCAAGGCACGAGTCACAGGTACCGCCAATTCCCTGATCACTGCTACCAAACAACACGCTGCATCACATGGCCTGTCTCCCGTTGCTCTCCTCGATGCAGCTGCCAGCAATCTCACTGCCTCGGTCGTAGAACTCATCAAGGCCGTTCGGATTCGCCCCTCCAATAACGCCGACTTCCAAGACATGGAAGCGTCCGATGAGCTCAGTGCTTTCTACGACGGCGGCATGTCGCCTGTTGTCGAGGATACAAATAGCCTGCAGATTCCAGTCCCACAGATCACGCAACACACGCCACAACAACAGGCTGCTGGTCAGCCTGTCGAGAAGAATGATACTCCAGCGTCGAGCAAGACTGGCTGGTTCAGCTGGGGTGGCAAACGAGCTGGCAACGTCACGAACCGCGACAACGACAGCGATGGCGAGTACGATCCATACCGGTAGTGCCGGTCCCAGGACAGCAGCTCTGTCAGCAGCAAAAGATACGCCACGCCGCCTTAATGTGTCCACTTGTCCCTGGATGTCGAATTTGAATATACTGCATAGCATTTGCACGGGAGCTTTTTTGGAGTAGTGTTTTGTCGTCTTGTGATTGCAGACGCCCAATTTCTTCACCCTTACTTATGGGATGGTCACCCTCTTTTTGAATACGATCCTTTGGATGGCTTTTCTTTGCTTTTGGAAAGCAAAATGCTAGACCCAGACACGGCAACAAAGCACGGACTCGAGAATATGAACGAGGTCACGGATTTAGGGATAGAAGTGGAGGAGGGTGGCAGGAACAACATGTTTCAGACAACATCTATACCTGAGCAGGATATTGTTCGAGATTGTCCACCATACCGGATGTTGTGTTATTAGAGGAGAGTAATGTTGATATCTGATGCCTATTTTTGCCGTTCTTCTGGTCCGGCAGCCGTGATGATCTTCCTGCTTTCCCTTCTTGCTGGATGACTGTCGCGCCTGTCTCATCACAGACCAATTAGGTAGGACTGTAAGATCACTACTTCCTTTAACATCAGTTTTAATCTGTTAAATTGCTTGACGTCAACCTTCATTTCACCTTCGCCCACACTACCTCAGCACGAAGGTGTATGTCTTGACTGTACGCCCGACACATGGCATGCTCAAAGATAGCAGCATACCGCATGTCGCATCCCCAGACTGTGGCGTCTGAGGCTCAAAGCACAATCCACGGCGAGCTCCGACGCACCCACACACAGTTCGGTGGTCGCCATCACGCTGAAGTCCTCGCAACTCCGGGGAAAGGGACGTCGGAAATGGATCTACATCTGCTAGTAGCTTTCTTTTTGGCGCTTACGTCCCTACGGTCTTCTATCTCTGCATACTCCAGATACAGCGAATCTATGGATTCTTGTCTTTGTTGGAGATCGATGCATCCCTGGCATGCCAAGACGCACACAGATCGGAGGCTCGGGGGCGGCGAAGGTCAAGTTATGCGACGGACAATGATCCGCATGGGGCTAGACGGGGCTGACTTTGCGTTCCTTTTGGTCAGGGAGTGGTGTCATTGGAGGATGTGTTGCTTATCTCTTCGCATGTCCCTTCGGTGCAGGCTTCTGTTGCAGGCGCTTGTGGCTTCTACAGCAGGTAGACGGGGCGAGAAGCCATGCATCGATCTCTTAGCAGGCCAAGCGTGCCGAGCAAGGCTTGAGCGTGCAGATAAGCACACCACGCGGCAAACCTGTGGGAGCGTGCTAACGTGGGACTGGAAAGTGTATGATGAGACCCCGTCCGCCGGCCCTTCTTCCAGACCCTCTTGTCTGGATCGATGCTTGCTGGAAGAGGCATCGCAGCCGTACGTCCCGTTATCTCTTCCCACGCGACCATTATTTCTTCGGCGATGTGCGCCGGTACGACCGTAGGCGTGTGAGTGGAGATGGAGGGCCTACTTGTATGCCCTTGTGCTCCCGGTATGCCGCTTTCCTCTGCCTTGTGTCCCTCTCTCTCTCTCTCTCTCTCTGTTTGCGACTACGACAGCAACAAGCCTCTCTTCCCCCAGGCGCGACCCGGAGTAAACTTCCTCGTGAAGCCGGGACTATTACTACCACCACTACCACCTTCGAGAAGAGAGAGTCCCTTCTAGCGCACGCGACCACCACGTCTGAGGTTCCTCGCTTCGTGGGCGCTTTCGAGAGTCGTGTAAAGCCAATATGAGCTATAATCAGACCTTCTCCGATCCGGAGAAGAATGCAGGATTCGTTGGAGAGAAAGATCGTTCAGGATCGGGATATGATGATGGCGCAGTGCCAGGCGAGAGCTTCGAGTACGGCAACAGCTTGTATGCCAAGATTCAGCGTATCGCTGGCAAGTTCAAGGTCGAACAAAGAGGCATTGAGAGAGTGCCCGAGGATGAGAGAGATGATTCTGGATTCCGCGCGCTGCTGAACGTCTCGACCATGGTAAGTGTTGGCGAAGACTTTCAGTGAGGGGACTCGAGCTGACTATGTTCGACATTCAGTGGCTATCTGCCAACATGGTCGTTTCTTCCTTTGCCATTGGTATCCTTGCCAAATCTATCTGGTATCTGGGTGTCGCGGATGCCATGCTGGTCTGCCTCTTCTTCAACTTGATCGGTATCACACCCGTCTGCTACTTCTCCTGCTTCGGTCCCAAGTTCGGTCTGCGACAAATGGTCCTGTCACGATTCTGGTTCGGATGGTGGGGGGTGAAGCTCATTGCCATCTTCAATATTCTGGCTTGCATTGGATGGTCTTCGGTCAACTCGATTGTTGGCGCTCAGCTCATCAACACGGTCAACAGCGACGTTCCTGGCTTTGCTGGAATCTTGATCATCGCTTTCTGCACCATGTTCGTCTGCTTCTTTGGTTACAAGGTCGTGCACGCCTACGAATTCTGGTCATGGCTGCCTGCGACAATCATCTTCCTGATCGTTCTAGGTGTCTTTGCGCATAGCGGCGATTTTGTTGCTATCGAATGGGGTGTCGGTGCTTCTGAATTGGGCGGCTGCCTCTCGTTCGGAGCGACTGTCTACGGCTTTGCGACTGGTTGGACATCGTACGCTGCCGACTACACTGTCTACCAGCCCAGCACTCAGTCCCGCAAGAAGGTCTTCTTCTGGACCTGGCTCGGACTCATCGTCCCTCTCCTCTTCACTGAGATGCTCGGCATCGCAGTCATGAGCGCTACCGACTTGAATGGAGGTGATAACCGCTACTCCGCCGGCTACGAGGCTTCAGGAACTGGTGGTCTGCTCGGTGCCGTCCTCATCTACCACTTGGGTACCTTTGGCAAATTCTGCCTGGTCATTCTCGCGCTCACCATCATCGCAAACAACTGCCCGAACATCTACTCCGTCGCTCTCACCGTGCAAGTCCTGTCCCGCTACGCCCAGATGGTCCCTCGATTCATCTGGACCGGTATCGCGACCGGTGTCTACATCGCCATCGCCATCCCTGGCTACTCGCACTTCGAAACCGTGCTCGAGAATTTCATGAATTTCATCGGCTACTGGCTCGCCATCTACGAGGGTATCGCGCTCACTGACCACTTCGTCTTCAAGCGCGGCATGAGCGGTTATAACCCGGAAGACTACGACAAGCCAGAGAAACTCCCGCCGGGTATCGCGGCCGTTCTGGCTTTCTGCTTCGGTGTTGCTGGTATGGTGACCGGTATGAGCCAGTCGTGGTTCGTCGGCCCCATCGCCCTCCACGCTGGTGAGGCACCTTATGGAGGCGACGTCGGCTTCGAGCTGGGTTTTGCTTTCGCGGCGACCTCTTATTTGTTCTTGAGGACTCTTGAATTGAGGATCTTCAAGCGATGAATTTGAGGCTGTGCGCGATTTCGTATATAGAGCCCTTGCGAGGGTCTCCCTTTTTTTCTTGGCGAAAAAGGGATATGAGAGCAATGAAAATCTTCCTGTTCATATTGACGATACCTATTGAATGTAGTTGCCTGTACGATTAGGAATGAAGAAAACTGTTTAAACCTGGCTAGTCAGGCGCCTTTTTCCGACCACATTCAACTTTTCCGCGCACAAGCCCGGTGTGCTCCTCGCGCTGATGGCATAGTACATGCACAGCTTCGCGTTTCCGACAGTCGAATCGTTGATGAACGGGCTTCATGAGCGTCAGCTCGTGGAGATCAATGGCGTTCTCTACTCTCCATTCCTCGTTCAGAACGACTCGAGCCATCTTCGCAGGCATGTGACAATGCCATTTCTCGTGATCCGATCGTCTTCACCTTGATGCCTAGGATCGGATCATCGTGCAAAGAGAGTTCCGTGCCACGGTCACCTTGGAACCAGAAACCTGCCCCATCTCCTTCTGCCGGCGTTGGGCTTTGTTGTACAACAACGCATGACTTAGGGAACAATATGAAGCCATGTTCTTTCACTTTCACCAGTAGCGCACCAGAAACAGCATTTGCGAGATATATAAAACATACTGTCCAAACCCACAACTCCTAGATCAAACTCCCACTTTCGTACTACCATCACAATGAAATTGATCGCCATCACATCCCTGATCGCCATCGTATCAGCCGGCCGCTCCTGCGGCATAGGCCATCATCCATCCGCCATGAACGCTATCGGCCAATTCTGTCAGAAGACCGACCTGGTAGTCCCCTCGACTTACGGCAACGATGGAAAACGCGGTTACAACGGCGGCGCCCAAGATGCGCACGTCTGGATCACGGGGAATTGTGATCCTCCACAATGGGTTCCGCAGGGTTACTGCATGAGGCAATTCACGAATATGTGTGAGAATGATGATACGACTAGGGGATATGGGAGGGGAGGATGTCAGACTTGGGTGAGTTGATGTGTCTTTTCCTTCTCGGATCGAGGGGTGCGGATGGGTGGGAATGTGCTGATGAGATGGTAGCATATTGCGTACGCTCCAAAAGCGCCGGCGGCGGCGGCGCCACCACCACCTCCTCCTCCTCCTCCTCCTGCTGTGAAACCTCCGACTTCTGTTACTGTTCGTTTGTGAGCAAATGAGAGAAGAGTGAGGAATGAGAGGGAGAGGAATGGTGCTCAAATCAGGCTAAGGATTAATTGAATGTGTTGATATTCTCTGTCCCAACAATACGATGTTCTTGTTCCCCAGCTTTCTCAAGTTCTTGGTTCGATAGTGTCGTCAATTTTTGGTCTTGCGCCTCTTCTTATCAGCAGAGGGAGATGTTGATGAGTCCAAGTCACGATCAGGGTCCCGTCCATGGATGGACTGCGCCAATGCCTTCCTTTTGCCTGCTGCTCCATCGTCGAATCTAGGCTTTCTGTTGGGGTTGTGCTCGCCTTTCGTGAAAAGGTCGGAATTGTACCTGTCCTTTGCGGATCTCGTAGACATCTTGCTCGGTGGGTCGATTGGCGAAGGTTCCGATTCCGGTTCTTCGTCTTCGTCTTCGTCGTCATTATCATCACCTTCACCTTCACCTTCACCTTCACCTTCACCTTCACTTTCACCTGCTCCTGCTCCGTCTCCTGCTCCGTCTCCGCCCTCCTCTTCGTCGTCGAACTCTTCTTCACCTTCTTCTCCTTGATCCTCCTCCTCTTCCTCCTCGACATAAGTAGCTCCTTTATGACGATAAGTGTCCAGATGTTCATGCTCGACTGGATCATTGTTGAATGGTGCCAGCTCCTTCAGTAAGCGAGCTTGTCGCTTGTTGTCAGCGTTTGTGATAATTATCTGCCATTTAGTCTTCTCATGGGGGTTTGCTATTGACTGGTCCTGCCACTTGCGGGCTTTGCGCTTTTTACCTGGCCCGACCATAATGCTGTGTTAACTCGAAATGACAGAATGAATGTGTTGCACTGGTTTTGCTAAAGTGATGAAGGACTTCAGTTTCCTGCTGACCTCGAGATCTCGAGGTCGCTTATGCTTTGAGCTTTGAACAATGAGGCAGAGTACACAGGAATGGCCGGAATGGGAGTATAGGTTGAACTTCCTTTGTGCTCGCCATCATGGGATGCGAGACCTTCCTCAACAATATATCTGCTTTATTGGTCTTGCGTCTTGTTCTCGCCAGTCCGCAAAGGCGAATCAATCAGGTATGTAACCTCTATTGTTTGGTGCTTATGACAAGAACGAGCTGCGTTCCAGAACGGGGTGTGCTCTATAGCAGAGCCAGGCACTGTATATGATTATTGCAAAACGGTGCCGTACAGTCACAACGCAGAGCTGGCGACGATCATGTTCGGTGGATCCTAAGTTATTGCCGAGTACGTGTTGCGATAGCAGGCGCATTCTTTTAAACCCTTGCATGTTTCTTGATGGTGTCCTTTCGAACACTCGGTTCGAGCGTTTCACAGCTCCTCGTCATTGTGGCGAGGGCACCTGGTCTTGTAAGAGAACGTTGTTCTCGACATGATCCTTGGACAGCGGCCTCGATGATATTGTTTGGACTTGTGCTTGACGCAGGTGAAATGGTGGAGGTGAAGTCGGGGGAGGGGCATTGGGGCGGCGGAGATCGGGAGACTGTAAACAGGAAGCCGAGAGGACGATGATGTGATGATGGTACCTCCCAAGCTCTTGATATGGCATTAATGGCCAGTTTCGGCCAAGCTATCCACCGCGCCGGCGGAAGACTCATCATGGTGTTTCTCCCCAGAATCGAAGAGCGTACGTCGTCTGCATGTTCGTGCCGTCCTCTGAGAAGCTGAGAACTGACGCAGACATGAACGAGAAGCGCGGCGCCGAGAAGATGGCGAGTTCAAATGAGCGAACGCCGCTCATCCAGAATGTGCCCGTAGCCGATGCCAGTGAACGGTATCCTCACGGCAGAGTACGTGTTGGGAGCATACTGTTACATAGCTAAGCTGACAAGGAATAGACACGGCGATACTGCACAATTGCTCTCGTAACTCTCCCGACGATCATCCTCATCTCTGCACTCCTCTCACTACTATCCACTGGGAGCTTGGGCTGGCTGGGTGACCGCGAGACACAGTCGCCGCCGCAGCTCTTTACGACCCAAAGTAACGACCTACCGCATGATTCATGGCCCGAATCCGAAGGTATCAGCTACAAGGAGCTCAAGAAGACGTTACTCGACACACCCGACGCAGATAAGGCAAGAGAATGGAGCAAATACTATACGGCTGGGCCGCATCTTGCCGGCAAGAACCTGAGCCAGGCAGAGTGGACAAGAGATCGCTGGGAAGAGTTTGGTCTGCACTCAGCCGAGGTTGTGGCATATGATGTCTACATCAACTATCCTTTGGACAACGGGCTGGCCCTACTGGAGGATGGTAAGGTGAGCTTCCGGGCCACCTTGGAAGAGGACATCCTAGACGACGATCCGACCACGAGCTTGGAGGACAGGGTACCTGTCTTTCATGGATATTCTGCCAGCGGCAATGTCACGGCTCAATTCGTCTTTGCCAACTACGGCACGTTTCAGGATTATGAGGATTTGCTTGCTGCCGGCATCGACCTGAAGGGCAAGATTGCACTGGTCAAGTATGGAGGCATCTTCAGAGGCTTGAAGGTCAAGCGTGCTTCAGAGCTGGGCATGATTGGTGTTGTCATGTACAGTGACCCTGGCGATGATGGCGAAGTCACGGAGAAGAATGGCTTGAAAACGTACCCAGAAGGACCTGCGAGAAACCCCAGCAGTGTGCAAAGAGGAAGCTGCCAATATCTCTCCTTTGCACCTGGAGATCCAACAACCATTGGCTATCCGTCCAAGCCTGGTGCGCCACGCCAGTCGCCCGATGGCAAGATTCCAGACATCCCTTCGCTTCCCATATCATACGTTGAAGCCTTGCCACTGCTCAAAGCGCTCAACGGACATGGCCCAAACATTTCTTCGTTCCCTGATAGCTGGCAGCACAACAATGGTCTGGACTACAAAGGCGTCAAATACAATATTGGTCCATCTCCCGCTTCAGTCACGCTCAACCTCTTCAACAAGCAGGAATATGTCACGACTCCGCTATGGGACGCAATTGGTGTCATCAATGGAACAATCTCTGACGAGGTTGTAGTTGTTGGTAACCACAGAGATGCTTGGATTGCTGGTGGCGCTGGCGATCCTAATTCAGGCTCTGCTGCGTTGAACGAAGTCATTCGATCTTTCGGCAAAGCCTTGAAAGCGGGCTGGAAGCCACACCGTACTATCGTCTTCGCCAGCTGGGATGGCGAGGAGTACGGACTCATTGGGAGTACCGAATGGGTAGAAGATTACTTGCCATGGCTTTCTGGCTCGACGATTGCTTACATCAACGTTGACGTCGGTGCACGAGGCTCGGCTTTCACAACATCCGCGGCGCCGGTCCTGAACAAGGCTATCTACGATGTGACTAGCGAAGTCCCATCGCCAAACCAGACTGTCGCCGGCCAGACTGTACGCGATCTATGGAGCGGCCACATCAGCACCATGGGATCTGGAAGTGACTTCACAGCCTTCCAGGACTTCGCTGGCATTCCCTCGATCGACGTTGGATTTGGGGCGAGCACTAGCGACCCGGTTTACCATTACCACAGCAATTACGATTCGTTCTACTGGATGGACACGTATGGAGACCCTGGCTTCAAGTACCACATCACTATTGCGAAGATCATCTCGCTCCTGACCGCAAAGCTCGTCGAAGAGCCAATCGTGCAGTTCAACGCGACGGACTATGCTGTCGGCCTCCGAAAGTATCTTGATAGCGTAAAGAGCATCGCGCCTAACTCTTCCATCTTCACTGAAGCCTATGCCGATCCTTTCGCCAAAATTGATCAAGCAATTCAATACTTTCAAGAAATCTCCATCGAATTCGATGCCAAAGCAGAGAAGCTGTCGCAGCATCTGGCCTTCACCCATGCCGATGATGTCAGCGTGAGATCGAAGCTTTACGAGGCGATCAAGACCACAAACACGAAGTACAAGTTCCTGGAACGAAAGTTCTTGTATGCTGAAGGTCTGGACAGTCGGACATGGTTCAAACATGTTGTCTTTGCTCCGGGGCGGTGGACTGGCTATGCTGGAGCTACTTTCCCGGGATTGGTGGAGGCTTTTGAGGATAAGGACTTGGACGCGGTGAAGAAGTGGAGTTCTATCATTGCGGAAAGGGTTGAGGACGCCGCGAAACTATTATTGGAATGAGATTCTCCATGTCGTGACGCGAAATGCTGCGTATGTGGAGATGACGAGTACAAGTCGCAGGAACTGTCAAGAATTTGTCTCCAAGTTTGCAGCACATATGCATGTCTCACTCTTGCAGGTTATCATGTAAGACAGCTTCTGAGATCTGGAGCTGTATGAACTGAAGACTGGCTGCAGGAAGATGAGACGAGCTGGATATTCCAGACACTCTATTATTCATAACGAATGCTCACCTTCATTCCTCTGCTTCGCCCACGCATCGAAGCAGCCAGAAGATATGGACGCTTGTGAATGTCGACAATGCTACGAGCTTCGGCTGAAGAACACTGCGGAGGCGCGGGACATGGACCGCAGTTTTGAGAGGGACGACGAATTTCTCTACCTCAGCCAGAACTTACCAACACCCACGACCAGTGGCAAGAATGACAGTTCTGGAAAAACAATGCTATCGGAGAGCCAGTCTCTTGATCTTGAAGCGCCGCCAGTATGGTACAACGACTGCGGGATGTTTGGTCATTGGCGAGGCTTTGCTCCTTCGACTGAGCATCTCCCCACTTTGTCGACACCTCCAGGGCTATCTGCAGACAGCCGAAACACATCAGAGACTACGGCATATCAACCTATGCCTAGCACGCCATCTTCGACTCCCAGATCAAGGTAGTTGAGCGCCAGGGCAATTCCTTTCGTACCTGAACAAGACCGAAGGAGCTCAGGTCTCAGCAAGCTTACGCCGTCCACGATTTCATACGTACGGCGACCTCTGACGACGTACGGCATCGGTCTAGTAGCCTTAATGCTACCGCACATCAGGATGGGAGGCGTGGGTTTTGGTAGTCCAAGCTTGAGGAAGTTAAGTCCGGCGCGTTCGGTAGACCGAGAGTCTTGGCGATTTGGATATGTCTACAGAGGAGGGGATACGAGGAGCGAATGGGATTGGTCGCTACCACAAAGAAATGGCTGATGGTGTTCATGAAGGGTGTTACATGACGAGCATACGGTTTCTGGAGGGGCGATGTTCTGAAATCCATTTCGTTTCATACGCTGTCAAAAGTGCTCGTGTCTTGCTTGTTATATTGGACTTTTCTCAGAATGATTCTGATGCCACTCCACCTCAACGCCACCCGCGAGCGTGGTCATGTGGTAGATCGTTTGAGCTGAACACAATGCCTTGTATGAAACATAACCAAAAGTCTGTGTTCGTGGTAGATGCTCTCAGAGGCGCTTCATAGGGAGGATCGTCCGCCTCGAAACCTACATCTTTATTGAGATGGTGATGAATCTTTGGTGCGCCCGTCTCCGTTGTGGTGACTACTGCGTCGCAATGGTGGCGCACGGACAGGATCGTGGTCTTGGTGTGATTCGCCTTTTCAGCTCGATATCCTGCATTTCGAGTCTCCATTTGCTCAAGAACTTGTGGTTTTTATCCCCTCTCGAAGCTCGGTCAGCCTTCTCAGGCATGGTCCTGCACTGGAGCTTTTTGTTCGCTGCCTCCTATGGTCCATAAAGACATCTCAAAATCGCAACAACGGTAAGCCTCCATTGCTTTGATATCATCTTACAGAACCTCATAGACAATGTCAGAGGGGTATCGAGGAGACCTCCTGTATGAAATAAATCTCCGTGGGCGGTTTGTGATCAGGTCCAGCATGTCATCGATACGTCTCCTGGGTGTATCTATTTTTGCATCAAAATGGCGAACCCAAATTCAATCCTCATCTAAGTTCTCTTGCATTGCTTTCTTTTGTGAGAGACTTGGTGACTTTGCTGCCGACGACCGCAACAGGAAGCAGTGTCGGTGGGGTGGCTGCATACAGACTGTAACGATAGTTTTATAGTTGCTGTCTGAGGATCTATGTTGTATCGTGCATTCCACTGTCTACACCTTATTTCAGGATTAGGAAGGTTACTGAGTGAAATCGTCGGCTGCAACTTGAAGTGAGTTTCTCCTTTCAGGAGCATCTCATTGCTACACAGACCAGGCAGTCCAGTGACTAAGGCCATGAATAGAGGAAAACAGACAGTGGCCGCTCTTGAGTTGCCGGGCTCGTTTACAAGCATGAAGAACTTTCGCTACCCATGGTATGATGAGCTCCCAGAGCTCCCAGAGCTTTGCGAGCGCAGAAGTCAAGGGCAAGCTCAGACAAAATTGTTCTCCAAGGATGTACCCAGCCTCCAATAAAGCTTCATCACCAAATATCTCTCCTGATAGCACCTCTGCTTTCCAAAGTGGTCTCGCTCTGGCTCGATTTGTATAAAATGAGCGGTATGACCCAGACCGACGTCGCGGATCGTGGAAGCCCAATTTCAGATCATGGCTTTCTCAAATTCGCAGAGCTGGCGTGATGCTGGGACTTTCTTGACCCGGTACCTTGGAGAGAAGTAGTGAAGGTAAACGCACTATAAGACTGACGATCTGCCGGCTTGTGTTCATCGATTTTCGTGCCTTCTCGATAACAAGTCCCTGGTTGAGCTCAGCGACTCGGCCGCTCTCGTGGCTCAGACAACAAGACTTTGTCTATCGACGCGGATATCCTCCGGCCAACAGTACTTCGAAAAATATGCAGTTCACGGGCATAGTGGCTACAGCCTTTATCATTGCAGGCACTATGGCGTTGCCGAGTCCTGAGATGACCATGAAGGTATGTCTTGTCTGGTATTGGCCCCGCTCTCCGTTGACAAGATACGATCCAGTTCGACAAGGTTCTCGCTCGAGCCGAGCAAGGTCAGGAAAGCCAGCAGGGTCAGCAGGCGGAAAACGCAGCCGCCGGCGAGCAGAACAGCAACGCTGAAGGAGCTTTCGATCCGCGCTTTGGCTTCGATCCGTGCTTCGTCATCGGCTTCAACTCTCTGCAATGCGCCCAATCCAACTTCCAACCTTCCTTCCAGCCACCTCAATACTGTTACCTTTATCCTCAGTTCTGCCCCGGATGGAACCCAGGTTTAATTCCAGGCTTCGGCCAGCCGTTCCCCCCTGACCAACCGCAAATGAATATTAACTTTCCCAATGGCATATTTCCTGGCGGCTTCGGGCTTCCCGACCTTGGAAGTCTCCCTGGGATCGGTCTTGCATCTTAGTCCTTAAGCGGTGGACCACCAGTGAAAGCGCGCCAGCGCCTGCACCAGCAGACGTTGACCTGAAGTTTTAAGGCCAATGCGAGTGACGAACAAGTGGCAACAGGGAGGCGCAAGAGGCGTAGCGATGGTCTTGCTGTTTCTGTAGTCGTCTGTGGTCTACACCAAGCATTGTTCTCTCCTCAACCTCTGAGATGCATCAATGCCGCAAAGTGCCGTCGAAGTGATGTTGTGCCCAGTCAAGACTTGTCCACAATTGATTTCCTGTGTCTTGGCTAGCAACGCCAACGACAGCACACTTTGATGAAACATGTTGAAGTATTGATGGGTCTGGGCGACATGCGCGCTCTTCGACAACACTGTCAAATCTTTTCGGGATTCTTGCTGGACCTTAGCCACGCTTGCTGCGGGGACCTCGTCAAACGTCAAAGCATAAGTCCGCGAACACATCAGCAGTGGCAACCCTCGACAGGCGTTTGAATGACCCACGGCATAGCTCGACTCACGCCACTGGCTCTCGTTGTGGGCAATTCGCTGAGACTCTGAAAGGCCACGCAGACACCGATGAGGATGAGGTTGTACTCATTGCGTGAGCTCTTTGATGCGTGGTCTAGACGATAATGCTGAACCCAGTCTCCATTGCTGTGCAGCGAACATTGCACGGCAGGAATTTCCAAAGGGTTGTTGTTTGGATCGATCCCTTTACCTATTGACAGCGATCAGGAAGCCCGAGTGGTCGCTGCATGGTCTGATTTGCTTGGGAGGGCTCGTCTAAGATGATCACAACGTGGGCTGAACATATGTTGTGGTCTTGTACAAGGGTGGCATCGCGTCGGAAATCTTCACCAGACGCTTGGCCACCAAACCTGGCCACCAAACCGCCAAGTCCTTCAGTGTGTCTCAATTCTTAGCACGAATGAATTGGTCAGCTATTGCACGAAGGCATCCGTAGGCGTGTGCAAGGTCGCTACGATAGTCCTGGGAGTTTTCGAGATCTTGTACACGTACCGCGCGGTAAGTGGGTTTCCTGGCAGCATTACTAAAGCTGAGAAGCTGGTCCCTTCTTACAGCCTAGTGAATCCTCGCGCGCGGCTGGTGGAGCTTACCAAGCTCGAGACAGTCCTTTGTAGCCTTGTCACCATTGATTCCACAAAGGCCCTTGCTACCGGATTATCAAGCCCGCGACCGACAGTGTGCAGACCATGGCCACTTGGAGTATTAAAAGGAGCAGTGCTGTGTTGGAAGAACGGTATCTTTCACATTTGTCCGTGATCTCAACCCTATTCGCATCACCAAGACAACAAACACTATGGCGTCGAGACCAATCATCCTCGTTCTTGGAGCCGGTCCTAGAGTTGGTGCAGCTGTCGCCATTAAATTTGCCAGCATCGGCTACAACGTCGCTCTGGCATCGCGCAAAGGCACCGACGCAATGAATGAAGACGGCTCCTTATCACTGAAAGCAGACTTTGCGAATCCTGAGTCGATTGCGAGCGTTTTCGAGAAAGTCAAGTCCAGCTTCAGGGCCTCACCGAATATCGTGATCTGTAAGTTCGTCCGTGCCCGTGAGTGATGATAAGTCTTGAGAATTCGAGTATTGACTTGGGTCGTGTGTGAAGATAATGCAGCCACTTATACACCACCTCCAGACGAGAATAACATCTTTTCAATTCCCGCAACGAGCTTCGTGTCTGATCTCAACGTGAACGTCGTCGGTGCGTATGTCGCCGCACAGGAGGCGGTCAAGGGATTTGCGACACTTCCTTCGGAAGCCACGAAGCTGTTCATCTATACCGGAAACGTTCTCAACACTGTTGTCTGGCCGGTGCCGGCGATGCTCACTCTAGGTGTCGGCAAAGCTGCTGCCGCATACACGGTCGGCACCGCAGATTTGTTGTTCAAGGAGAAAGCATATCGGTGGGTCCCTTAGTCACGGACGTGCATGTGAATAAAGCTGACTATGACACCACACAGCTTCTTCTACGCAGACGAACGCTTTGCAGACGGCAAGGCCAAGGTCAATGAGCTGGACGGCCCCGCGCACGCCGATTTCTTCGCGCAGCTGGCAGAGGGCAGCAACGATATTCCCTGGCATGCGACTTTTGTCAAGGACAAGGGCTATGTAAAGTTCGCATGAAGCGAACGAGTATCAAGCAAGGGTGTTGCTAGACGAGTAGCACCAGATTTTCATCGGAGTGGAGATAAAATGCCAGGTCCTTCGCTGTAATCCCATTGTCTCTGTCTTGCCATGATGTCTGCATGATTTCAAATGCTTTAAGGACAGTAGCAAACATCGCTGGTGACTGCAGATTTCCAGCCATATGGCGGAACCGAGCTTCGTGTTCGGAGTCTGCTAGACAGCCAGCAACGCAGATTGGCCAAGCTAATGTCCGCATGAGCGCCGGAGTGATGGTTGGATCCTCCAGAAAAATTATTATCTTCGAGACATGGTTTCGTACTTCCAAATTCGCAGGCTGCATACCCGAAACAACGACTGACAGATACAGGAAAGCCGCGTGAGCCCAGATCCTGGTAGCGAGATAGGACGCGGCGACAGATCGTCCTCTATCTTGAGAGCTGACCTCTAGGCAGTTGAGCATATCTGCTGAATATCTGTTTCTCTCGATCTCTGTCCTCGCAAGCTTGCATACGAGAGTCTGTTTTATGTTCGCGGCGCGTCGTGCAAGTTCCATGACATCCAAGGCGGCCAACGACAAACACTCTTGTTTCCAATTTGCAAGGCTTGCTATCAAGCCGATCTGCAGGACCACCCAATTCTGGCAGCCGAGGATGTCCTCAAGTTGAACGCTAGGCTGACCCTCGCCACTGTCGCCAAGGAGCTCGTGATGAAGATCCAATAAATGTGGTTTTCTGCGAAGCACTGTGCTAGCAATGAGGTCGTCGAAAATCAGCAGCGCTGTTGAAAATCGAAAGGCAGACTGTTCAGCGCTGGGCATTGGGTCGCAGGCAGAAGGCAACACCCAAGATGATGGGCCCAATGATTTCAGCACATTGGCAAATGCAAGTCTTGGATTGAAGCCCACGGTGCGAGAAGACTCCAAGATCTGTTGGAATAAGGCCAACGCAGCGTTCAGATGTGTCTGGCAACTCGCGAAACTGGAGATGGCAATCTCGAAACGCTGCACTTGCATGATGCTAGCAAAGATTCGAGTCGCTCCATGGATATGATCTGTTATTTCGGAATCGCGAATGACTTCGAGCGCTTGTCGGAGCATTTCGAAAGCCTCGCTCGTCTGCGTAACAATGGTATCGCACATTGCCAGTCGCTTGTCCGAGAACATGAAATATGCGCTCTGGCACAGAAGAGCTTTTCGGACAACAGGGCTCTTCATCATCAACTCAAGGATCCATGCCTTGCCACCTTGCAGTATGGACGGCCGGTAGAGGGGATAAAGAAATGGAAAGACCTGCTCGAGATAGTAAAGGAGCAGCACCGTGTCTGAACTTTTCAGGCCGTGTGACACGTCCAATCCGAGAACATGGAGATCGATGGGTGCGTGCTCAACATCGGGAGGTTGGGTATTTTGGGTCATCTCCATACGACACTTTGGCTGGGAGGGTCCGGCGGTCTCGTCCGTGGCCAAGAGATTCAGAGATTCACCGGGAAGACGGAGATGGACATTGTGTCTAACCTCGCGTTTGATCTGCGCAGCGTGTTCCTGCTGCATCGCGCCACCGTCCATCCATTCTGGCTTTTCTGAGCTGTAGTTGCACTGTATATGCAACTTCCTGCATTCATGACACACTGGTGTTCTCTCATCGCACTTTTTGTGCCGCAGACGACAGGTCCAGCAGCCGTTATAGCTTCGCATTCTAAAATCTAGAGACAATTTGCAGTTCGAAGTACTGTGGTCAAAGTTGAGCGCAGAAGGCCGCTATGCTGATGTAAGCTTGGAGATAAATGCGGGGATAGGGACGCAAGCGAGAGCAAGATATGCTCCAAGCAAAATGACCACACCTGATGGGACTTTTTTTCATCTGCATTGCAGCGTGATAGGACAAGGAGGTCATCAAAAGCCCAGCCTTGAGGTCGGGGATGTAACACTCAGCTCTTGTGTCTGGCTTCCTGGCAGACGACTTCGAGCATTACCGCCTTGACTACAAATGCCAGTACGGAAGTCGAAAGCGCAGCGATGTTACGACTTATTGTGCCTGCACAGTCCAAGTGTTTGCGGGTGTCGACAAGCTCAGGTTCGGCAGCAATGGGCCCAGATTTTGCGCTCCGGGAAGCGTGCTCTACCAGCTGAGGACTCCTGATGGACTAGACGCCGGGATTTCTGCGCACTCAGACCCATGAACCCCCCAATACTTCAGCATGCCGACAGTACAGACGTGATATCGCAGGTATGACGCATGAAACGAAGCGATCTTCAGAATCTTGTGCATGGCCGGCTATGCTTGATGTCCAGCAAGATGCCGTTGGTGGCATTGCATCCCGGGATAAAGACAGCTAGTCTGGTAATCTTTGCGTACAATGAATGTGGACAATGCTGGACGCTTCGACATGGCGATGGTGGTACATTGCGGTTTGTTGACGAATCTGGATGTTGCATCATCGGTGAGTGACCTCTGTCACAATATGCCCTGCTGTGCAAGTGCGTAACAGCCGTAAGACTAGCCTGCAGGTGTGTGTGAAGAGCACTGATGTTCAAGTGATGAACCATGTATGATGAAGGTTCCATATTGTAGAGAATACAGGACTGGAGGTTGTTGTCTCCTTGGCGCGACGAGCAGCCGAATTCGCCCGAGACGCGCTTTCCCTGCTCGCGCGTTCTGGCATCAGATCTCAAGCTTCTCGTTTTGTCCCATACACGACGACCATACATGCACCCGATTGAAGAAATTACAATCACACGGGAAGACCGGCAATGGCATTTTGCTTGACATCACGGCATATCATGCAGGCCGACAGGTAGGCCAAGCAGCAAAGCAAGCGGTGGAGGCATCAGACGACCATACGCATGCAGGCCCTTGGGATACTTGAAATCACTGCGTGGTATTGCACGATGACCATGGCGAGGGCCGTAACGGCTCAGGACGTAAGTCATGGATTACTGATTTGATCTGGCCTGCAGACAGAACATGTCCTGGTGCTCGGCTGGGCGCTGTTCTGTGCTGGGCAGTATAGACACAGCCGACGTCCCGGGTACAAACTTCCGATATCGATGCCTCCATACACAACGTTACAAATTCTATCGACTGGTAGACGCGCTGGATGGTCGGCTGCTCCACGGCGGTGCAGAGCTCTCGGACACGCAGAAGTGAAGAACCCCAGCTTGATGAGGTGATCACTCCTGTCCGGGCCGTCGGGCACGCGCGACAAGACTCTGGCAGAGGGTCTGCTGGAACCCAATCTCAAATGCTCACTCGGAACGTTGCCGACGGCGTCAGAGCAGCCGGTAAGGCGTGATCAATATTCACTTCTTCGACATGAGCTTTAATTTGTGTCCCCAAAGCACAAGACTGTTCTGCGAGCGGGGATGAAATTTGGTACAAGCACGCCATAGCTGTAGCCATTACGCTACTGCAACCTGCATGCCCTCAAGGTTTCTTGAACATACCGATCCAGGACAGTGTCACCTCATGCCATTGGAGCGTTGCCAGCAGCTTTCGCCTCGTTGTGCAAGTGCCAGACATCACGACAACGCGATCGGCCAAGCGTCATGGGAGCTACAAGCGTCTCGAGGGAGCGATGTCCCCATCGTCCAAGGTCATGAGCCATATCCCGCTCCTCCGCTTTCCTACCTTCCTTGTCGATGCAATTGTTGGAGCTCGACTGCCCGCAACAGCTCATCTGGATCCTTGGTCCTGATCCCTTTGCCCTTGTCACCACTGCGCTCGTGCTGTTCTTACTCGTTAAAGCTATCCTCGCTTGTTTCACAAAGATTCTCGCTCGCAGTATGCCTTCTGCATTCAGCAATTCCCCCTTCCTGTCCCTCCGCCCCGATTCAGAATGCGGACGGACCAAGGCAAAAGCGGAGGCAGCGACTGAAGCTCCCCGTAAGAGCTTTGCCTCCTTGAGCGGCACCAACAGCCCAACAGTCAACGGAAATGGCTACAGCAATGGCCATGCGAACGGATCCCATTCGAACGGTCACGCCAACGGGCTCTCGAACGGCGCCAGCCACGGTGCACACCACGACGAGTTCCTTCGCCTAGACGCGCCCCAACAAGACTTGCTTCTGCTCCATGGCCCTCGTCAGAAGTATTCGCTCGAGAAATCGAAAGACATACCCGAGCTGAAGGGAGATCGCGAGATTCTCGTCCAAGTCCTCGCGATTGGCCTGAATCCCGTCGACTGGAAAGGGGCCGACTATGGTTTCAGCCAGCCGAGCTATCCCTGGGTCAATGGAAGAGACTTTGCTGGCATCGTCGTAAGAGGGTCGAGAAATAGCAGCCGCATACAACAAGGCGATGTCGTCTTCGGCGCGTCTACAGACTATCGGGACATAAGGAAAGCGGCATACCAAGAGTACGTTGTCACCACGGATTACAATGTTACAAGGATCCCACAAGGAGTCAGCGTGAAAGAGGGCGCAGCTCTGGGAGTGGCCTATGTGGCTGCTCTCACCTCACTGGCTATCAGTTTCGGCTTAGACCTGGGAAGTCTGAGGGAAGGTCCTCGGGGACCTGACCTTGTACAGCTCACTAGATCTCTTGATCCTCGCGAAGTACCTGAGGATATCAGAGACGAGATCTTCTCTGGGATCGAATCAGCGGAGCGCCCACAGCCTGGCGATTGGCTTGCCATCTGGGGCGCCAACAGTATGACTGGTCAAATTGCGCTCCAAATTGCCAAGCTTGCGGGTTTAAAAGTCGCTTGCATCGCAGACATTGCAAAGGGCGGAGCGCGTCTCTCCGAGCTGGGAGCTGACTTCATGGTCGACAAATATGATGACAAGCGCGCCATTGACATTCTCAAGGCTGTCTCTGGTGGCAAGCTTCGGTTCGGTATCGATTGCAATGGAAAGGACTCCGCCGCAGTCTTGCAAGAAGCACTCTCCACCTCGAGTAATGGGCCCAAGTCGCATATCCTAGGCCTGAACGGTCTTCCCAAGAATGTAGCCAAGGGCGTTACTCAACACAAAGTGCCCATCAAGATCTTTCACGAGGCGCCAGCTGTCGGGGAGGCCATGTCAGTCTGGCTTGAGGAAGCCCTTGTGTCTCGCAGTATCAAGCTACCAGAGGTCGAAATTGCAGAGGGCGGCCTCGCTGGCATCAATGACGCTCTCGATCGCATGCGCACGGGCAAGATTGGCGGCAAACGCATCGTGGTGCCTGTCGGTGCTGATAGCAAGAGCGGCTATGCTTCTCCTTCGCCTACGAATGGCGCTATTCCGAACGGCATTGCCGCATCGGCCAATGAATCGCATGATCTGAGCTACGCCGACGAGCTCAACTCCGACCCCGAGCGCGTCCGTTTTGCTTACTGGGTGCCCAACGTCTCTGGCGGTCTAGTCATCAGCAAGATCAAGCAACGCACTAACTGGGATCTGAAGTCGAATGTCCGGTACGCTCGTACAGCCGAGCGTGTGGGTTTCGAGTATGCCCTGTCGCAAATTCGTTTCATGGCCGGCTATGGTGCCGATAATCAGCATGAGCCTGTCACTTTCTCGCAAGCCCTCATGATGGCGACCGAGAGACTCAAGGTCATCGTTGCGCTATTGCCTGGACCGTGGAACCCGGCTGTCGCTGCCAAGCAGATCGCGTCCATTGACAATTACACTGATGGCAGAGTTTGCGTGAATATCGTCTCTGGATGGTTTAAAGCTGAGGTATGTGTCTAATACAGATCCAAAATCAAGGAGTCGGAGTTGACATTACGTACAGTTTACTTCCATTGGTCAGTGGTGGCTCGACCACGCTGAACGCTACCGCCGCTCAAAGGAGTTCATCCAGTGCTTGAAGGGCATCTGGACGCAGGAGAAGTTCTCCTTCAAGGGTGATTTCTACCAGTTCCATGATTACCCATTGAAGCCCAAGCCTCTTAACCTTCCTGGTCGCCCGTATCCAGAGATCTTCCAGGGTGGTAACTCTGACGACGCCAAAGAGAACGCTGGCTCCGTGTCAGACTATTACTTCATGAATGGTAACACGCTTGAAGGCTTCCAAGGTCAGATCAACGACGTGAAAGAGCGTGCCAAGAAGAATGGAAGAGAAGGACAAGTCGGCTTTGCATTGAACGCCTTTGTCATCTGCAGAGATACTGAAGAGGAGGCGATCCGAGTATTACAAGAAATTCAGGGCAAGGCCGATGCTGAAGCTGTCGAGGGCTTCAGGCAGCAAGTCGCAAATGCCGGTTCGTCAACTTCGAACAAGAGTGGCATGTGGGCAAACTCGAAATTTGAGGATCTGGTGCAGTACAATGATGGCTTCAAGACGAAGCTCATTGGTACAAAGGAGCAGATTGCGGAGCGTATTTTGATGCTCAAATCACTGGGCGTCAGCATCATCCTTACTGCGTTCTTGCACTACGAAGAAGAGATTGAGCAGTTTGGCAAGGAGGTCTTGCCACTGGTGCGAGAGCTGGAGAAACAAGGGCGTGGAAAGGATCAGGCTTACGAGATCGAGCGTACGGGGGACATCTACCGCAAGAAGTAGGCATTCACTCTTCTTCCCCTTAGTGATCGGAGGTTTCTCCTGGGTAGGATCTGTATTCTAATTCACGATACCTTGTAGTGCGGAGCGGCATATTGCCGCCGCTGTAAGCACACATCCGAAAATTCATTCTGCTGCATATCACCCCTCCTCGACACAGCAAAGCAAAGGAAAAGATTCTGCGCCAGGTGCATCGACCATACTTGGTGAAGAGAAGTCATTGACAGCATTAACCTCAGGTATCGTCGCTGCCCAGCTGTTTGATGACAAGGTCTCTGCCAGTAGAGCCGCGCCAATGCAAGGAGACGGGTCACACTTAACATCGAAGGTTGTGATACCTGACGAACTCGCCACAAACGTGAAGGCTAACCATGCGAGGTCTCAGAATCACGATGATGGCCCGACAGAAAAACTCGCTCCGATAAAATGGGATGAGCCGCCAGTGTCTGAAGTGTCCACGAAGAAGTTAACGATTTCAAAGATGTCTACCGTGCCGACGAATTCAGCAACCGAAACTACCACTGCGGACAGCCACGTTTCAGGTCCTCTGCAACGACCTCTCTCTAAGTCGGGAGCAGTCGAAACGCATACCGAAGACTATGTAGAGAAGGTTCTGACTCCCAAGACGGACATAAATGGAAAGCCATCGGACTTTCAGAAAATGCAATGCAAAGGGACGAGCATACAGCAGCCTGAAGTCAAGATCTTGGATGGCAACACGGACGATAAAATCGACTCGACAGTCACCACGCCCACAGGAAGTCTCAGAGCCTCAGCATCGCCCAGTCAGCAGAGTCCCAGGACTTCCAAGCTGGCGCGATCATCTATTGAAACGAATACAAGCAGAGACGCGAGCGCGAAACAGAAAGAACAGGGTCTCCTCGGAAAATTGAGACATAGTCTAAGGAAGGCGAAGCATTAGACACCATCATGCATGCCACACACGATCGACGAAACGACTTGGATCATTCCATCTTGATCTCTTGCTCCACCTGAGCTCTCTCTACTGTGTAATGCTCAGTAAACTCGTCTGCGCTTCCACATCGCGTCCAATGAGAGTATCAGCTCCCGGTTCGAACTCGTGGCTTTGGTGCATCTTTGCCAACTTTGCAGCAGCCCCTACCTGAGTCATCACCATCGGCGCTAACCCAAGGATCTCGTCGCTATAGCATTATGTCACCTCGCCGTGAATAGCATCGTCACCGATCAGCGGCTCTTCTTCCGTCATGCGCGGTGGGATTCTGCAGAGATATCTGATGAACATCATGATTAAAGCAAGTCCACACCAGGTTTCAGCTGGTCACGAACAGCTTGCAAACGATCTGCGACCAGACTTAATTGCGTTTTCCGTGTATGGCTCCGCCAGGGTTTGTGAGGCCAAATGTCGCAGATCCGTCATTGTCTACAAAGATGCTTGGGGGTTACCCCTCAAGGAATCCAGCCACCATATGAATGTGGACGATGTCGAGGGTGGCGCCGACGTGGCTGGTGAAAAGACTCCATCTTTTACGCACGACGTTCATCCTCAGCTAGGTAATGGAGACTGGGCAAGGACCGAAGATGATGGCTGCCCAGCCTGTGGTACCGCCGGCTGCCGGAGTGATGGTGACAAATTCAGTAATCATGCCGTTAATGGCACTGATGATCGAAAGCTTCTTGTAGAAGAGAACATGCTCATTGCTGTGCAGATATTGGTATTGAGCACAGCTGCGCCAGCATCGGGAGATGCAGCGTAGGGATTCTGCAATCAGAGATCAGGTTCTTGATCGCGGTCATTCTCGATCTGGATCGCGTGCACCGCCACTGAAGTCGTTCCATTCTATCCATATAATTCCTGCTCCTGCCATTACATATCCCAAATTATTTGGCTGAAGGCTCACACGATCTTGCCGCAACATCCACCATGCGCCGACAAAGGGAGTAGTCCGGAGCTCAAGTGAATGGAGATAACCACCAAAATTGTCTATCGCACCCAACTTCAATAAGAAGCCTCCACCCCAGATGCTGTTAGCTTCGATGCAACAGCTGAATATGGACGAGCTTTTGTCTGCTGGCTAACGTCTTACGTCAAACAAGCTAGAGCGCATACCGGGGAACGTTCTTGGACCAATACGTTCAAAACGTCGAATCTATGTCTTCGATCTCTCCAGAGCAGGTACCGCAGCGCAATCATGCTTAAGGAAAGGTCGCTGGTAGACTCATGTCCTTAGTTGTCGTGTTCTTCGTTGAGCGATCCTTCGGGTCCGAAGGTCGACCTCAATTCAGCAGATTCGATTCAACGACCTGGATTTTCTTTCCGTAGACAAATTATCGCCGTGGGGTCTCCGAAGCATAATCATGTCCAAGGACACTGCTTCTTCATTCTTCTGTAGCATTTCACGGCACAACCTCACTGCCATAGTGTTCGTGTTTCCGGTCGAGCCCGACAGTCGCGAAGTACTGTACTCGAAGTGCCCGATCCTGACTCATCCTTAGTCTTCTCGAGCTCCGAATAACGTCGGTATTCCAATTCCACCTAAGTCTATGCCAGTAAGCGGCCTTTTGATTGAGTCCTCGCCTTTCATGGACGATATCAGTTGCTCCTACCTATGACTTTACGCTCATTGGCCTGGTAAGGCACCCTCACACATATTTCGTTTGATAGAGTTCGTGCCCTAATGTGACTATCTTGCCTGTTGTATGTCACGCAGAACACGCCGATGCTCTCGAGGAGGTATACGCCCAGACCAAGAAGCTGGCAACGTCAAAGTCCGGCGCAGTATATCACTTCACTTGCCGTGATCCAGATGACCGGAATGGCTTTCATTTCCGCGAGCTGTGTACCGGGAGGACTGCCCGTGACGCTCACAATGATCAGCCCGTTGCCTGTGAGCTGATGCAGGATGGTCTGATGGAGGAGAGAAGGCCAAGTCCGTCAAGACCATCGAGCCCAGAAAAGGCAACGCCGTGAGGCTCAACGATCGGACAAAGTGAGTTGTAGACGGCGAAAGATGACCAAAGTGAACCGAGTCTGGCAAGTCCGTTTGAGATAGTCGCTCCTGCCTGCGAGGTCGAGAACTTTCCAGACCTCCTTCGCCACCCATACTGCCTAACATGCAAGTCGCTCGTACATCTCATCGTCCAGCGTATGCCTCGTCTCGTCGGCCGAAGTCCAGCATTGTAGCTTCATCACGAGAACAGACTCGGCTCTTTCGTGCGATTTTCCCATGACGCCGTCGCTGTAGGGAAAGTCAGCAGCACATATGATGCCGCATGTGCTCCCGTCTCTTGCATGTCCTTTTCAAGCCTTTTGAATGGTCGTACTCGTGCCGGAGGAGGTCGTGAACGTGGGATCTTGCGAAGGAGTGGGAGACCGCTGGTACGTGGATCGCGTGAGTCTTGGGTCGGTGGCTGGTATGGCGGGTCGTTCTGGAGGTGAGGTAAAGTCTCCAGGCCTGAGACGATGTATGTCAGTGCCAGATGGTCTCAATGATGATTCGAAAGGTGCAGCATGCCCTGCTGAGGCCAAAGAGTGACAAGAGCAGCGAGAGTATCCAGAGGGCAAGCGCCGTCACAACTGAGCAGCACGATCTGAGTGACACTGTACCACACGCACCACTGACAGGCGGCGCCGACGTTGGGCAGTAATCACGGAGGACATGGTAACAGACTACAAGTGGCAGGCTTATGACAGTCCGGTGAGTAGAATAGCACGGGAACGCGATGGCAGGCAACACGATGGCAGGCAACACGACGGCAAGCGATACGATGGCAAGCAATACGACGGCGGGCAAGACAGCGACAGCATGAAGGCACACAACGTACGTGAATGCCTGGCCTTTCCTACCAAACAACCACCACGACGACGTGACGAGCGACAGAGGACAGGAAAGACGGAGACGGCACACCACCGAGCTTGATGATATTGAACAGATTCTTCTCCAAGACAACGCTCAAGGCGACGACATGATGAAAAAAAGAGTTTGTTTGTTTTGAAAGCAAAAATTGCGCCGCCCCACAGGCCGAGACCCAAGGGAGAAATCAGCCGCCGCGATGTGCAGAGCAGGGAGTCAAACCAGGCTCTGGTATTCATGAGCACCATTGCCGCGACAAGGTCTGAGAAGGAGTTAGCAAAGGAAGGCCAAATAGTATGGGGTGGGATCTGGAAGACTCACAAGTGTAAGGAAAGGAAGAGGGTTTGGAAACGAACTTTGGCGCCTTCTTGTGCCAGCCTGTGCTTTGTCAGCAATCAAATAATCTGGTACGCCGTAGAGAAGGCCATAGAGGTGGCTGGAGGGAGTGTCAGGTGATGCTATATCCGAGATTGGGGTTCTATAGCGCCGAGACTGATGCGAACTTGCGAGAAGTCCTAAGGTCTCAGGCAGAAACAAGGCCTCCAACTCAGGGAGGTCCTAACGTATGTTGATAGAGGAGCCTTGAGTTACGGCGATGCGTTGCGATTCTGTTGCTGGACATATATATTGAGCATTCTCCAATAACAATCACCACAGTGAACATGAGAGGTAATACTGCGAGGAGGCACCGCGCTCTTCAGCCGGCATAGAGATGTATGGAGCTGATCGTGATACGACCATCAAATCGTAGGCTATGTTCATATTTGACCCTGGGCAATAATAGCCGTGGACCAGACGGCTCGTGGAAAAGCCGCAGCGATTGTGTTGCGTGCAGCCGAAACCGTCACAACCGCGCTTTCGCAGTCGAAGCACGATCATGACGCTTTCGATTTCCACCCAGTGTATCTGTTTCTTCTCACACCATCGGTCATGCTATTGGCAATTTCCTTCGCAGACCAAAAAATTGGACCTTTTTCCCGATTCGGGTTTAGCGTGAAATCCAAGTGAATGTAGTTCTCGTCGACTTCGCTCAAGGCGTCTTGCGTCACGTACTGCCCAGACGACCCAACCAGAGACGCGTATATCTTATATGTCGTTGTATCCTTCAGAATGTGGTCCTCAAATAGCTCGATATAGAACAAGTCTCTGATTCTGAGATGACCGCCTATTCTAAGCATGACAAACGCAACGACTTGCTTGCGGCAAACGGAAAGTGTTTCAGTCGGCAGAGGTAGTAATCCCCTCTCTCCAGACTAGTCTCAACGACGATAGGTTCGCAAGGCCTAATCAGCAACTACGTCGAGATGTTCTTCCTTGAGAGTCCTTCGTCTTCGTACAGACCGGTAGACTTCCGTGAACCTTAAGTCAGTATCAATAGCGCGCAAGGCTGGCCTGAGCTCGCAAGAATTGTACGCCCTGATCTTGAGATACAGAGTATCTCTTCTAATGGCCCCATAATAAGCTTTTGTGCCCTCGATTGACCGTCTCCTCATCTGAGCAAGTGAAGTTCGAGCACTGAAACACAGCTCTCATCAATCGTTACTCCACTTCCTGTACACCCAGGCGTCATTGGCTATCACCACAATATTTCCACCATATCGCTATTGGCCTACCGAGTCTGCGTCCAGCAATATATCTCTGTCGGAAAACAAGCTTCGACGGTCGCGTAAACTCCCTCACCTGAGAACGAGCTCGTACTCAACGCCGCGACGACTCTGGTTGCAAGTCTGGCGCAAGAAGCAGAACACCTTTCAAGAGATCGCTGAGCATGGCTCAGCCTCGCAGCACGTGATTGATGGCTACGATACTTTTGCTGGATTTGATGGACGGCCAGAGCAAGTTGTATTCGTGGACGTGTTTGAGCAAACACAAATGTACATCCCCCGAGCCAACCACAGAGGTTGCTCTTTTCATCGTCATACCCCTTCCACACATGGACCCGATGGCCTTGACGAAGCTTAACAGCCTTTTCTAAGAGACACCGCTCGAAGAGCTGGAAACAGATCATGGCAGTGGCGTCTTGTTCATCACGACTTGCTCGATTGCTTGCTTGAGAATGGCAGCAATCACTTCTCCCCTGACCTCCTCCTCCCTTGCAAGTCCGCAGGTCTCTTCGCCACCACACTCCTGCGACTCCACCTCGCCCTGACACCCAACACCAGCAGCGTACTCAACATCACTGGCGTCGCAATAACCCAAAACACCATATCGCTATGTTCTTGCACGACCGGCATCGGATCGAAGTTCATCCCGAAGTATCCGGTCAAGAACGTGAGCGGCAAGAAAAAGCTAGACACAAGAGTGAGCTTGCGGACGCTCTCGTTCTGACTCGCGGCGATGGTGTTAAAGATAAGAGATGAGAGGTTCTCGGCTGCGCGGATAGACATGTTGGTTGAATTGGAGAGGGCTGAGATGTGATCCTGGACGTCTTGAAAGTAGATCTGAGCGAGAGGGGAGATCTGGACGCTGGTAACGGGTGGTGACGCGAGAGATGATGTGGATGGGTTGGTGGGTTCGGTGATGGCGCGGTGGTCGCAGAGCGTTCGCACAAGACCGCCAATGGCTATCGTGTTATTGATGAGGAGGGTGAGACCGGATCGAAGGATGTGCAGTTGCTTGGACTGGGATATGGTGGGATTGGAGAGGACCGAGTATTCCAGTTCGTTAAAGATCTCTGCTGCGGCTGTGCCGATGGGAAGCGAAAGGTCGACAATGGTGTCAATCACTGCCTGCAGGAGCATTGAAGGATCATTACTAGACCGTACCACTGTCTGGGAGGACCGTAGACGAGCAAGAACTGGTTCTAGCACATCGCTGCCAGAACGCTCGAAAATGGTGATCACAGTGTTGTCGGCAGTGAGAAAGCAGCTGACCTGTTCCCACGCCATGGCGTACTTGTAGGGAGACAGTACTCGCTGTCTGGGTTGGTGGTGGTTCGAGGATTGGTTGGATAGCAGAGACTCCGCCGGATCGTGATGTCTGTGGGGTGTATCTTCGTCATGCAGTGGCAACAGCTTGACGAGGTTCATTTCCAGAAAGCAATGGCCCTCGTACCAATTCACTTTTGTAGGCGTCCTTGTATCCAAAGCATCTTCAATGGCCAGCGGATGTAGGCTTTTGCTGCTTCCGAGCAATTTGACAACATTCCAACTCAGCCCATTGACATAAATCCAGCGGCAAGAAGCCCACGGAGGTTTCGGTTGATCTTGGAGAAATTGGTCCAGCGATGAGCTTCCCACCTTGTGATGTTCAAGGCGATCTTGGGAGTAGTCTATGATCTGTATGTCTGCTTCGGATTCGGGCACAACTTTGTCGAGCTTTGGATGGTCTGCCCCAGGATCGAGACCAGGTTCTGCGCCGATGGCGGAAGTCCATCGTTTGGCGGCTTGACTTGTATGATACGCGCGTCTACTTGGCGCCATGCTATGGTGGAGTATGCGTTGCCACGGAAGCAAAGGAAGTGCATGTTTTCTGATCCTGCGGGTGCAAGTGAACTGTTGACCATTGTTTTGTCTGGCTCGCGGTACAAGCTGCAGTCTGCAAGCGTCTTGCGGGAAAGTGATCCATCGTATCGCATCGCGTCGAGGAGCCGAGAGCCTTACTCCGATGCTTCTTGAGACTATACATGTGGCCATACTGGACGGTATCTGTTATTTGTGCTATGGATGTGAGTCTCACTACTCTTATCGCCTGGCCAGAGGCGCACGTGTTCGGCAACGGAGCTGTCTTCGGATGATCAGACTGTCCACACTGCACAGCGCCTCCATTGATATCGCGACGCGTCTTGCTTGTGCTACGATGGAGCGTGAATGCTTGATGTTGGTGATCAACATGGAGTGATGGACTCCACTTTTACACTTGGTAGGAAGGTGGCAGGATCCCGGAGATATCGGCGACAGCAAATCTCAAGCGAAAGCTTACCATACAGTATCGTCAGAGAAGGCAAGATCCAGGGCTGCCCACCATGTCAAATGATCCTTCCCATGTACCGGTGCCTGCCTTATGTCGTCTATTGGACGTGTATATCAATGGTTCGTTTCATTTATCTTTATGACAACACGCCCGGTCGGCAACGCGTTACAGTATCAACGACGGATCGATGAGCAGCGTGTCTATTCCACGAATGTGAGGCTACGGCGTTGCTGACGATCTATGATCCGCCAAATTCGGCAGCTCACGGGAGAATGGACTCACATTCCTCGCATACTCTTGAGAAGACAACAGCTTGACGTGAGACGATATCGATCAGACTGATGACATACACACGCCCTACGGCCAGAACTAGTCCTACTAAGTTAGCAGTGGTACGACTGAGTCAGCACATTTCCAGCGTTGCGCTCCGAGGTCCCGTCTTGCTTGTCTGCACCTTTGCCCAGTCCAGTTCCCTCCCACCAGCGAAATCGCAGGCGTCTTCACCCCTCCCGACACCGGAGTCGGCGACATCGACCACCAACATCCTGAGCGCAAAGCCAAATGTCTTGGGCCTCTGGAACCTCATTCGATCCTCCCTCTGCCGCTGCTGGTCTCACGAGTCTGTCGCCGCAGCAGATCAGTCCTCAGTCGCTGCAGTCGCCCATCCGCGACGACCACCAGCCGCGCAAGCGAAAGCGCGACAGCAATGGCGCCGCCGACGACGATGACGACCGACGTGGAGGCTCTGTTGGAGGCAGCGCAGCGAGTCCTTCCACGGCCACTAGCAATAAGAGGCATCAACCCGGAGTGAAACGTGCCTGCAATGATTGCAGACAGCAAAAGGTATGTATGTGAATGTGATATGCAGCATTTGCATCACATCGCCCTTCACTTTCACCAAGCTCAAATGAGTCAAACCTCACTCGATTCACCGTATACCAAGCATCGCTGACCGCAATCTCCATGTAGCTTCGTTGCAACGTCGTTGCTGGCCCAGGCGACTTCTACAAGCCTTGCGACCGCTGCATCAAGCACGGTCTCAGCTGCAGCATCGACAACGACTTCAAGAGACTCGGCAAAAGAGCTGCGCATGACGAGATGGTCAAGGAACTAGAAATGTGCAAGGCCAAGATCGCAAAATATGAAGCACTGGGTGTGCATCTGCCAGAAGAGACACCGCACGACTCCTCATACACCGGCAGCTACCAGCCTTCGCCAACGAGCGGCGCGCCAGTCGCAGCAATGGGTGCCGGTGGAAATGCCTTTCTGGGTGCCAGCGAGGCCGCAGCGTCCAGGAGCCTGCTCGACCTCAGTCAAGGCTACCGCGAGCTCGCGCCGACCACGTATCCGTCGATCACGCCTGGTACCTCTCATACCACCCTCGGCGGCACCACTCTGACCGAAGCTCAGATCACGGAGCTATACAGCATATACTTTACGCATTACCACCCATTCCTGCCAGTGTTGAACCCAGAGCTCACCTACAAGGACTTCTGGACCGACCATCCGCTCCTGCACTGGACCATCGTCGTCACCGCAGCGCGCCGCTATGAGGGCAAGGTAGGCCTATTTATGGAATTGCAGCGTCCATTGGAAGAGATCCTGTGGACTACGCTCTCTCAGGTCCCTCAGGCATACCATGTCGTCAAAGCACTCGCAATACTTTGCACTTGGCCATTGCCGACCTCGTCGACCTCACACGAACCGACCATGATGTTGTGCGGTGTCATGTTTCAGCTTGCGATGCAGTACGGTCTACATCGTCCTTCGCATGCCCAGGACTTCATGCGCTTTCGCATCGACCTCAAGAACGAAGACATCGCCGATCGTCTCAACACGTGGGCCACTGTCAACATCGTGGCTCAAGGTGTCAGCACAGGCGGAGGTCAGCCAGCGGTCGCTAGATGGGCCTGGTTTACTTATGGACTTCACCTCGACCAGATGAAGCCCGAACTACGCACCCGCTGCCAGATCGAGAAGTTCGTCGACACTGTGACACGTACGCTCTTCACCATGCAGCGAGACCACATTGTTGAAGTCGACCAGGCGCAACGTGGCTTACAGGTCGACATGTACTCGCGCGAACTGGGAGAGCTAGAAGTCACAGTCCTTTCGACGAGTTCTTCGCGTAAGTCTCATATCCGCGCGTTCAAGACTGCTTTATGCTGACCAGTACTCAGCTATAGAAATCTTGTTCCTCAAGGCTGCACAGCTCCATCTACGCTTAACTGCCTTTTTTGACAAGCCGACGCAACCCAACTATCAATCAGACCTTAGAAACGTCTACATTGCAGCTTCAGCATTGTTGTCACACCTTAGCGATATGCCCATGGAACAGTTCGCTTACGTCCCACGCTACATTGAGCAGATGATGCTTGCCGCCGCCACTACCTTACTCAAGCTTCTCAACTCCTTCTACGCCTCCAATGTCGACGTCGTACAGGGCCGTACCCTATTCTCCAAGACTGTGAGCGCCTTGCGGAAGCTCAGCGTCCGCTCCAACGATCTTCCACAAAGACTGGCTGAAGTCATGGCACAGCTCTGGCAATCAAGCGGCGCCAGTGAACAGCGGCTCTTCAAGACAGACGGGTCACTCGACAGCGTTGCGCGCGAGCCCGACGAGAGCTTGCAGCTTAAGGTGCGCTGTCGCTCTTCTCTATCTGTGCTCTATGATGCAATCTGGCGCTGGCGCGAGCGTGTTGGCCAAGCCGGACGAGACAGTCTCGCCCAAGCTGTGGAGCATCCGACTGCGCTTCCAGCGGATACCCATTCCCGCAACACACCACAGCCTCCGGCCCATGGTCTTCAAGGGATCGACAACGCCTTACATGGCGGCCTCGCCACAACCGATCTCGATAGCATGAATTGGGACACTCCGTTTGGTGGCAATGCTGTGTTCGACCCTCTCAGCTGGGCCTTGGACGGTAATCTCGGCTTGGGAAGTGGACTTTTTGGTGCTCAGGACGCTCTGGGTCTGGGCAACTATCCGGCTTAGGAGCCGCGTACTGCTATCAGCCGGATCGCCTACAGACTCTATTACCTGGAGCGCTTTGTTGCCGCTCAGAAGGAATTTGCAGCCGTCGCGCGTAAGAAGCACGCAGCTCGCATTCGAGAGGAACATGCAAGTGATCTGAAGCGCCAATGGTAGGAGCAGCAGTTCTCAGACTCCTTGCTCTATGAGGGCGAGGAAGAGGAGGATGAAGTCTGGGACGGAAGTCTCAAGGGATCTGACGTCCGTGGGGAATACGAGAGCCTGTTCTAGCATATTTATAGCGCGCAAGTCATGATACCACACGTCCTTTTACACTAAATCTGATTCACTCCTATCTCCAGAGTAGACCGGCCGCCGACGACGCCACCTTCTGCCAATATGCTCCCGCTATGTTGTAGCCATTTCTCGAAAAATGTCCGCATGATATCAACTCACTTCACATCACACTCTCTTCTTCTGCATGTCCAATTGTGGCGTCGACGCCCCGAAGCCTTCCACAACACCACTGATCAGACCCGAAACACCCAATGCAACCACAATAATGTCCAACACATGTACAGCCCACCAAATATGCTGAACGCCCGCCATGCAAGAAGCATACTCGAATTTCCACTCCCTCTCCCCATCGTCCCACCAGGCGCTGAGCAGGCCTGCGTTTCCGCCGAACTCGCCCATCATGCTCCGCACAGTAATCTCCCGGACGCCGCTCAGACTGCTATTGGCGATGTGGGAACGGGCGTGGATGTATGGAGTGGCCTGCCATTTCTCATCTTCCTCCGGATTCTCCGAGGGTAACGACTCTTCTTTCGAATGCGAGTGGTAGACATGGCAGCCTGCGTGGTCGTGACCGTTGAGGATGATGGATTTCCTGGTTCGTTCGGGGCCGATGAGGCCGTCTAGGATGCGAGCGCTGGTGGCTTCGCTCAGGTGATTCTGTTCTCGGATCCCGCCGCCTTCCTTGTCGGGAAAGTAGTCGAAGAAGGGGCCGTCGACGCAGAGGCCTTTCTGTTTGTACAGAGGGATATGGGTCAGGAGAATGGTGCCTGCGTCTGAGGGCGGAAGCTCCCAGTAGAGCTTCTGATTGAGGAAGTCAGAGCTTTGCTCTTGGAGGACTCCCGCTAGAGCAGGCTCGTCAAGGTTCATGGAATTCAGGATCAGTAGGCGTAGTTCTGGAACAGAAGGCCAGAGTCCGAAGATGCCTCTGTCGCTTTCGTTGAGACGGAATCGAACCTCCCAGTTGACCCTCCCAAAAGCGTCCTCGAATCTTGCAATCCTCTTCTCATCCAGGTCACCAGCATATCCTACGTCGTGATTTCCAGCAACGGCAATAGCTCGCCTTTTCCACTCCTCATTCTTCCCCAAGAGTTCCACTTTCGTGGAGGATACGTCTGTAATGCTCGTCGGCACTTTCTCCATTCCCCTCATCACTCTCTCCCAATACCGACCGCTCCTCTCCTGAAACTCCTCGTCTCCAATCCATTGACTCCCCAGTAAATCTCCCAGCACCACTACATGCGTCGGATCCGTATACCAGCGCATACTCCGCACCACATGCGACAGATACAGATCATTGCCCCATAGATCCAGCTCTTTCCTGTACCTCTGAAATACTCTCGTCAAATGCTCTTCTCCCGTCCACAACCTCCCTACTATTCCCAGACCAAACGCATCTCCCGCACCACCATGGCTGAGTCCAGGTATACTGGTATCGCCCTCAAGCTGTGGATCTGCAAGCGCAAGCAGACGGAAGGGCGCTTTCTCACCGGGAACGTAAGGTTTCTTGGTCTCGCCGAGATAGCAGGCTGCTTCGGCGGGACGCGCTTCGGGGAAGTCGCATTGTTGGAAGAAGGGGTAGAAGTAAAGGTATGTGGTACCGATGAGAGCTGGTGGCAGTAGGAAGCGGAAGACGGCGAAGAGGAGAGTGGAGAGGTGCATCGGGAGGGGGAGCGTCACATTGTTGTGGTATAAAGCAAGTTGCAGGCGGGATTGGAATTTGGTAGGGATTCAGGGGTGTGTACCTTCTACGTGCGGATGATGAAAGAGGTCGCTATGACCGACGTGATGCAGGCACAAGTTCTAGGTTATGACTGTCACTCACTGATAACTCATCACATTACTGCGAAGAGACACCCAGAGTTGGCTTTATTGCGAGTGTGCTCTTTCAAGGCTGTATCCTGACATTCATGCTTTCTGTCATTCCAGCCACGACACCTGGAGAATGGACCCCGTCTCATCGACAGCTCAGCAGGGCAAGAAGACCACTGAAACCATGAAAATTCATGAATCGGTAAACGACTCCGTGGTCATCTTACAACCACAAGTCTCATCAAACAGCAGTACGTCTTGAAACAGCACCTGAGGGCGGTTTGTTTCACGCTGTTTCCTCTCGACCTTGATGAGAGCGCATTCTCTCGGCGTTCGAGATTGTGGCTGGAGAGAATCCGGTCAACATCCGGCCCGGATCACGTATCGGGACTGCTACGATCTCTGCCGGTCGAGGAACATGAGTCGCGTTGGAATGCTCCGTACGTCTCACACAGTGATGAAGCTGAGTGCCGGAAACTTGTTCAGGCGGCCGCAGCTTGTGTGAGAAGCAGAGGGATCAGGACACTTCTCCGTGCGAGCAGCGGGAGACTGCAGTGATATCCTTGCACTTGAGGATTTCAATCTGAGGGCAAGAGATGATTGGTGTAGCAGCTTATGCGACCAATGCAGACGTGCATCGCCATGTGCCTTAGCCTTGATATTTGCTAGGCACTGGATGCGAGACTTGCATCGCCCGCCTGGCCTCCGCCGGATAATCGCGCAGGTGTGCCACTCGCCCACCGCTTCAATTCTTGTCGGCACTCTCGCTCGTCGTATCTTCGTGACATGCTCGACGGCAAGGACGGACTTGTACTGGTAGAGGTAGATGGTGAAGGTCCAAGAAGACGTTGGACACGTGATGGCATCCTCGTCGCTGACATCACTGGTGATGTGAATGACCCGCCAAGGAGGCGCCGAAGAGTGGGTTGGAAGGCTTCTGGAAGCGTTTCCAGGTTGTTCGGCCGGGATGCTGTGGCTGCTGCTGCTTCAGCCTTCGAATCTCCCGTACCAACATCCTACTTGCCTGCATCATCACTTACGCACTGCCTTGCCTTTCCTCGCGCATCGCATGTCATCCTCCTCTTCCCCTTCCAATCGTCTCTGGTGCGTTGTATCGACGACTGTGACCGCCGATGTTCTGGCTCGGCCTCCGTTTCTCCCGTCCCACGCAGTGACACGAGTGCCTCCTCAGTTGCGCCTTGCGCTGCAGACCTCGACACTGACGACGACGACGACGACGCCGCCTCAT
Organism: Microcyclosporella mali; assembly: GCA_002785985.1. Lineage (NCBI taxonomy): Eukaryota > Fungi > Ascomycota > Dothideomycetes > Mycosphaerellales > Mycosphaerellaceae > Microcyclosporella > Microcyclosporella mali. The sequence goes on from NHNU01000007.1 coordinate 888,193, forward strand.
TCAGCCCTTGGAATGACCTTTTGCATAGCGTAGTGTGGACACACTGGACGACCTCGTAATACGCCTCCATTGCACCTGTTTTGCGACAATTTGCCTTGCATTCACAATACCGACCAAGCTCATTCTTTCCAACCGTGTCGCTTCGGAACGCAGGCACCTCCCTACCATAGGCTGGACGATAGCGGAATTGCAGTGCTGCATGGGTGCCAATGAGTGCGCGCGTTCAGTAGGAGGCAGCACGCCCAGGCATGGACTCTCTGCAGGCAGGGTTCGATGAACTCGAGAGAGCCTTCGAACAGGCGAACTTCCTTTCCCTCCAACACTCAACTCAGGCTGAGCGGCGCACGTTGCCCGCCTCGAAACGCTCTTCGAATCATCGTCCAAACGCCGTACACACCATACACGCCGACATTCCCTCCTCCGACTCCGACATTGAAGCTTCGCCCATATCGAACGACGACTCAAGCGAGGCGTTTCATGTCACAATCACTCCGCCTCCAGAACGACAAAGTCTCGGCAGACATAACTCGGGACTTCCTCCTACACCTCCGACCATGACGAACAGCGAAATTATTGAGCCGACAGTGAGTCGAAATGTCAGTCCGGTGCCGTTGTTCGCGGATCGCGTGAGGAATGCGTTGGAATCCCAGAAATCCGGACACAGCACACCTGTTATGGGCAACCTCTCTCCGCCAACGCCAAACTCATCACCACCGGGCACCGCGGACAATCTGCACCCACCGCGACCAATACTCGAACACTCTTCGAGTTCGTATGCCGATTCGTTCAGAACGGCAGCAGAAGACCTGGGAAACAGTCAAAGCGCCAGTCGCGCAACCAGTCAAGGTCAATTGAATGGGCAGGGTGAACCAGTGGGAGTGCAGGAGGTGAATTCAGACAAGTCTACGCCGGTGCCGTCGCCAGGTCTACTTGTTGACTACCGCAAGAACTACCTCACGCATGTGGTGGAAGACTCCGACAGAAGCGAAGCAAGGGTGCGAGTCAAGAACTACCAGATGGAATCAGACAGCGATGTAGACAAAGGCGTCACCTACGTGGCAAGCGAAGTAAGCCCTGACTCAGACACGCCCGCGTCTCTAGGCCAGCGCCAGATGCTCAACCACCGGGCCGCATTTCAGCGGCTCCGCAAGCCTCTCCAGCCTGGCGATGAGCTGAAGCGGCCGAATGAGGCACTGCTATATGGGAGCACTCGGTCGTGGCGTCCCAAGAATGTCGGTTCGCTCAGAATGCCAAAGCGCGAGATGTCGGCAGAATTCATGCGAAATGCTGGGCTTGTGAAGGTCAATGTGGCTCCTGAGCAGCAAGCCGTTTCTGTCCCGGACGCACCACAAGCACGAGCAGCCGCGACCACAATGACGACCATCCCCACCGCTGCTTCCCCAGTACATTCTGCGCCGCAGCCAGAACAGAGGAAGGAAGTGCCGGCGATTGAAGGACAGGAGGAAAGGCCTCTCCGCGAATTCGTGTCCTCTTCGGCTCCTGCTGATGTGCTTTCGCCACCCACCGCCGCCGCTAAGCAGTCTCTCGAGGACAACAACCAGGTTTACAGACTCATCCAGCAAGAGAACGTCAAGCGTCACAGCGCGATCAGCGACGGCAGTGGTATTCAAGCGGTGGTTGTGTCTCGCCCGGAGCAGCACCGTACATTGCGCCACACTAAGAAGCGCGAATCACTCCGTGGCAATGCCAACGTTACGGGCGATGCTCATAACAACAATGAGGACAACGGAGCAAAGCTACTCAGGCGCAGGCGCGGTGTTGATTCGCTCGCTCCATATGAAGTCGCCAGGCGAGCTGTCTTTACCCAGCACGAACTAGGCAAGCTGTCTCCGGCCAAACAGACTACAACTCATCGTTCTCTTAGCGCTGAAGCGAAACTGCACCAAGACTCAATAACTTTGGAGCAGTTAATGGGTCGGCACAGTGCAATAGAGGAAGACGGCAGGGTCGCTTCGGGACATTCTGGACTGAAGCTTCGACGCCAGCGAGGTCCAGCAGGCATACCTTCAGTCGTGGCCAACGAATCGCGACGGATCTCATCTGCACCCGCAGCGCAACCTCGACCTTGGAGCATGGACTTGTCTGCACTTCAATCGACTCCGTCGCCTACTCTGAGAAGATCCTCGCGAGAAGTGCGTCTCGAGAATGATCTTTCGGTCCGTCGCACCAGCTTGGACCATAGAGCTTTCACGCGCGGTCATGTCGAGAACATACCAAAGCGATCGCTGTCAGGGCTGTCACAGGAGCCAACAGTTGCAGAGGACGCCTTCAGGAGTAGCACTGAAAAGCCTTACTCTGCTGCATTTCAAGATGTCGATGAAGAACCTCGCGATGCTTCCATGCTCTCCGGCTCTGATAGCAAACCACTCCACGAGCGTCGAGCCACCAGAGTCAGTCAGACATACCTCGACCCAACTTCACCAAAGCGCAGAAGTGTGGATCCGCGATACCTTCACTCGAACGGCACTCCGTTCTCCACGAGTCAGATGTCGGACAGGACTGCTTTGACTGAACCGGAAGTGTGCGAAGCCAGAGGCGTCGAGTTGTTTCCTCACAACAACAAAAGCCTTCTGTTGATCCAGCAATCCGCACAACCTGCCCCAAATGATCGTCAGTCACAGCCTGCGGCAGGCGTGCAATGCCCATCATTCAGAGCGGTGGTCGAGGCACCAGAAGATCCTATCGAGCAGATCGGCAGGTCGAAGCATACGGTAGACTCGCCTCTCACGAATCCGCGCACTGCACCGGAACCGCCGGTAATCAAGTTCATTCCGCCAACGCCGAATAGAGAGATCGAGGCACTGCTGGAAGGCTCTCAGGTTGATGCAGAGCGTCTGAGGGATAGCATGCAGCGTCGCCCGAGTCTCAAACAGAGGATGAGGCGTTTCAGCGAAGGTTTGATCGAACCTTTACCATTCGGCCGGAGCGGCAGCGTGCGCAAGGCGAAGCAGCAGCCTGAACCGCGCGATCAACGACCAACATACCTCTCCTCCAACTGGGTCCCTAACGACATCTGGGCTCAGTACGACGATGACGACTACGAAGATGATGATGATTATGAACCACTTCCTCCTGGCGGTGACACTTCTGATGTGGTCGAGAACGACAAGAAAGCTTTCCCTCGTAAATTGAGCAAACGTATGCCGGGCTTTCGTGGCAAAGGAGGCTTTCTGCAAGGCAATTCTCTGGGCATCGACCGTCACGGCACAAACAGCCGTCGTCATCACATCAACACCCGCGCAAGTCAGGAGATGCTGGCTCGCATGACACAGAGAGAGAACAGACGACGCATTTTTGCTTTGCCATTTAGCAAGGGTACGAAGATCGAATACATTGGTGTTACCGGATTGGGGGCAAAGATGCGAGAGGTCAAGAGGCGCAGGCAGGAGCGAGCATTGGAGAAAAGAAGAGATGAATTGAGGCGTCAGATCGGAACTCGAGTGTTCCATGAAGGAGGCCGTTGAGATGTTTTGTTTTTCTTTGATGATTTACATAGGATTCATCAGGGCGTTCCTGGCCTTCGATGGTTACGACAATGACGACGACGACGATATGATCACGCCGTGCGATTGTAATGGGACATGAGAACACGAGAACGAGCGACTACTTTTTCTTCGATTCTTGGGGTTGCGATGTTTGGGATTTGTACAGTAGTATGAACGATCACGATTGGCATGAGCGATGAATGGAAACGAAACTTTTGTCGGAACCAGGCACATCGGATATGTGCTGATTGTCTTATCGCGTCATTGTTGAGCTGATTCTGGGCATGGACAATGGCCACCATATCAGCGCTGCTTGGCTGACTGCAGACCCATAAAACCAGGTCGGCAACGATCGCGGCAGGTGTCAGGACGACCGAGAGCTGGTAGTCTTCGCCATCACAAGTCATAACCGAGAGAATCAGAACACGTGTGCCGAGTTTTTCTGCAATCTACGCGTCAGGTAAGAAATTGGTGGATGCCAAGCATCGAGCCAAGGACGAAATCGATATCTGCACCTAGAGACCCACCAGTCACTTTCAGCTAACGAGAGCGAGAGAATAGAAGGCCAATCTCGAATCCATCGGCCAATAGTACCTAGCAGATTTGGAAAGGATGAGTTTCGAGCTATGGGCAAAGCTTCCAGATATGGAGGTTCTGCGAAATTCGGTCGATCTTCTGAAGCACTTGCAGTATACGGTGAAGCGACCAGCATTGTTCGTAGTCCCCTGGGGAGCCACGCGGAAATACGGTATTTCCAGCACGACGCGACGTTGAAGGTCTCTACTGTCATGAAGGGGCCATGACGGTCGCTGAAGCGCGCTTCCAAGTGGATCCAATGCTTCCAAGGTATGTGATGATACCCTTCCGGATTTGAAACTCTCCTGCCCGCTATCGCTTGGCAAAGCGACCGCCACGTTAGGGATGCCTTGAAGAGAGGAATTTTCAATGCTGTACGAGGTCCATGGTAGTCTGATGGGGCAGCAAGTGGAGCTATGGACCCGACAAGAAGAGCTGGAAGCGAATCACTTTGGCTTGCCGCTGAGGGCTTCGCACGTGTGAAAAGTGGTGAGCCAAATTCGACTTCATGTTTACTGGTCGAAGTGCTTGTGTCGCTGGCAGGAAGAGACTCAAGACGACGAGCACCCTACAAACGTGAGGAATTGCGTTGAGTGGGTTGGCGCGGGCACCGATGACCTGAACCGACAATATCGGTGTACGAAATGCAACGAGTCGTTCGTCATTGCGGAGACCTCTGTTGAAAGTATTTTGATGACCAATGCCTGGGTCTATAGGTCATCCGAATTGCGACAAACTGGTACTCGATCGCAATATGGACTGCGCGATGTTCGAGGAATCGGTACTCCGCAGCCAATCATCACCACGGTGGTGAATGGACAAGCATGCTATGGATGACGAATTCGATACCAGCTGATCAGACGTCCCCGATTATGGCGAGGGAAGGAGCACTCTTCGGGCATAGCAAGAACCAGCAGAAAAAGTTCGCACACAACCGATATTATTCGAAGAGTATGCGAAAAAAAAAATGTAACAGAAAAGGCTAGAACACAACAACCAAGGCAAATACCCCACGCCTCCCACTTCCATCCCAACCCTCCACGCCAGAATCAAAAGTTTTCCTTCAGAAGCCTTGGTATCTATCGCTTCACGGAGATCTATCCACCAAACAATCAAACAAGAAAACAAAAAACGCCATTTCAAGAGCGCTCACGAGGTCAATCTAGCCACAATGTTAGAGGATATGTTTTCATGGTGAGGAGGGATAAGGACTTACCATCGCTGCTAATTCAGGAGATTATTGACGTTCATGACGTCCGCGCGGCCCTTGCCCTTCCTTACCGTGGCAGGCGAGAACTCCTCGACAGGAGTAGAGGGCCAGGCTAAGGCCCGGATGGACGTCTCGCCAGACGGCTCGCCAACATTGAGGGCCCTGAAGCCACCGAGCGACGCGGGAGCGGGTCGGTCGTTGAGCGCGAGGCGCTCGGTCGCACTCAGCAGTGTGCTGAATGCAGGAGGCGAACGCTGGCCAGAAACCATATCCACCAGAGCGGAGGCCGCAACGTTCACCTCTTCAGAGGTTTCCTTCTGGATATAGGTGCTATTCCCAAGTCAGTGATGGAGCTTCTGGTTATACAAGCACGACACACTCACCCCGCGAACTCGGCACCATAGCTGCTGCTTGCAGAGGGAGGCGAGCTTGGCCCTGCCACCGGGGCCCGCTGAGTCTTCTTGTTCTTTCGAACACGGACTCGCTTCTTTGGGATCGCCACCTTTCGTGGCGATGGTGGAGGCGGCGGTCTTCGAGCCGTCGCCCGTGCCGCTGGAGCGGCCGCAGAGGAAGAGCCGTTGGCGTGCCTGTAGCCAAAAAGGCGAAGGCGACAGGACTGCGCAGTTCTCTGCAATTGTTCACCGATATAGCCGTGGCTATATCCCAGGCCGATCAGTCTCACGAGTTCGGCGGTCTATATACGCATTAGCTGTTTGTCAACAAATCAGAGAGGGGACGGGTATTGTTAGACACTTACATCGTCGTCGTTCCACCTGCGGCCTGACCTGCCGGCCGTTCTCCTCGCCCTGAAAGCGCTGCTTGTGACACCACGAGCCATTGTGATTTGGAGGAAGGTATGTAGAGTCTATTCAAGTGTTCTGGACGAAAGTGCTTTGGAGGATGCTCAAGGGAGCTGTGGATGAGAGCTGAATGAAGATGGTGAAGAAACTGAAAACATTGTAGGGACGCGACGGGTTGTTTAATACTGGTATCTGAAGAAAGACAGTCGTTACGAAGATGAGGACATGCAAACGATTCTGATGGATGACCTGATAGATGGAGCAGCTCCGAGTCGCAGAACGCGCAATGAACGATGCTGACCAGCTTCGAAAGAACGGTTCTGCTACTTCATACCTTTGCATCTTTGGAAGGTTCAGCGTGTCCGATTTTTCAATCAGCGACAGCAGAGTGAGGACTCGGCTTTTCGTAGTGTTTGTACGGGTGGTCCAATAGGCGATGTTCAGAAGTCACAAGTATCGAATTTTGTGATTCATCGCCGACGACATAGCAAATTTGTAGTCCCTTGGGTAGTGTGTACTCAGAGTATCACGGCCTATCGAGATTAACCAACCTCATCTTCAGAGGGGCATTGTGTGAGGTATAGGAAGAAAGTCAAATGAGAAAAGGCCCACCGACTCCTCAATGAGGACAGCGAAGTTTTCGAGGGAGGGGCGAGCCGAGTCTCAGGCCATTCTGATCGACATTTCCATAGCTGCAGTGAGGAATGTCTGCACTTCCCCGTGAGTACAGATTCCTCGGAATTTCGCCGTTCTCATCATGCCCATTTTGCCTATATTGCTCATAATCATACATGAAAGACAAAAGACCTCCAGAGGTGAGGTTGTCAAGCTGTTGCGCGTAAGGCACGCGCCCGACACGCGCTAAGGGTCATTCTTTCCTCAAATGGTTAGTCCTCATAAATGACGCATCTTCAGAGTTCCGTCGTACCAGCATTCCCACTGCTCGTCGGCACTGCAAAGTTCGCCAACGTCCAGAACGCTGGAAATGCAACCACAACAGGCCTTGAATTTCAGTCTGTGTGCCTTTCGCCAGATTTACACTCGCGGAAATGCTGGGCGGGCGGCTAGTCATGTCATGTGACAATCCTGGCGAAACGACAAGAACGGCCCACGCACCTCATCCTTCGGACCCAGGCCCGAGCCCACATTTCCCAACATCCTCT
>NHNU01000007.1:895475-959652 GCA_002785985.1 Microcyclosporella mali
CCCCCCCCCCCCCCCCCCCCCGTTCTCATCGACAGAGCACAAGAGTCGTCAATCCAAAGATAGACTGATTAATTCCTTGGGAAAAAAAAAAAAGACCCGTAACAGTGACGAGAACCACTCACCCTCCAACTCCGTTTGTTCGTCTCGTTCTGCTCGCAATCCCCGACTTGAACCACCTGCATGCACTCAGCCACACTCTCATACACAAGTTTCAAGCTTGAACTTCTTCCCTGCCCTGTTCTCCCAAGCTAGCCAGGAAAGGTCAAAGAAGAGAGAAAAGATCGACAGGTCCTTTTCGCCTGCCTGACCTCCTTGGGAGGGGCAGATGCCGTAGGTAAGCCCACTTCACGCCATCAGATCCTGGAAAGCTCCCCAGACAAGACCGGAAATAGTCATGACTTCTCGTGATGGTACCATCGCCCAAGCAGGTAATTGTACATTTGGAGCGGAGCGAGCGAGATCGGAATTCAATGACTCGGGTATCTAGTTGTCAGTCCGCAGACCATTGAACTCAATTCCATCACTGCCGATGCCTAATCAAAATCTTCAATGCGTGCTTGATGGCTTAAGTACAAGCGCCAGTACCCGAATCTGCTCATAGACCGCTTCTTTGTTCCCCGATTGGACTTGGCATGTACGTCCATGCCGAACCGCACACCGGAACGCGGGCCTCTCAGCGCAATGACTGTAGTACAGAAAGAGCACCCTCGTCTTAGGAAACAAAAGTGCATTAGACATCATCATCTAATTGTAAGTCTTGGCTATTGTACAACCCCGATAACCAATTGCTCCTCATCATGAGCAGTAACCAAACATTCAAACAATTCCTGGGATTGTTGGCTCAAATACACCGTTCGCATAAATCTTGCTTCGACGCTCGTGTACCGTTATTACCATTGCTCGTATGAATTAGACGTAGGAAAGTGACAGTGGGCCGTCCTAGGCGTGACCAGCACGTCGAAGGTGGTCTGATAGGAGTACAGTAGTGTTGCTGTTGCTGTGGTATTAGGTTCCTGTCCGTTTGCAATCACCGATGTCCCAGGTGTCTCAGCCGTCCAATTCTGAAGCGTCGTCGGAAGGAGTGGGTGAAACAGTGAGAGAGAGTCATGGCTCCGCTGTCGCTTCATGCGCGTCTGAGGTTCGCAGTCGTTTGTGTCGCCATTAGTTCCGTACTATTCTTGATCGTCTCGTGACCCTTCAACTTCGTCTTCGTCCTCGAGCTCCAGAGCTTTCTCTTTACAAGCTGTCGCCGAGAAGCCATTGCCGACTTTGCCCGAAATGATGCGCCATTTATCATTCTCATACTCATTGATAGCCGCGCGAAGTCTGGAAAGCTGCTCATGTTGTCAGTACATGCTGCCTTCCTCATCGAAATGACCAGGTCAGTGACTCGTACACCACATGTGGTTAACCCAGATAATGTATGTCTCGTCACGGTCTGAAGCCATTGTTGTCTGCGAAACATACCATTTCGTCTGTCCAAACTGTCATCTTGGCCTTGAGTTTGGTGCAGTATCGTACTTGAAGTGTTCCTGAGCTTCTTCCGGGGAAAAAGTCGGCGATCTGTTTCCAAGTGAGATTCTTGGTTTCTTTGAGCTCGACGAGAAGCGCATCGTCTTCGGGTGTGAACTTGAGCTTTGGCCCTTTCGGTCGTGGAGCAGGCTCCGGCATTCCAGGCTGTCCAACAACGCTTGGTGGCCCATTATCATCGTCGTCGGTCGTGATGGAGGACCACGTATTTGTGCGAGGCTGTTTGTTGGGAGGCTGTTGGCTCGGCAAGCGATGGTGGTGGTGGTGGTGATGTTGCTGCTGCTGCTGCTGCTGATGTGACTGCGGCTGCTGAAGCGACTGTGAATGCATCGAGTGCCCAGAGTGCGAATGCGCTGGCGAAGGTCTTTGCGACGAGTATTGATAAGCATGTAACTGTCGGAAGGTATTTGCTGGCGATTCGACAGAGAGCTGTGATCCACTGTTGGCCACTTGGGCTTGGAGATGCTGTTGCAGACCTTGATAGTCGTACGAGGTGTAGTCCTCCTGGAAACTGCGCTTGCGAGACGGTCGCTGTGTCGGCGACACGGTCTGTTGATAGTTGACTGTCGGAGGACTCTGGTAGGGACTGCCGTAGTGTGACGACGAAACAGATGCCGCTTGTGAGATCTGCGACATCTGGCGTGAGCGCTGCGGCGCAAGCATTTGTGATTGATCCATCCCATATGCTGGCTCCGGCGCGGAGACCTGCGAGGGCAGAATGCTGGAGACCCCATAATAGTCTTGTGCTAGCCGCGGCTGCATATGCGTATAATTCGGCTGTTGTTGGAAGTCCTGGGGGATGAGCTCTTGGAGTTCGGCTTGGGTGACCGGCACCGTATGCTCATTATCCGCTTCGCCCTGCTGCCCATGTGCGCCAAAGTCGAAAGAAAACTCCTGAAATGATCGCGCCACAGTGATTACTGAGCGGGGACGCTGCCAGAGCGCTCCGCTCAGGCAGCTCGCCGCTGACGAGCCAGCTCGTTGGTAGGGATTAGCGATTGAGAACGACACCTTGTCGTTGGGAAAGTGAAAGAGTCCTTGTCGGGGCCAGATATTGCACGCTCTCACGCAATGCTTGTGCAAATGCTAAAAAGTTTTGTGGAGAACCGACGAAGGAGACCGATATTATTATGACGGACAAGTGAGCTTTGGTGACATTAGAGCGAGAGTGGTATGATCATAAAAGCGTCGGGAATGACCAAGAGGTGCGCATCCATATGATAGATTTCCAAGTAGTCCGAGAGAGGTAGAGAGGTAGAGGGCAAGGCCAGGAAGGCGTACTTAAACTCGAAGGTAGTTCTGCAGGAGGAGATAAGGCTCAGCCAGTGCGACTCGAAGACGTATCGTGTCGAAGTCGAACGATCCTCGCTCGATCGCCACCTTTGCAGGAGGGTGCGGTGTGGGAGCCGTTGCTCTAAGGCAGCGAGGTCGGGCGTACCTGCAGGGCACATTGGCTCGACCCAAGCTCGAGAAAGACAACTGATACATGCAACTTGCAGAAGGTTAGCGTTGACGGATGGAGCGCTTGACGTCTTGGTGTAATGACATTCGTCGAGTCTTCATGCAGGTACATGTTTAGCAGCGCCCATCCCGACAGATTGGACCCTTCGGCAAGTCCACGATAGTGAGACGAGAGTGTCGGGTTGCAGACATGCCGAAGAGCTGCAGACGACAGAGCCTCAAGTGAGCACAAACACAGACACACGCGATTGCACGCACGCAATCCTTCTGCAATACCAGACGTACGTTAGGGAATACAGACAGGGCTCAGGACCACATCTCGTCGACTGCGCCTGGCGGGTCGCTTGCTGTCCGAGCGGAGATGGATGCGTCTTAGCAAGAAGACGCCTTGAATCGCCACCGTGGAGGTAGCGGCAGCAAGGTTAGTAGTCTGCGGACATGAGCAAGCCGAGAGCAGTATGGCGGCTGAGAGGCGTGATAGGTCAAGCTTCGCGGTATGCTTAAGCAGCCAGCGACAAGCGAGGGAGGCGGTGCACCTGGGTGGACATGGAGCGAAGAGAAGTTGAGAAGGGGTCCCGATGGGCCTGGGGGCCGGATGAAAAATAGCAACAAGTTGAAGGACGGCAGTTGAGCGGGGGTGGCAAAGTGCTTCATTCAGGTTGAGAGATGCAGCAGAATCATGTCGATAACTGCCACATGCGGCTGATATGGGCAGGGATTGGGTGCGGATACGGTCTAACGTCGAAGTCAAGGCAAGCTTGGAAGTCTTGCTAGAAGGAGGCCGTGTGGTGACTAAGGCGAAGACAAGGTGAATGGTGAGCGTGGACGTGTCGATGATGGGGCGATGCTCACCACGGCTCGCAAGCGCTCCGGGCATGCCAACAAGCATCAACACGCATGGCAGCAGCAGCAGCAGAAGCAGCAGTAAGAAGAGCTTGCGCCTCCAATGGTCAGGACATTGACGGGAGATACCAAGCGAACGCAAACGTCTGTTTCCGCTGCGGCGTGGAGGTGGAGGTGGAGGTGAGGTCTGGTGAGAAGCAGAAACACACTGCATACAGTTGGCAGAATGCATCAGGCGTCATCACGCAGCGCCAACTTTTGGGCAGCTTTGGCCAAGCACGACTCGACGCTCACCCAAAAACAGGTATCCACCACTGCAGGGGGCGAGGATATACCCGAGTCCGGTACGACGGTACGACACGGCTACTATCTTTTCCGGAGCGGTTGTGGCAACTAGCCAGACCTTGCGCTTCGGAGCCCGCGAACATTGATATCACTCAACATGCCATTTTCCTTTTGAACATCCAATCCAATTCACGGCGTGAGGTAGTTCACGCACAAACAAGAGATTCTTGCTCCACTGGAGTTCATGGATCGATTTCGTTCCGACTTTATCTCCCATACCAGCAAAGGAATGGTATCATGTCATGTCACCTCGCGCGTGCAAGAGAGAGAGAGAGAGAGGAAGAGAATATGAGCTTCTGCACAACGACTCGGGGGCATACATTCGTGCGACGTCTCAACGCCCATGAGACACCCACAATCGTGTGGGGGGGCATCTGCAACACACTCTGCGCACGTGAATTCGGCCGTCTGAAACATGTCTTACGGCAAAGGCTAGGCTGGGCTGGGCCGGATCAACACAGCTGCCCAAGAAGTGAATGAGTGTCAGGCAAAACCTTCCTTCTTCTTCTTCTTCTTCTCCTTCTTCTTCCTCTCCTTCCTGAAAGTCGCCTGAGTCAGGAACAGGACAGGAACAGGACAGGAACAATCAGATCTTCAGGCTCTCTTGACTCGGCATGCAGCCATGGTGAGCCACCCTCATCACGGCCCCATCGATGGTCTGCTCCACTGTCCAGAAGGCTCAGGACACGCGCGGCTTTTGTCCACATCCGCCGGCTCGCCACTCTGCCGCCGAAACAGCAGTCCAGCAGTCCAGCAGCAGTCGCAGTCGCAGTCGCAGTCGCAAAGGATATCGGGTATACGTGCAATGTTTCAACGTTTGCAGACTTGCTCTTCGACATACACCAAACACCACTTTTTGCGTCTTCCAATTTCTTACTCTTGAACCCAGACCAAATCGTCATGATGCGAAGAACGCCCATCTGCCAGAAGGAAAAGCCCGCCTCCAATACATGCTAGCCCAGCGCTCTGTTGCATAAAAAGTTCGACACCTCAACACCTCGCCTTGACGCGACTCAATGGTCGAAATTTCCCAAGAACCTGAAGACTATGAAGACCATATTATCATGCTCCGGCCGTATACAGACAGAAAAAAGTGACAGTGGGGTATCTCTGTTGAACGAAAAGAAAAGCAGAAGTGACCAAGTGTCGAGGGCAAGTCATGCAGTCTGAAGCGGGACTATGCCGGCATTCAGATTTTCCAGCCTTGCTCTTTTGCGAATTGTTCGCAAGCCTGGACACGTTGGCATCGGTCAGTAAGCCCTCCCCAAATACTGAACCTAGCGCGGGCTGACATACCTTGGCGGGCTTTCCCACTTTTTGTCCTATGACCTTCCACTTGTTGTTCTCGTAGTCTTTGATTGCTTGCAGCAGCGCTGCGCTCTGTCACACAGTCAGCACGAAACGTCCTCTACTTGGGTCTCGCGGTGAGGCGAACGAAACTGCTGACCTCATCTTCCGCGAACTCCGCATAATGCATATCCTGTGAAGAAGATCATCAGTCTTGGAACAGTCATGGCACTAGTAGCGCCACACCAGAATTGCAAGCGTACGCACCTTATACCAATGCTTCTTGACGCTTCCCTCCGTCCGCGCTGGGAAGGTCTTTGCAATTTCGCTCCAACTGCTGCCGGCTTCACGCAGCGTCTTGAGCCTCTGCTCTTCCGCAGGCGTCCATGGCGTATTGGTCCGCCCTTTCTTCACAGTCGGACTGGGTAAATGCTGCTGCGACGGCGCGTTGGGATCCAGGCCGCCCAGCTCGGTCCCGCCAGTGACCAGTCCGGTGGGGTTTGTGTATGCACTCGCGCTGCTTCCCGACGAACCTGGAATGGAAGGATCGCCGAGTTCTGATGCGCGTCGCTTGCGCGAATTGGTCGGCGAATGTTGTTGATACTGCGGCTGTGGGTTATAGTGTGTCTGCAATTGCGGCCTACCATACCCTGTATGGGTCGGGAAGGCAAATGTAGTAGGATCGTGGGGACTCGGTACGTATCCGTACTGTTGGTACGGGTTCGGTATACCTGCGCCGCCTTGGAGATCCGAGGACAACGTCAGCTGCGATGGCGAGGCTGAGTAGGCGTTTGGATTGGGTATGTTGGGTTGCTTCAAGTCGCGGTTCTGATCATTCGGGATATTTCTGAAGCAGAGCAAGTCATTAGTGGACATACTTTTGATTGCGCGCTTGCGTAGCAATGCGCAAGAACGGTCCAGGCGTGAAGGTGTGTTTGGGGGAAGAGGTAAAGCAAGAGACATGTGGGTCCGAGACAGACGAGTCATTGGGTGGAACATACGACATGACGGCAGCTCGTTCGCGTGCACAGCTGTGATGAGGGTTACTGAGCAAGTGCTGAATGTTGTTGTACTGGATCCACGGGTATGTTATGCATGGCTCTCTCAGCAAGGTCCGAGGGTACAAAACATCTGATAGCTGTCGAGCGTCGGTTGCAGCACTGCGTTTTGCCTCCTCCTGCCGGTGGTCACTCCAGCCTGGTCGTGAAGGTAGCACCTATGACGGAGAGCCGCTCTGCAAAGGTGCGCGTGGAGTGAGAACAGCAGTATTGGGCAAACGATGCGAGAGGTGTGCCTGGCGCCGCCTTTGAGGGCTGCGTGAGTGGTGAACGTCAAATGACGAGGGCGGGAGTAAGCTTTAGGGATGCGGAGAGCGTCTGGACAGCTCCAAACTCACAGCAGGGAGCTGATGACCAGGCGAGAGCATAGCATGCCGCCAGTGTCGTCTGCCGCTGCCGCTCGTGTGCTAGCGCGCATGGAGTGAGGTTAAATGCGCGAACGAGTACGTTTAGCGGATGCGCAGGACTGCGTTCAAGGCCGTGCGTTCGTGTGAGAGACTTGTTAGTTTGTTTACTCGTCTGTTTGTTCGTTTGTTCGTCCGCTCGAACGATCGACCGTTCCAACAAGCTCAGAGCAGCCGGGCAGGCAAGGAGACAAGGCCGAATGGAAAGAGCCGCCTCATCAGCCACTGGCGGTGATGGTGATGTATGCGGCGCAGAAGCGCGTTGAAAGGCGAAGAAGGAAAGCGTAGAATAGGGTAGGGTAGAGTATGGTAGGGTAGGGTAGGGTGGCACGGGTGAGTAGCAAGCAGCATAGTAGTCGTCGATCTGAAGGTTAGGCTTGTGCGGGGTAGAAACGATGGGCGTGCCGCTTAAACAGCAGTAGTCTATTACTAGCAGCAGCAGAAACGCTCGTGCAGCGTGGAGTAGTGATACCGAAAGTGGTCTGTATTCCGGCGTCGATTTCTCGACACCTAAGGCACGCAGGGGTCGAAGCTTGAAATGCCACCCACAGCTTTACACCTAATTTTACACACGTTTATGTGGCGATAATTCTCTTGGCGCGACCTACACCGCCCAAGCTCATAATTCCGAATCTTCTTCATTTACTTCATTCCTTCAACAATGCCATGGAAGACCTCGCACCACTGCGCCAGCGGCTATTCAACTTTACAGAGCCTCAGACACTATCAATTAATGAATGGAACAATGCCCAAGACCTACTAAGCAACGTGTATACCCGGAAAAACATCAGGCAAACTCGAAAACACGTAACTGAGTCCTGGCAATGTATTGAGACCAAGCGCTTCGCCTACGATAACACCAAGGTACCAGGCCTTCTCGGAGAGCGTGACAAGCCTGAGTTCAAGACTATCGAGGCATGCTACTTCCGGTTCGGTGCCAAAGTCTTGAAGGACCAAGATAGGGTAGAGCTCTACCGGATGGGCAAGCCTGAAGATGAGGCTCATACTCATACCCTCCGGCACTGCGACCTCCGGAGGCACAACAGGTTCTTGAAGACTGAGGTCAAGAAGTTAATGGATAACTCACCAAGAACAAGCCGTGTTGTTGACCATGTCCGGACGAACTTGAACCAAATCGGAGGCTCAGATATCTCATGGCAATCTGTATACAACACTGGACGGAATAGCCCTCATTTCCACCTTGACAAGCGCTTTGTCAACAACAACACTCGTGGCGACTGGTCAGAACAACTACAGGAGTGCATTACTAAGAAGACTGATGCTGGATATCACTGCGATTCATTCGTAGTTGAAACCAAGGAAGGCCTGAGAAACGGACTGGTTTATGCTCAAGAACTCGGTATCGAATGCCTCCGGAAGCACGGTGTTCTTGTTTTGATGGATACAACACACGAAACGAATGAACTCGGTTGGTACCTACTCAATATGCTCGTTCGTGACGACAACATGAAGTGGAGGCCTACGGCTCATGCTTTGATTGAGAGCCAACACACGGAGTTATTCTATTCGGCACTGAGCATGATATCTGACTGGGCCGGCCCTCAATGGAGAAACAACCTGAAGATCTATATTACGGATGACTCGGCTGCAGAGCAGTCATCTATCCAGTTGATGTTTGTAGACGCTCAGATCTATCTATGTCAACGGCATCAAGTCGAACTTATTCGTGATAAGTTTCCGGTCAAAGGTGGATATATCCATGTCCAAAACGCCCTTCAAGAAGCACTGTATCATGCGGAGACTGTAGAAGAAGCAGAAGCCGCTATTCAGCTTGCATTCCAGTCACTTCCGGGTGGTAAACATGACCAGAAGTATGCCTACATGCAGCGAGAGTGGTCAGTGAACCATATCGCTTTGTGGTGTACCTATTCAAGGCGTCAAATTCCTATTGCAGTCCAGATCAGAACGACGTCGCCAGTTGAGGGCTTGCATTCGCATTATAAGTCCAATGAGAAGCTCAACCTGCATCGCTTCTCACTGCATGGCATCCTTATTCACTCACTACAGGTGGATAAGCACTGGCATGATGAGGCAGAGCGAGCGCAGTTGAGACAGAAGAAGCTACCACTGTGGGCAAACCTTGGACTGCCTCAGTTTAGTGCATTGCCATACTGCCTACAGGAAGTGATGGCCAAACAATATCGTGAAGGGGAGTCTCGTTAGCAACTGGCTCGCCCTCCGTGGTATCGTTTCCAACCATCAGTTGATGACCGAACACCTGCAGACTGCAGTTGCTACTTCTTTATTGGAAACAGACAGCCTTGCTTACATATCTGGCAAGATCACTGCAGTGGCAACGATATGACTGCGGAGCAAGCTGACTGCTACGTCAACCGCTTTATGGGTGTGAATTCCTTGACAGTTCACCATAACTGGCCTGATGTTCATCCTCACGAAGAAGGTGATGCTCCAGCTGTAACGATAGCGGCCAATACGATTGCTGGGCCACTGGATCGCTCGCGTCATCTCAAGATCAACAACACCAGTGATATGGTGAAGCAGATGCTGTATCTAGAGTCCAAGGAGGCTGAGAAGGCAGGGCTGTCGCTTCAAGAGCAACAACAGTTCATGGACTTCCGCATTAAGGAAGTGAGTGACCGCTTGTTCGGTGGTGAGAAGAGCAGTATCCAACACTGGATTGAATCAAGAAACAAAGTTGAAGAAGCACTGCTTAGAAACAACGTTGACAATGCTGCAAGACAGCTTGTATCCTCACCAGGCTCACCATTCAACGATGTAGAGGCAGAGGCAGTTATGAGTCGATTGTCTACTCAAGCGAACGGCAGCTACGCCTTCAAAGATGACGAGAGTTCTATCGGTCAGAGCGACGACGAGTTCGCTGATGAGCAGGCAGAAGAATTGATGACTGAGATCGATGACAATGGACGATTCAAGAACACTCCAGCTTGGCTTCATGGATCAAACGCTGCATTCGGTCATTCACCTATCAAAGCATCACCGCTGCGGTCAATGATGACTATTGAGCATTCACCTGAACCACCGGAACAAACTGAGGGCTCTGTCTGGCCAGGAGACCTTCAAACTGCTACACCAAGCCGTGTTACAGACAGGCAACACCAATTCAACAAGAAGTTCAACAACTATGACTCAAACAACCGGATGTGGAGGGGCTGAGTGATCAGTATCAGTATGCTTCAGGCAGTATCAGTGTGCTTCAGGCACTGAGGCACAGGGTTCAAAAACTGACGGAGTTTCCAGGCCCCTGATTGGCTGTCGCTTAGACTGTAGAAACAGGCCTGTATCCGAGTGTTTCATGACTTTTGCAAGGGGTTTGGAAGTTTAGAAGTCGAAGCATTCAGCAACAGTGTAAAAGTTTGCCCCAGGCAGTGATTTATCAGCACCCTACCGTGGAATATTTTCCATATCAAAGCATCTTGTTGTGCTGATTGTTCTGATGCTTAGCATATGTTTTTTGTTCATATTGATGCAGTGGTTGTTGAGAAAACTGTTCGTAAAGAAGCTGGTTGTTTATGCAGATGATGCCGAGAATTTTATCAATCTCACCCCGGGTGTGGGGGCCAAAAGCGGCAGTTTCAGTTATCCTGTATGCGCATACAAATTTAGGAGGGGGCACGGGATGCTCGAAAGGTGTGCGGAAAGTCCCGCTGCACGGGCCACAAAAAATCGACGCCGGAATACAGACCACTCTACCGAAGGGTAAATTGTTAGTGGCTGTCCGTCCGGGTCGGAGGATGCTGGGTAGTGGTGGTGGTATCAGTGGTGGTATGTAATTGTTGGAGTAGACGTGGTCAGTGAGGGTCTACCGCATTCATTGCTGCCAACGTGCAGTGAGCATCATCAGTTGCACCACCAGCAGCATCATCATCATCACTGCGTGGAGGGGGAGGGAGGACGATGTGTGTGCGAGCATGAGCTGAGCAGCAGCATGACCATGACCATAAGCATGACCATGGCCATGAGCACCAGCACCATCGTCAATGCCGACTGCATACTACTACCACTACCACCATCATCATCAGCGTCACGTCCGCCATCTCGCTGACCATGCCTGGCTGTCCACTCTCGAGCACCAGCACCAGCACCATCACCAACACACGCACAGCACCGCGCGGCGCCCACCTTGTCCGACGCACCAACACTCGCAAGCAGGCCTGCAACCTGGAGCAGCCGAGCAAGCAGCCTCACTTCTCACCATGAGCACATAAGAGAGACGCTCTCCGCGCTGCCATTCGCTGCGGACCCACAACGCAACGGCTCGCACGGCGGGGAAATGCATGCGGCGGCAGCGTCAGTGCGTTTTGATGCATTCGTCTGGAGCGCAATGGTGACCACATGACGAGGGAGTGCGGGAGAGCATCGTGAGATTGAGATGTGACGCGCTTTAACCGAGGGCAGGACGTCTGTGTGTCTGCATGAAGATCCCGCTGACGTAAACGATGCGATCAACACTCGTCTCCCCCAGACACAAGGTTCTTTTTTGGCCGCAACCTGCGTCCTGTCCTGTGTCTCTGTGCTCCGACTCAGCAGGCGTTCGCGGCTGGCAAGCACCGTGAGACGTCCGATTAAGGTTGGTGGGCACATTCGCGCTTCAGCTGCTGCTCCATAGCCCTCCTTCGGCTGCATCTTTCGCGTTAGCAGGCCGCTTGTTTGCGTCAGAGCACGACGAATGCTCTTGGAAGGCCGCTTGGCCATGTGCCAGGCTCGAATCAGACCGTCAGGAGCAGTGCTGGCGGTGGACGGCAAGAAGCTTCACTGTGATCAACCAAGACGTCTTGGATCCGCACGTCTACGCAAGGGGTTTTCTTGCTCTGTGTATTTGCATTCGTCCTCACGAGTCAGCCGCTTTTCGAGACGCTCTCATGATAATCTGAAACGATGCCCAAATATCTGCAGTTGTCACAGAACGCGCAGTATCTTTAGACGTGTGAGGGTAGAAGCCATGCGACATCATGTGGCCAAGTTGGCTTGGATACCAAAATGCCAATTTTCGTTCCAGTATCGGACCAGATTTATACCCTTCCGTACACGCGCGTGAGCGACGACTGATTGGCACGCAAATGGATGAATTGCCAGCCAATCAGCTTGTCTTCATCGACATACATCCGTATGTCGCTGTACGTACCAGAGCACTATGCAGCAGCTAATTTCTGCCTTGCCAGCCTTATCGGATGCGCTTCGTGCCGTCGCCATCTTGAACCAAGCTATTTTCCTCTGCCATTAGCCAGTGTGGTACAGGGTCATTTCCTGGGAGCTCGATCCAGAGTGCCGACGTATACCAGGCTTTCAGACTTGTGGCTGAGCTGCTTTTAATTACACGGCCTGACGAGAGAAGGACGTGACAGCATGATCCCATAGTGGCGACTTTTTGGTGGTCGTGATGCAAGCTGGACATTGCAGTCTCATTTCCCCTCCTTCCAGCCGATGGGTATGAGCGCAGCGGCGATTTGCTGTACTCCCCTCTCGGTCGCCAGCAAATTGAATTGAGCTGCTGCGTTTCTCGTATCTTGAACTTCCACACGAATACCCAGGTCGTTGATGTGCTTTCTCGTCTCCGGGCTCAGCGGCACTATTCTGGGGCCGGTGCCCACGACCAGCAAGTCTGGCTTTGGCCAGACGAGATCCAGCACACCCCATGCTTGCTTGTCGACATGGAATTGTCCCTTGGAGTTGTGCAATTTGCCACTCATGCTCTTTACGCCCTTGACGTCGTCTCCTGCAGCGCCCGCGCCGATCGTGCCTTCCTTCCTACCTTCCTTGACCCAGGGCCGCCATTTGAAGGCTTCGCCGCTCAAGAGCATGAGGCCGGATCCACTGACTTTCAGACCAGAGTCGAGCGCGAAGCCGTCATCCATGCAAGCATCCACTGCGGTGGACGGCACAGGCGTGTTGGACAAGACATTCAGCGCGCCGAAGTCGGTCTGAGTATCCTCCTCGCTCTTGGGCCCGCGATCCTTGCTCTTCGGCGCAGCTGACCGGCTCACAGTCTGATGCAGGCACCGCACTGGAGGCTGCAATCCGCTTCGCACAGATTTGTGACCTCCCGCCGCCACTGCTATTGCCTTTCTCGGCGAAACGACTGTCGAACTATCCAATGGTCAGCAAGATTCCATGGCGCTGACACCCACTACTGCCTTACTGTGCCGTCGGAGCTCCCCTGAGGCATCCACGGATGACCTGTTGAGCTGTGCAACCTATCGATACGGACATCGTGGACCTAGAAGGCGCAATCAAATACTTTTGTACTCAATTATACGTCTCCTCCTGCTCGGTGGTCTCTCTCAATCGCGTGACAGCCCGGTCTGTCAGTGTGGGGAGAGGAAATTCGAAATACGGGGCTGATGAGGACAGGTTCTCCGGTTTGGGCAGGAAGGTTCGTGACTCAGAAGTCTGATGGACGCTCGTACTTTGGCTCCTTATGGCAATCGAACCCGAAGTGACTGTGAGGACAGAGAGCAGGCAGATTGGCCGATGTTGGGGATGCGAAATGTCGTGGTTGTACAAGACAGCAGCCATTATAGGAGCTGACGCGAAATTTGTAGCTTGCGCGCGCAGCTCTCACGAAGACGTCACCATCCATGACGGTCCTTCGACCATTGTTGTGACCTCTGCTTTGGCTCTCATCTTGGCTCGTGAGTCCATAATAGACCAATTGGCAGCGAGCTTAGTAGTCATCAACCGCGACCCGATTGGTGATGTTGTTGAACCTCCCACTTCATTCGACATTGAGCGCCGTCTGTTCCCCTCTCTCATCCTCTTTGCTCGGACGTGCGGATCCGAACCCGATTCCGAGCTAACCCCAAGCTTGCAACTTCGGCGTCTGAACAACCCTACGGCATTCACCTACACATCGATCCAACCCACCTTCTCACCATCTCCGACTCTGTCCAAATGGCTAATCAGCAAGCCCTACATAATTCCAAGATACTAATCCGAAAGACTGCTCCAAAGCCAGACTTGAACAAACCAGGCAGCCTGTTATTTGAAATCCCATCGGAATCCAAAGGCAAAAAGAAAACACACGGCAAATTGGTAGAATTTGACTCGTCGAGGATCGTGTCCCCTTTGCTTGACCCTAAAAGTATGGAGAGGCGCATGATGGAGGGAAAGAAGACATCGAAATGAATAAAAGGATCGTGTCGAACAAGACCATACTTCGTTTCGGTCGGTACGTATGTCACAAAACCTCACACTCTTATGCCCAGTTACAGCACATGGTACAAACAGCCAATCCTGACCCACTTTCCTTATTGCATGCAACCAAAACGCCATTCGCTGATGCAACTCCCAGATTACTGTCACTGGCTTTCCCATATTACGCCAAATTATCACTCCTATCGACCCAGACATCCTCCAGCTCTGCAAAATTCTGGAAATGAATAGGCCGATGCACGTCGTCATAGAATCGCTTCGGCACGCCAACATTCACATACACCCTGCCCTTCTCACGATCGCCGAAGCCGGAACCAAGGAAACTCCAGTTCCATCTCTCATCCTCTGGCACGAGGAAGTACCCTCGGATCTTGTCAGACAGAAGCAATTGACACTTCTCGCCCAGGCTATTTGTGAAGCCCGCGGGCTGATCGGACGACAGATCCTTGTTCTCCGCACCCCATTGGTATCCTTGTGGTGTGAGAGACCAGGCCGAGAGGGAAACGGAGCCGGGCGTGAAGTTGACGGTCATGGTCACCGTCTTGCGATCCCACGACGTATGTGCCGCCATGAGTTTGGCATGCTGAGTCACGTCCTGCGCCGTCATGTAATTGGTTTCATTGCCTGCCGAGGTGTGAATTACACCCAGCGGCTCAAGACCAGTGAGCATCTCGTTCTCTGGCAGACTGCGAGGCAGCTGGATGTCGCGCGTGCTACCCACTTGTGGAATCATGACTATGCACTTGATCTCCTTGACTTGCTTGTTGTCCGGAGGACTGGTTCCATAGAGATAGCCAGCGACTTGAACACGCAGATCTGCGACAGCGATGAAGCGCTTCAGAATGTTCTTCGGCATAACATACGTGAAGTGGTGCTCATCGTCGCGGATATCCTCAGACGAGATGTAGATGTTGTTGGCTCGCGTCCGCAAGTTGCTTGTCGCAATTGCCCTCGTTCGCCATTCGGTCTTCGAAGCAAAGCTCTGCTGCTCATACGCAGATGTCGTGGTGACGATCATGTCTTCTCCAGCGACGTTCTGCGTCTTGGTCGTGACAGCAGTCAACTGTGCTTGATCCTGCTGCTGTTTTTCGATCTCGGCAGCTTGTTGTCTCTGCATGCTTGGCGCACTGATTTCCATTCCCAGAATAATATCACGGATCTCGCTATTCGTGAGCGAAGACGTGTTGACATTGTTCTTCTTGCCATAATCATTGAGGATGAGATCTCGGAGTTGCACTTCGACCTTGACCCAGTCGTCGTCTGATAGTGTTGGCCAGATGTGGTGCTCTTGAGTGATGACAGTCTTGTCTGGTCGCAACAGCAGCTTCGTCTTGTCCTGATTGACGTGGAGCGCACGTAAAATCAAGATCAGTCGCGAGAAGGCGGTGTATGATGAGATACTTTTTAACCATTCATCGTACAGATTGAATAACACCATCTGTGGCTCGGTGGCACGGAGGATCATGTCGCCGAGCTTCTCAACCTTCATGGCGGCTTGAAAGGGAAGCTGCAATTCGGAAGCACGAATGCTGATGTTTGGAAAGTCCAGCAAGTGCACTTCAAGGGGATCGAGCAGACCCTTTCTTGTCACAATAAGCTGCTTCGGTTGCTCTTCGACTGGTAGTGAACGAATGAGCGCAGCAACCTCTTCAGCAGTCTTCCACTTCGCAAGCTGACCAAGACGCTTCTGACCTGCCCACACGCTCGTATGGATGATTTTAAGAAAAAGCTGTCCAGTACGTGGGTTGAAGATGAAGATGGCGCCATTGATGGGCTTCGTCGTCAAGTTGCCTTCAAATGTCTTGTGGATGGTAACACGATAGACATTGGTATCGTCAATGAAAAGCTGAACCTGGTTGCTGAAAAGCTCGGAGTAGTTCTGAGAGTTGAGGAACTCTTGATTGCTCTCCGAAGCATACAGCTGCAGACCCTTGCGAATACGCTCGCGCAGGACATAGAGAGCTGGGTTGGCCTTCATGACCTTTGCCATGGCCTGCTGCACCAGCTGCTTTAAACCAGGGAAGTATACGCCGTATGCAGAATACAGATTGTAGGCCAAGTCGACTCCAACCATTAGACCAGTTGCAGAGGGGTAGATCGACATGCTATCGGTTGTGTAGTCCATGTACTTGGCACGTACATATCGCTCGATATCATGCGAGTCGTAATCTCCGTACCTCAACTGGACATCGATCCAGAACTTGTTGGTAGTAGTCAGGCCCATGTTGTCTTTAGTATCGTACAGCAGACTAGGATGGCTGACACTCCATTTGTGCGAAGCGAAAAGCAGAATATCCGCGCATGAAGAGTTCATCTTGTAACTCTTTCTCGGATGAATGGTTTCTTTCTGGACAGTTTCAATGCCAAGCGCTTCAAGCTCCTGATCGAAGACTTGACACAGATCCATGACGACAGACTCGTGGATCTTCTGCCACAGATGGGCACGGAAGATCTGGATGAGCGAAATCTTGAGCGTAGGAATCTTGCCGTGCAAGAAGATACCGGTCAGATCGAGCTGCACCTGGAAACCGACGTAAACGTTCGCACGATTGATTGTTGGGCTCCACCAGAGGGTAAAGCGACGATTCGGAATCTGGTTCAGACCGGATCGCTGAGCATTTGTGAGCTTCTTGAACTTCATGCTCTCTTCGAAGCCAGACGCCTTCTCCCCTACATATAGTTAGCACGCAGTTCTCTAGATTGATCGAGGGAAAAACTTACAGAAAAGACCTTCCCAGCTTCCAAACGCTGTGGCCTTGAAAAGAGTGTGTTCCAAGATGGTCTCCACACCTCCAAGTGCCTGGATAACATCGGTACGGTAGGCGTTCAGGTTCCAAAGCTTTCCGTCATGACGCTGAGAAGTCCACCAAAAAGGATTCGACTTCATGTGTTGATACAATTTGAACTCTGTTCGTGCCCGGAAACCTTTGTCGAAAGATAAGGTCGATCGGTCTTTTTGGAAGAGGGTGTTGATTCTTGGCAGGCCACGGTCCCAAGAGTCCTCAAGATCTTCAAGCGTCAATCGGCGATTCTGCTGATTAGCTTCAAGACGCTTTTGCGAGTACTCTGTCCAGACACGCTGAGAGTCAATGAACTCAGCCTCCCAAGGAATGATGTATCGGAAGATGTTCGGGATGAGAGTCTCTTCATCGTGGCTCATACCAGCGCGGAAGTGGGACACGCCACTGTCCGTTTGCTTGCTCCAACGCTTGTCGGAGGCAGGAATAAGAATATGAGATCCAGATATCATGCCGAGACCACCCAGCTCTTTGGGTGTGTAGAAAACAGCCGGTGGGAAACGCGATGGCATCTTCGAATTCAGACCAATCTTCACACGAGTCTGAATCTTCGTCTCGCACTTCACGATTGTATCCAGTAGATTTACGGTGCTCACTGCGGCTTCACGGTAATAGGTGAAGAGGGCGATAAGGGTGGTATTCCACTTGTTAGCGATCTTTGTGAATGTGGTGCTGCCAGAGCTCATCAGGATTTGACGGATTCGGTTGTTGAATTTCTGGATGTCTTCTTCGGTGACTTGCAGGAAAGCGTGGGCGGTGCGCTCCTTCGTCTGGTTGTCGACAAGCGCCCAAACGGAATCCTTGGTAGGGAACTCATCATTCATGTTCCTGATCTTTGGCAGGATGCGCACCTCGAAGCCATTCATGGCGAAGAGGAGGTTGGGGTTGTCTCTGCTGTACACGCTTGCGAATGTATCGTCCCACTCGATAGTGGTGATGCTTCGTGGCAATCGGTTCTTCAGGTCCCAGAATACCGCACGACCAAGATTGACATCGTGTCTCATGAGGCGCATACGAGAATCGCGAGGCCAGCACTTCTTGTTCTTGTATCCGATGACGTTTTCGAAATTGGGATCTGGCTGTTCGGTCAAGAAACGCTGGATAAGATCTCTCGACTCGTCGGCACTAAATCGTAAGAAAACCCAGATCTTGTCGATGTATCGAGTGTACAGACGGATAGGGTGGCGTGACTCAGTAGTACGGTCTCGGAATTGCAAAAAGTCGTTGGGCGCGTTAGGCGGACCGGCCATTTCAGAAGCGCGCTGCAGACCAAGGAGCAGCAGATCAATGATCAAACCATAGTACTGGAATACGAATGCACTGAATTGCAAACCGCGAATCATGCCATAGGCATTGGTGTGATTCATGTCCTTGTAGTTCAGCTGGACGTTGTTCTTGCTGGAGATATAATCTGCCAAGTTGTGGTCCATGATCAAGCGCAACAGTCTATTGAGGAGTGTGATATCAATCTTCTCGTAGACTTTGTCGAGCCTCGTCTCCAGCATGACATTACACTCACCCTCATCGATGCTCCAGACGTTGGAGAGGTTGTTGATACCTTGCGCCCACTTGTAAGTGAGCAGAGGTGGTACTTCGGAATCGGAAGGCTTGATCCAGGCCGGGAACAGTCTCCGCTGGTCAGCCTGATACCATAAATACTGGTCAAGGTATGCGTCAGTGATCTTCTCGATGGGCTCAATATCGTACACTGGGTTGATAGAGCTGTAGTTGTCGTTCATGTCAATGCCAACTTCCTTGAAAGAACGCTGCGTAAGCAGGAAACGCTTTATTCTCGCAAGTGTCGTGCCGGGGCTGTCGTAGGCTTGCTCGATAAGTGCAAGCTCCTCGCGCTGACTCTGATTGAGACGACCCTTGACTGAGTACGCTTCCCGCAGTCTCTCCAACGCAAGGATGAGAATCTTGGTGTCGTGCTTGTAGCTGACGGATGGGAACGGGATAGGCTGGAACTTGCGACTTTCAAGCCAGTGGACAGCAGTCGTGAAGATAGCAACGCCCTCTTCCGTGCTGACGTATGGGCCATCCTTGAGGTAGTTGTGTTGACGCTCTTGTTCAGCCTTCAGCCAAAGTCGAGTAAGACGGCCCAGATTCTTCTTTGCAACTGTCTTGTCAACAGTCGCACCGCGTCGGATACGCTCGCGGTTGTAGTGTGCCACAGAGACCCACCAATCTGCTTTGGATTTGACGTAGCGCAGGATGATGTCTTCGATCGGCTTCGGCAGACCAGGGACTTTCCATGGGATGTTGGACTTCCAGCACCGCCAAGCCTCCGACAAATGCTGGAGGACGGTATTGACTTTGCTTTGCTTGATTCCTTCTGGCATCATGTCCATGAGGTCAGCCATGACGGAAGCGCGCAATTCGAGGTCGAAATGAGACTCGACACGCTGCTTGGTGACAGTCTTGGCGACACCCTTCGAATGTCGACCTTCAAACTGTCGGCTAAGCAAATTGCCGAGCCAGCGCTCAAGGAGTGGGATGATACCGCGCAGGAAGAAAAGCCAGACTCTCCACGCAGGTGCCCAGAAACCGCATCCAGGACCTTTGCCCACAGGGCCAGAGTTGAAGCGGTAGTATATCAGATGCTTGAGATCCTTGCACGATCGGATCTGATGCATGAGCTTGTACTTGTATCGGTACATGCCGGTGAGTTGGCCAACATGGTTGAAAGCGTAGAGGATACCGTCGGCAAGCTGAAAGGCATCAATGTTGCCCAGGCGGTACTGCACTTGTGCGTCAACAATGAGTTTGGTAAGGCGCAGGATCTCACGCATCAGATGGAAGGCGTTTCCAAATCTACTCTTCTTTCTCTCCTTTGTCGTAAGGGTCTTGATGGGCTTCAAGTTGAAATTGTAGTCCAAGTGCAGGTAGGTCAGATTCTTGCGATGAATCAGCAAGTTCAACATGTTGAAACCTTGTCGGCAAACTTGTAGACCAGCTTCCACCCAGTCGATTGTGGTCTGTTGGAAGAATTTGGTGCTCTTCAAGCTTCGGCACAGATTTTGCTTGTTCTGCGCCTTCGGAGGCTTCTTGTGCAGCTCGTTGAGAACGTAAGTTTTCAACAGCTTCTGGTACGACACTCTCACCTTGACAGGTTGACCTTGAGGGACGTGCTCGAGATACCATTGCTTGACGAGAGGCACGTCCTGAGCGCGCACCATCTTGCCAGACCGCCTATCAAAAGGGTAGGGAGCCCACCACAGAGCGATCGCGGCTGCTGTGTCGTCGTTGTAGAGAACTTCATCTCCCAAGAAAGGATCTACGTCGCCAGGTAGACTGAATCCGCCCTCTTCATCATTTGGTTCTTCCATATTACCATGCCCAAAGATCTCGTCTTCATGGCTGACGGTGAGATTCTTCGGTGCAACAGACCGCGACGAGATGGGGTTGATTACTGGGTCGAAGTAGAACGGTGGCAGATTTGGATCCTCAGTCTTCACGTAGACTGTCTGCGGTTGGCTGTAGATGCCCAGCTGCACACTACGCGGCAGGCTATTATACAGGTAGGGGAAAGCTACACGGTACTCCGTCCGAATAGGTGCTCGGAAGATGATGCGGTCGATCGCGTTGAACTCACCGAAGTCCTCGTCGTTGGGATCGATGTCTTTGTAAAGTGGCTCAAACCTCGGACCTCCAGGTATCGCCACGTTCAGAGCCTTGGCGGTCGCGAAGGCTGGCATGTCGAATAGATGGAAGTAATTGCGATCCGTAATGTCCGAGAGTAGAGGATTGCTCAGTCGGTGCAGAGTCGCCATTTGTGGTAGGTTTAGATTCCACTCCTTGTAGCTGGGACCGTTGACATGGCTGGTATCTGAAAGTGGCCGAGGATCGTACAGCCATTCATAAACTGCCTGGTCTTCTTCCTCATCGAGCTCCATCTGGATGGGCTCCAATGGCTCCACATCTTCAATGTTCTCGCTCCAAGAAAGCGGCGGCTCCTCGTCATCGAACGGTGGGAACCGCATACGCTTGAAATGTCTCCGATCACTCTTCTCTCGCCGCATGACTACCCACATAGTCGCCCACTGTGCATGGAAAACTGGCTCGATGACCCTCGGAATCTCGTTGACCAAGGTTAGACATCCGTTGACATGGTATAGCACCTTGACTTCCCTGCTACTCTCCCACGGCATTGGCATGTTCTCCAGCAACTTCAGCACTGCGTGAGGCATGAACTTCAGCGCACCCAGATAGCTTCTTTTGTCCGCGCTGAACTTTTTCTGTGAGACATCTCCAATGTCTCTGACAATCTTGCGCAGATGCTCCGGTGGCATGTCAACCTTCTGCGTCTCCACAAATCCACCCTTGCGCTTCTCGGAGTAACGCTGCCGCTGCTGGCGCATCCATTTCTGCTTCTTTTCCTGCAGCTTCGCCTGCACGGGATCTGCTACTGGTTTGTAGCCTGGTGGCGGAGGCGCGCCCGTAGATAGACCCGGAGGAGCTCCAGGCGGCGGCGGCGGCGCCCACCCAGGGGGTGGAGGGGGCGGGATGCCCGACATGGTCGCGTGTCGTGTTGTGAAGATGTTGAGTGAAACTTTTGCTGCGGCTCACGGCGCCGAGCCTGCCGTTCCTATCTGCCTGCCGTGCCTCTGCCTTTCTCGCGCCCGAATCTTCGCGTACCTCCCGGGAATCGATAACAAATGCGCTGTGGCCTGCGCGTGAGTATGGGTGATGGTGACGGACAGGGAAACTGCGATGGAGCGTTTCTGCTTGTGATCGCGACGCCACTGCGAGATCTCGCTTGGTGACTTCCTTCTCCGCGTCGACGCTTCTGCCCGCACGGATCTTGCCGTTCCATATCGAGTTAGCACGACTTGGCATTTTCACACGAAATCACCCAGCGGGCTTCAGACTCAACATTACGGCCGGCGAGCGCAATCGACACCCAACACCACCCGACAACCAAATAAGTACCGACACAATGGGCTCCAACAGACTGACCTACGTACGTCCGACTCGGCGAGAGATATATGCGAGAGGAGAATGGAGGAACACATGGGCTGACAAGGAAATCGTGAAATACAGCGCCGCCGGCAACCGTACAACACCAAGAGCAACAAGGTTCGCATTGTCAAGACTCCCGGTGGTGAGCTGCGATACCTGCACATCAAGAAGAAGGGCACGGCGCCAAAATGCGGTGACTGCGGCACGAAGCTCCCAGGTGTACGTCTTCCCAAACTCGAAACACCCGCATTCGCACATATGAAATGCCAGAAATGAAATGAAGCACACCGAGGAGATGCTTGAAGAGTACTTCATCACAATACTGACGTGACCCACGTTTAGATCCCTGCCCTGCGCCCTCGCGAGTACTCCAGCATTTCCAGGCCCAAGAAGACCGTCCAGCGCGCATACGGCGGCTCGCGCTGCGCCAACTGTGTCAAGGACCGCGTTGTCCGTGCCTTCCTGATCGAGGAGCAGAAGATCGTCAAGAAGGTCATGAAGGAGGCTGAGAAGAAGGGCAAGCGATAAATCAGTCATGAGCAAGGCAACGCATGGGACGGATGAATGGATGGTCTATTTGGCTGGCGCAAAAAGGTAGCGGGATTGCATCGTCGATATACATTGCCATGAGCCAAGAAGCGCTCTTGCTGGTCTGCTGCATCAGGCGGCTGGCTGCGATGGAATACCTGAAGTGAGCAGAATCAAGTCCGTTCGGTGTTCAAATCATCTTTCTCCAATTTTCACAATAGCACGCGGCCAGTGCAAGCGACGGCTCACAGGAGCTATGGCATCAAATCGTGGATGGTGGGTTCCGTCGATCGGATTAGCTGTGCTGATTGCTAGGACTTCAAGCCTCCACTGGCTTCCACTCCAATCCATTTCAATAGATATGTACGCTCGAGTACAACGCGCATATATACTCTGCGGCGCCGAATCGTCCACAATCCAATCCGTACTCACTCTTTGCGTGTGCGTATACTGGTAGTGTCTCATGAGTCCACATTTCTCCCGCAAAATACACTCAGCACTTACCTGCACACCAGGATTGCAGTTCTAGGACCGTGGACATGTTCCCACCAACCAAGGCAAGACGTAGCCTGTAATGTCGCTGTTGACAAGGCAGTGACGTCTCGGTCTAATTGGGAGTGCACAAGGATCGCAAGGGACGGAGACAGATCTGCGTGACCTGTAGTGACGCTTGAAGATGGGAGGAGTGGGGTGATGCCGACAGCGGTGGGCAGGCGAGGAGTGCAAGTTGGTCCAATATAGTGCTACGCAGTGCATGGGTTTGAATTTATGTGTACCTGTCTATCTGTGAGATGATGGAGATGGGAATTTATCATTGTGCCGTTGGCCCCAAGTGACACCACTAGCAAAACGTCATCTGAGGCCATATACGCTGCGGGTACTTTGCATTGTGTTCAGATCGGTGGGCAATGTAGCAGGCCGCGAGGAGACCACATGCAGTTATGAGACCTACGCTCTTCCTGTCTCGAACTGGTCTGAGTAATGTTTGCGGGACGAAGTGGCCTTGATGGTGGTCTGCTATGTACCTGCGGCCAGAGACATTTGCATGTATGTGATACTGTTGGCTGGATATCGGATTTGAGAGACGGAGCATGGCTTTCACATGGATGCCGTGGTTCGTGCTCTAAAGCAAAAATCAGACAACACGATTCCCGGAATTGGTGATCGTTGTAGATGCGGACGCTCGTAAACTATCTTCTACTTGGCTCTTCAACACAAATATCAGGTCAATATCTTAGAGTGTCGCAAGACTCCTCCTGCCTCTGAGTGCAATCTAGTCTTTCGAGATCTTCAGCTTGCTCTTGGGCAGCGCCCTACAAATAGGACATAACCATTCTCCCTTAGGCTCTTCAGTGACCCCAACACACTTGTAGTGGAACCACTGATATTGGCAGTTATCATTGTCACATCCAACCATGTCGCCGAAGCTGACTTTCTGGCAGGTGCAGTATAACGTCTCATCGTCATCGTTTTCTTCATCACCGCGGTCACCGCTATCCAGTTGGCTACGCTGGACAGACGATGGTGTGGGTGAAGTTGAGCCCTCATCGTCCGACCCTGAAACAGAGGCGTTGGTGCTAGGTGTGGCGCGCGAAGCTGTCAGGTGGCGACGACGATCAGACTTTTTATTTGCACCGGATGGACGGGATCTGGACTTCTTAGAAGGCGGCGGTGCGGCTTTGCGATGGGGCCCAATCTGAACTGACTTTTTCAAGTTATTCGGTGGTCGAGATGGTTGTGCGGAGCCTGCACGAGATGAGGAGGCTGCTGGCACCGGGGTGCCTGCCTTTGGGGTTCCTGGCCCAAGTGAGGTTTGCCGCAGACCAGATGTGGGCAAAGGACCAAGAGATCCAGGTCCGACACGCCGGCGTTTGTTCGCTTCGCTGCTGCCTTCTCTCTGCGCTCTGGGCATATTCGTAGGTGTTTGAGCCCCACTTGCAGCAATTCGGTTGTTCGCTGCCGCTTGTTGTGCGAGGCGGAGTTGGGCAGCGTTGGCGACATTTGGAGCACCTCCGACAACACCGCTATTGCCGCTGACTGCCTGCAGTGGAACACCGATTGGAAGTGCTCCTCCGCCGCCGGTCACGGGTGTGTTCACACCTGTCGCTGCACCACTCCCAGTTAGCAGGCTGGGTCCCATCCAATCTGAAGGGAATTGCTCAGTCTGAGCAAGACCGCGGAGACCAACATCGAGACGTTTAATTTGGCGTTCTAGCACAATCATGGCCTTCTCCGACAGGCCGCACTTCTCCGCCTGGAGGACCTCGCAGCGGTCGTAACACTCATTGATCGTCTTCGAGAAGGCTTCCTCTTTGGGATTTTGCACGTGGCCACCGTTCAGTCGTACCCATTTCTGTAGCTGGGCATCCCGCTTATTGATTTCGTCTTTGAAAGCGGCGATCTGTAAGTCTTTGGCCTGAATCTCCTCGAATAGATGCGCGATTTCAGCGGGAATGTTGGCCACTATGCAATCCGCGTCAGCAAGCACATCAGGCAATGCAAGCTCACATTTCGTGGTAAGCCTGCGCGTTTGTGTAGCGTAGAAGGCTTACCATCATGGACAAATTGCTCAAGCACTGTCGCTGCGTCCTCGGGTGCCGCCATGCTCATATTCTTCCCGCGCACGATTGGGAGTCTCTTAGTAAAGGTGAGGCAGATGGCTGGAACATGCGTGGGAGCTCTAGTAGATCAGCTGCAATCTGTATGGCGGAGAATCTACTCTTGATGAAGGGACACGACGACAAAGAAGTGAAGATGGAAAGAGAGACGAGTGTCAGAGTCACATGCACGCTCGCTGGTGTTAAGTTGCGTCACGCTAGAACAGCGGGCGGCGATCTGCCGCCTCCCCGCAGAGCCTCTGACCTAACCCACCAAGGCCAAGTCCTCCGGACCTGCAGCACTTACATCCACTGCCAGTTCATCATCCTCCCGCAAGCATACCTTCGGCTATGACTGCACAGAGACGCCATCTTGCCTAGCAGAACAATATCACTCAGCTGACCCCTCCTTACGATCGGCCTGTGGAGAACAAATAGCCGCCACACCTCACACGATCGCCCTGTGCAGTGCAAGCATGCGAGGAAGAGCATGGCAGGCTCCTTCAGTCCCCGCGCGGACCTGCACAGCAACATAGTCCAGCAGTGGAATGGCAGCGCAACCGCCAACGGTACCCCGCGATCACGCTCCGACACGCCCGAACTCACACATCAGAATGGCGGGGACTCTCGCACATGCGGCATGGAGAGCGGCGCACCTGCCACTCCACCCATCACGGAAGAAGATGAGAAGCACTGGCGCAACCAGGAGCTGAACGCGAAGATCATGCGCAACGTCGAGGAGAACGGCATCAGCACGCCTCATGGCCACAAAGTCTCCTTTCACTACAACAGCAGAGTCGAGGACATGCATTTCGGCAAGACACATCCCATGAAGCCTTGGCGTCTAACACTCACCAAGCATCTTGTCCTTGGTCACGGTTTACACCATGCCATGAACACCTATGAGGCGGTCGCTGCTGGCAAGGACGAGATCTGCCGCTTCCACGACCCCGACTATGTGGACTTTCTTTCTAAAGTCAACCCAAAGGATTTTCAGAATTTAAGTGAACAACCAAGATTTGCGCGTGCAATACCGCCAAAACATGAAGGCGATGCCGTCGAGCTGGGTCCGTACAATCTGTCTACCAGCCCCGGAGCGGACTGCCCAGTATTTGACGGTATGTCTACTTACCTTTTTCTGTATACTGGCGCAACATTGGCAGCTACGCGACAGCTCACTTCTGGTGATGCGGACATCGCCATCAACTGGTCCGGCGGTCTGCATCATGCCCACAAGTCAGAGGCCTCCGGATTCTGTTACATCAACGATATTGTTCTCTCTATTCTTGACATGCTGCGCACTTATGCGCGGGTCTTGTACATCGATATCGATGTCCACCACGGAGACGGCGTTGAAGAAGCCTTTCAACGGCAGCCACGAGTGATGACTCTCTCATTTCATCGATACGGTCCTTATGATGAGACTGGGCACAAGTTCTTCCCAGGGACAGGCGACTTAGATGATGTCGGCTTGAAGGGGACTATCGGTGAACACTTCGCGCTAAACGTGCCTATACCGTCTGGAATCGACGACCGTGGATATAAGTTCTTATTCGAAAACGTCACACAGCGCACAATTGATGCTTATAGGCCATCCGCGATCGTTCTCCAGTGTGGTGCAGACTCGCTTGGAGGCGATCGTCTGGGTCAGTTCAATATCAACATTCGCCAGCACGGCGACTGCATTGCTTTCATAAAGAGGCAGCATTTACCTCTGCTGATCTTGGGCGGTGGCGGGTACACAGCTAGGAACGTGGCCCGAGCATGGTGTCACGAAACAGCAATACTCACAGACAATACACTACCAGAACATATACCTATGGAAATCGTTCCGCGGCCAGAAGCTTTCTTGGGTAGAGCGCATGGGGATGGCAAGATGTACCCATCTTTCGAACGACTGCACAAGAATGAATGTAAGGATGCAGATCTGGAATACATGGTAAAGAAGCTCGAAGGAGACTTGAAGTATGTCCAGCGAGCGCCATGGGTAAAAATGGATCAACTGCCCACCGAGAGTGCTATGCAGGACATCGTGGATGATGTGGATGAAGACATGAATACAAGCAAGGCCGAGCGGGACAGGAGATGGAAAGAGCGAAACCCTGCTGGGCGAGGAGAATTGAGATGATGCCGGTCCTATGACTTCACAAAGCTTGAAGATCATCTTGCTCTACATGTCCTTCGGAGATCGACGAAAATGAGATGATGAATCAATCGAGGGACACGCATGACCGTGCCTTGTACAATATCGTCGTTACCGCCGACCTCATTTCAAGCGCCTTCTTTTGGACATCTTTGGCATCATTGTCACCCCGCTGTGCCTGAGCTCTACGAGCCTGGACGTTCATGCTCACACCACCTTTCAGATCTTTGGCATGTAGACCTTGGATGGCGATCGCAAGATGAGCATCGTTGACTGGTAGACCACTAGCCCAGCAATAACCACTTTTCGTGGTGAAACTTCTGGGTGCCCATGTTCGCCATCATATGTGTTTTGTCGAAGAGCGGGACACTCAAGTGAGAGCGAGTACCGAGAGTGCCGGTACTGTTGTTTGGAGCCACGCAATCTCTCTGATGCTACGAGTAGGTATGATTATATGAGTTCCGAAGCGTGGCCGAAGAAGCCCATGAACATTGTGGTCACGACGTCATTGTCGCTGTAGATATGTACTTTGGCCTTGCGACTGCAGTGATTCGGGGGTCACGAATCAGCTCGTGCAGTAAAAATGCAGAGCATTCTTTGCCTTATTAACGACAATGGCTAGCTGACACCTCGAGGCACGAGAAGCTGCTCATTCGTGATGCCTATATATTCCTTATTCAGACTGCCGGTCCTTACGCAAATTTCATGGAGTCACTTGAAGCCTTCGATGTTGTTCTTACAGGGAATTGGAGGCCATGGAGGAAGAGCAACCTGAAGCATCACGGAGGGTCCAAGCTTCCTCATGGCGTCTCGTAGCTGCATCTCGATCCCCATACTTGGCTCTAAGAATAGGGATCACAGCTCTATCCCTGCTCTTCAACATGACTGCATTTGACAACCACGGATCGATAGCTTGTGAAGTTGTGAGGGCGTACAAGGCATAAGCAGCTAGCGGCCAGTGGTGGTGGTTGTGGTGATGGTGGTGGATGAAGAGACAGACGATAGAATGTCCATAACAACGTGGAGCATGGCAATTCAACGGTCGATCGTGGCGGCTGGCAGCAGCGAATGGCAGGTCGCAGCGTCCGCTTGCTGCTTCAAACCCAAAGCCGAGCTCCTGGGGCGTGCAGTACATACTTCTGCAGTACTGCTGCAGTACGGAGGTGGGAGGCCTGGTAGTGGCAGAAAGAAGCAACACGAGGGAGAAGCGACGACAGCAAGCCATCTGCCCAGTCGTTCGCCGACCATTGATGAAATGCTGCAGCTGCGTATTCTGCGTCTCCTGCTGGGCTATAGGGTATTATTGTAGGGTGGTCGATACATGGGTGGTCGCTGTACTGGTAGGATGCGACAAGATATCGATACTTTCAGTCTGACCACCCGCTCGTGTCGTGTCAAGCGTGGGCAAAAAACGCCTCTTCGCACTGCTCTCTGCGTGCAGACGACCTCGTTCCCGTCGCAGGCTTCTGGCGCTCCATTATTCATTCGTCTTCTCTGGCAACGCTGTTCCCTCCCGTACTGGCTGTTTCCAGCAACCGTGCCGTCACCAGAATTGCGCTGACGATGACTGGATACGCCGCGAGGAGGAATTGAGTTGCAGTCGCCCAAACACGCGCCAGGCGGGCAGTTGTACAACCACCTGCAGAGCTTCTGACCGTCTCACCAACTCCAGCGAGACCAGCACGATTTTGCTGGCGGTCGCCCTTTAGCGTCGCATCACTGCGATGCCTGGTTCCGCTTCCCAACCCTGCGACCGCAACGATCATCACACGCGCAACGACTCTTCGCAGCAGCGCTGGAGCTCCACGCGCGACCGCATCCATGTCGACGACCGCCCGAGGAATATGAGAGACATGCAGGAGCTGGACGGCACCCAACGATTCGCCCTGTACGACCGTCCAGACTGGCCACTCGGTTCTGTATCGCCCAATACAGACGATGACGACTCGAACCTTCACCAGACCGGCAAGACGACCCTGCAACATGAGCCCGCCGAAATGGAAGATGAGCTTGCAAGGCGTCCGAGCCCGGTGCTGAGCCTAGCAGAGGAAAGGGAACACCTGCCGAATAGGCTTACATTTCTGGATGAGCCGGACGTGAGCGATCTTGAGGAGGATGAGTCGGACGATGAGCAAGATAGATTCAGTCCTCCACAGCTGTCACCAGCTCGACAACACCAGAGTTTGCCAGACCTTCGCAGGGAATCACGGCGTAGCCTTACATTTCCAACGCACATAGCACATGCAGAGGTATCGCCAATCCGGGAAGAACGAGTGCCTACTCCTCCGGCCAGGCAACCTTCGAATGTCAGCCATGCGAGTCATCGGTCATTGGAACAACAGCGGGCCATAGGACAACCTGCGAACGGACATGCAGTGAATGAAGAGGATGAAGAGTACGAAGCTCGCGATACAGCCACAGCCATCTCTTTTGCATCTGCTTCCATCTCACCAGTAATGCCCCAGGACGAGTTTCAAGCGTTGAACTCTAGCCATGGAAGTGGGAGCACAGTGCACACCACACCTCCAATGGTCAATGGATCGACTTTCCGCAACTCGGTTCCGAAGCATCCTATAAACTCACCTCTGCACAGACGAACGTCTACGCGCAATCGATCGTCATGGATCAACACGGACAACACGAAGAGCCATGTCAGATATAGCTGGCAATCGCTGCAAGAGGACGAGCCCAACAAGCCACGCATACACATCATCAAGCTTGTGTCAAACACGGCTACAGCTTCAGCAGGCTTTCCAGCTGGCGAGGCATTCGGCTTCTCGATTTCGCCTGGCGGCAGGAAGATTGCTGTGTACAACAGTGCGAGACTATATGTCCTGCAGACCAATGCATTGCCAGTCGGTATCAGCCAGGACTACGCTCTCAAAAGGAAACCGCTTGCTGTGGAGCTAAATGACGAGGGAAACACCATGGCAATCCTGGCCGACGACCACACAGTCAACGTGTATGACATCGGTCTGCACCTGAAGAGGGTGCGGACGATCAAACTTGACTTTCCTACAACATGCATCGCTTTGGCACCAACAGGAGGACTTTTAGCTGCAGCGTACGAAGGCGGTGTCGAGATATTCTCTTTGGCACAGAGCGCGTTACCTACAGATCGCAGAGCTGTGAGGTCAGCGAAGATGGACCGATTGTCGTTCTCCGAGGATGGGTCGACTCTTTTGGGAACCACTACCAGGATTAACGTATCGTCGACCGTAGTCGTCAATGTGCCCGTCTTCCCAGCCGAACCAGGAGGTGTTCCAACTCATGAGGAGCTGAAAGAAGCTTGGTGCTCAGAACTACTACATCCCGAGAATGTACGGAATAGCAGCCATGCCACTTTCATGCGCGAGAATCGAAAGATCTGCAACGAACGGGTATTCGCTTGGAATGGACTCGAGGATACCTTTGGCATCCTGAATATACATGACATGCAGTACGGCAAGATCGACTTCCCAGTCGTGATCTCTCCACCACTCTCGACCTGTGGCGGTCTTGGAGCAGCAATACACAGCTGTCCAGCCATCGACGAGCATGGCGGTACTGTCGCCATGGTGGTCAACGACAGAACCGTTCGATTGTACATTGTTCCACATAAGCTTGACGAAGATGCGACGACTGTTGAAGCGCACAGCATTGACCATGAGCTTGATGAGGGCTATGGCTGCCCTTTTAGCGAAGCTAGATGGGTACATAGTCCTTCCAATCTGCCCGTACCGCTCGACAATCAGAAGCAGGTCAAAGGTCGCCTGATCGTGACAAGCCCTGGAGGTGTCGTTGAATCTGGCATCGGCGAAGAGAGCGTCGACGATATCGAGGGCGGCAGGATCATCATGTTCGATTTCGATTCCCAATTCGCTGGACAGCCTGGCCAGACCTTCAGCTTGACACTTGGCAAGAGCCCACCACAAATGCTGGAAGAGGAGCAAACGGACATTGCAGAGCAGGTGGCCCTTGTGAGGAGAAGAACAGTGAACCAGAGCAAAGGGCGGGGACTGAGCACAAGACCAGCGACTCTTGGCCGAGCGGCAACGACTTATGGTTCAAGAAGGCTTCGAGCCGCAGCGCCCACTGTCACTCCAGTCACTTCAGCACAGCGCAATCGCACGAGCATGCTCTCGATAGGCAGCATGCAATCGGATGCTGCGAGAAGTCTTCCGGATCTGATGGAGAACGGGGAGCAGGTCGACGCGTTCGAAGAGCCTTACGTTCAAGGCGCCCCAAGATCGCAAGCCTCTCTTCAGCGAGCCGCGTCAAACGTACAAAGACATCGATTCCAGACTCTCGAGGAACGACAACGTGAGCGAATCAGCGTCGATAGCCACGGAGACTTTCTTGCTCTGCCAGAGTATACTGAAGAGCCCAATGCGCCTTTGCCAAGCAGATACCGAGCACTAGCTGGGCTTGACCAGCCTGCATTGTTCAGCCCGAAGAAACCTGCTGTCGCCGTGAACGCCACAACATCGCCTGGAGCAAGTTCAAGTTCAGCATCGGCACTACCCCGAACCGCGCCGGCTGACATTGGAGAAAACTTCAGCGCCGATCAAGCATTTCAAGCGGCAAATGCTCAGCTAGTGGCAGCGCGACAGGCTGTACAAGATCACCCTGTGCCAAGCATGCCAACTGTAGACCACAGCAGAACGACTTCACCGGCACAAAGCCCGTTACCCTCACCGACTTCCATCCCGCCACGACCTACCGCCTTGAACAACGCGCAATCTGGAAGCCGAAGCTCATATCGCAACTCCATAACGCCCTCAATCAACTCTGCTCATGGTACAGCCATGTTCACTGCTGCGCAGCCACCGCTGCGGAACGTCCCCTTTGATCCACCTGGGAGACATGGGACCTTCGACTCCATGGCATCTCTGCCACGAGGTCTGCAGAGAGCATATAGCAATGCCATCTCGCCAATCGGACATGAACCGCCGCCGAATCCCATTGGAGACTGGCGAAATGTGAGCCCAATCGTCGGCAATACACCTCCAATATCCTACGCCGGATCTGTCCGCGGTGGCGGACGCGATGTGCGATCATTAGGGAATGATGTGCAGGAGGAAGGATGGGACACTATCCCTCAAGTTCCACGGACCATACCGAACTCGCCGTACGAACAGCCGAGCAACACGTATAGGTATTCGACATCCCTGCTCAATCCACCGGGCCACCGGGCGAAGGGCTCATCCTCGTCATATTCAGGAAGTGACTGGACTCCGCCGCAGTCAGCAAATGGACGCAGAATACCACTACACATGCATGCCGTTCAGAATGCTGCTTCCGCAAGTTCATCCGCGTCCCTGTTCCCTCCCAGCCAGCCGCGTGATCACGTCCCAATACGACAGCCGACTAATAAGGCCAGCTCCCAGGCACACCCAGTCACCGCTTGGCATCCGCCAGCGGCATCATCGACGCCCAACCTTACTCGGACAAGCGGTAGTATGCATCGCGGCCATTCACGGAGAAGTAGCGGCATAAGCAAGAGTGCTTTCGCCACGACGTCGAAAGCCAAACGACTCGGTTTTTTCAAGAAGAAGCGACAACACGACCCGTACGGTCCTTCAGCCAGCAATGGCAGGATGGATGGCAGCGTCATGGAGACGAAAAGCATGATGACCTGGGGTACCAAAGGCGGTTCAAAGTGCGCGATGATGTGAGCACATTTGCATTAGATATAACACCCACATTTGTTTTTGCCCATTTTGAAGTCTAGCGTTCAGCGACCAAATCTGTTTGGGTTATTCGAGGCTGTGAGAAGGATCTCTGGCGCAATGGAGATGCATGGAGGGCCATGGAGGTTTTGTTGTCCAGGAACGAGATACCCTATTGTATATACTTATCATGTCACAAGAGGATGAAGGAACGGGTTGTTGCTGAAGAGACCCGTGCCAATGACGAAAGCCAAGGACGAATTAGGTCCTAGCATATCCTCTCATTGTCAGCTCATTTGTGCGTACGAATAGATGAATATGGTGCGGTGCGCCCTCACTTGCTCATCCGACGATATATCGCATAGCTGGGAGGCACACTGGTCGAAGCTCCCTGGATTCTGATTGGTAAGTCAGGATTCCACATGCATGATGTCAAGCATCAGCAGTTCAAGGGTCCTTTCGCCTCCAAGCATCATTCACGTCTACAAGTCGGCTGCATTCTACTCTCTTTCTTTGCTTTACAATCGTCTACACTTTTCAGCAGTACAAAAGTCACAGGCCAATTCGAGACAAGCTGAATCCCAACACTAGAATCCTCACATTTGCCCTCATTGGCACCCTCATCATGGCCGGACTTTTACAGCGCCTCATGCGGCCTTTCACCACCTCCACCATGCACTTTTCCGCCGATTCCGCAGCACCGATGAACCTCCCGGACGGTATGCAGAAGGTCACAATAGCAGCAGGCTGCTTCTGGGGCGTCGAGCACATGTACCGACACGATTTCAAGGACAAGGGACTCGTTGATGCGCGAGTGGGTTACATCGGAGGCGACACCAAAGACCCGAGCTATCGTGCTGTCTGCAGTGGACGTACTGGGCGTGAGCATCACCAAATCAATCTAGCATCCGCTACAGCGTAGCAGCTGACAATGAGAGACGAGACAGATGCGGAAGCCTGCCAAATTGTCTTTGATCCCTCCAAAGTCACCTACCGCACCCTCGTCGAATACTTCTACAAGATGCATGACCCTACCACCGCGAACCGACAAGGTCCAGACACTGGCTCGCAATACCGCTCCGGGATCTTCTACCACGATGACGAACAGAAGTCTATCGCTGAAGAGGTGACGAAGAAGGCGAATGAGCAGTGGTGGAAGGGAAGCATCGTGACGGAGATTCTGCCGGCGGGCGAGTGGTGGGATGCGGAGAAGTATCATCAGCTATATCTGCAGAACAACCCGGGCGGATATGAGTGTCCCAGTCACTTTTTGAGGAAGTTCCCGCCTTTGCACTAGGCGGAAGTGGGAGTCTGGTAATATCAGTATGGACACCGATACGACTCTCTATATTTTGTTCTTTATATTCATGATGTTGTAGCAGGATACACTGCCAATAGTGGCCTGTGATTGGAGACTGCTGGTCAATCTGCAATTGAGTGGGTTGAACGCTCTATAGCTTCGCGATGCAATAGGCCGTCTGCCTTTTAACGTTCTATTGCGTTGTGATTGTTCTGTACCAATGCACCGTTTCGTGCGATGAACAAGGTTGATGTGCATTGAGGACGAGGTGATGGATCGACGGTCCATATTCGCGGGACGCGTCCACTCACGCGTTGGTTCAATTTGCTTCGTAACCTTCTCCACCCCGTCCTCAACTCTTACTGCATAACGTCTTACGCATTTCTCCTCACCACAACATCTTCCTGCCAACAAGTGCAGCCATGACAAAGCGATTGTATACGGGAGTATCTGCGGCGATTCTGCTGGCGAGCACTCCATCCAGTAGAATGATGAAAACAGCTCCGACCAACACAATTCATCGCATTCTTCAGTCTGCCAATCGAGCTTCGCGCATAGGTCCACCACGATGTCCTCGGTTACGTTACCGGCAAGCGAATGTATCCGCACGATCTTCTACATGAACATCGTCGCTTCGAGGCGTTCATCACGCTCCATTTTCTCTGCCGGCAGGTAAACGATGAGGTACATTCCAGCAACATTAGGCGCAGCGGCGTGCTTCGACACCACCTGCCCGAGTAGGAGGTACCACAGAATATGATTATGACTGGTCTCTCCGGAGATCTCATTAGGCCATCTGCTTGCTCGTACTGACTCCAAATCAGCGCTCCGCATGACTCCACCTTCCATTGCGCTGCCGGACTTACTGCCGGTCACAGCACAAGCGTGCGGCGTTCTTAACGGAAGAAGACGCATTCCATTTACCGCGAACTCGGTCTGTACACGTGGTTCACTGCACACGCGAGGCGAATGCATTGCCCAGGAGCGCCTTCGACTTGGCACAGGTGGCAACTCCATTTCCCCGCCCTTTTACCCCAAGTGCCCAGACAAATAGATCATTCCCTACGAGTTTTCGCACCACTTTGGGGTGTGCGACGGCTGCGCTGCCTTGCGATGCCAATGCTGCTATTGTTCTGCGACCATGGGTGTGTCAGGTTTGTAGCAGACAAACCGTCGAAGGCGAAGGTAAGTTGGGGTCATTTATATTCATCGCGCTTACCCCCTGTCTTCAGGAACATTGAGCTTCACATTTTTCAAAAGAGTCTTTCTTTGCCCATCGACTCTTCTAGGACTGAGAAGCGCTGGTAGCACCATGGCTGGACATCATAACGTCGATACGTATGACAAAAAGGATTACGATGTTGACCATGTCGAGAATGGCACGCTTTCAAGAGACAGGTCGCCCAGCTCCGATTGGGAGGCAGAATTCTCACCAGAGGAGCAGAAGAAGATCATGCACCGCATCGACAGAAGACTGATCATCACCGTCGGAGTCATGTACTGCATTTCCCTTATGGACAGGACGAATCTATCAGCTGCGGCCATCGCTGGAATGACAGTCGAGCTCGAGCTCTCAGTCGGCTTTAGATATGTAAGTGGCCTGCCAAATTATGGTACGATGGTTCAATACTTACGGCTCTCAGTCCATTATCACCTTGGTATTCTTCATATCGTATGTTCTGTTCCAGCCTCCGGCCACAGTGACCTGCAAGAAGATCGGACCGCGGAATTTCTTGGCCACTATAACTTTCCTATGGGGATGCGTGATGATCGGCATGGGATTTTCGGACTCGTGGACCACGCTTGCTGGACTGCGAGTGGTCCTTGGCCTGTTTGAGGCGGTAAGCATGGTTTGGACAAGGCATATGTTGCCACGAGGCTGACCATTGACAGGGATTCTTTCCTGGCTGCGTTTATCTGTTGTCGACCTGGTACCTGAGATGTAAGTACCGAAGTGCATTCCTTTGTCAATCCGGTCGTTGACGGTGGACAGATGAAATGGGCAAGCGGTATGCGTACTTTTACCTGCTTGGAATGATGGCATCGGCCGCCTCTGGTATCTTGGCATACGGTCTTATGCAAATGGACGGCCTGGCTGGCCTTACTGGATGGCGATGGATCGTGAGTAGAAAGGGCTTCTTCTGTGGCGACGAAACTGACAGGGTTTGCAGTTTATCATCGAAGGA
This sequence comes from Microcyclosporella mali, assembly GCA_002785985.1. Classification (NCBI taxonomy): domain Eukaryota; kingdom Fungi; phylum Ascomycota; class Dothideomycetes; order Mycosphaerellales; family Mycosphaerellaceae; genus Microcyclosporella; species Microcyclosporella mali. The sequence continues at coordinate 931,721 of NHNU01000007.1, forward strand.
ATCGTACGTTGAGGCATACGCGGGATCACGCATCTTCAGTACTGACAAGCTCCAGATGACCGTCCTCATCGCCATCGCAGGGTATATTCTTCTTGTTCCCTTCCCCGACGACCACCCAGAACGTTGCTGGGGCTTCTTGAATGAACGAGAAGTCGCGTTTGTCATCGCCCGCGTGGAAGCCGATCGATCAGACACCAAGACAGAACCTTTCAACTTGGTCAAATTCCTGACTCCCGCTGTTGATTTGAAGATCTGGGGATTTGCTCTTATCTTCTGCTGCATCACAACTGTGACTTACGCATTGGCGTACTTCTTGCCCATCATCCTGCGCGAGGGAATGGGATTCGACGTTGGCGCAGCGCAATGTTTGGTGACACCGCCTTATGCTTTTGCTGCTATTGTGATGTATATCACAGGCTGGCTCGGTGACAAGGTGAGCCGCGGCTACTGTCGAGACACAAAGAACACATCTGACAGGCTTCAAATCAGTACCATATTCGTGGACCTCTCCTCATATTCAACGCCACGCTCGGCATCATCGGACTGGCACTCATGGGCTGGGTCGATTCCCTGGCTGTGCGCTACTTCGGCGTCTTCCTCACGTGCGCCGGTGCCAACGCTAACATCCCGCAAGCTATGAGCTACCAGGGCAACAACATTCGAGGACAATGGAAGCGTGCGTTCTGCAGCGCCACCCTTGTGGGCTTTGGCGGGATTGGTGGAATTGCTGGCAGTCTTGTTTTCAGAACACAGGACAAGCCTGACTATTTGCCTGGTTTATGGGCTTGCATAGCGGCGTGTCTCGTCATAATTCTGACAGTCTGTGCATTGGACACCTACTTCTACTTTGCCAATGCGAAACAGGCTCGGGGAGAGCTTGCGATCGAGGGAGCAGATGTGAGTCTCATGCAGTCTGATATCTACTTGAGTGTTGCTGACAGATCGATTGCCAGGATGGTTTCCGATATACGCTTTGAGCAAAATGAGAGCTTTTGCAAAGATCGCGAAGCTCAGACGGTGTACATTCAGTGTTCCAAGCGTTAATCTCGTGGTTCTAATACCTCCGTCTATACTCTTCAGCTCCGTCAAGACACGAGTCCATTCTGTTCACGTGAAGCCCGCCACAAATGTGTACATGCTGTACGCCGGAATGTGGAATGACCTGAGTATACAGATTCTCTCGTGAGAGATAGAGAGTTCACGGATTCCATATGGGCCATTTATATGGTAAGCTATGGCTAGTTCGGGTTGTCGTTCCGAGTTTTTCGACCTCCGCATTTAGAGCTGCATGAATCATTTCGGCATTCAGAATCTCCTTTGGCAAATTTCATGAACAAGCCTATGATCTGGAATTCTCGTCTCGACGTTGTGAAATACACGGGGTATTTGTACTTCTCAACTCATGGAGTGTATAGAAGGTGGATGCTGATCTGCTCAAAGCGATATTGCGGCTGGAAAAATCACAGTGCCCTTTTACCCTCTATGTCGTCTGAGTTGCTGTTCATCCCTGGATGAACGGTAAATTCCGTGCAAATGCGGCGTCTCCATCGCCGCGACGACCACGGGGAGACCCCAGACAATGCACCTGAAGTTCCACGAGGCTGCGCTGTTAAGTTTGAGCCATTGACCAAGCCTAGTCCACAGAGTGCCGCCACACCCAAACCTATCAGAAGCTCACCTCTCTGATTGGCGGAAGAAATACTCCGGAGTGTCTTCCTCTACTCACGCGATATCTTACGAGCTTGGACAGATACTCTAGCCTTAGTGCTACGAATTTCGATTGGTGCAATCCGCATTGGTTCATGAACGTCTAGAGACCTGGCCTTCACCCTGAGCATGGCACTTAGCTTCAACGAGAGGATAAATCTATCTTGCTTGTGCTCCCTGATATGGATCTTCTTCTCCTTCCCAGACGACATTCGCCTCGAAAGTCGTAGTCCTCTGCCAATCTCTGGCATCGATCTGTTCCATCTTCCAACATGGGTCGTCTACCGAAGATCTACAACACCTACTTCGTCGCCATGGTGGCGACGATAGGGGGTATGCTTTTTGGTTTCGACATCAGCTCCATGTCCGCCATCATCGGTACGCAACAGTACAACGACTTTTTCGACAAACCCGCTGGTATTCGCCAGGGTGCCATCGGTTCCGCCCTCGCTGCTGGCTCTATCGTCGGTTCGTTCATCGCTGGCCCTGTCTCTGACTGGATGGGTCGTCGCAACTCGATTGGTTTTGCTTGTATCTTCTGGCTTGCTGGTACTGCGGTGCAGACTGGTGTCACTGGTTTCGGCACCTTGATCGTGGGAAGAATCCTCAATGGTGTTTGTGTTGGTATCACCAGCTCTCAGGTTCCGGTTTACATTGCCGAGATTGCAAGAAAAGAGAAGCGTGGATCTTTGGTTATCATCCAGCAGCTTGCTATTGGTGAGTGTCTTGGACGCAATAGGAGAAATCCAAAATACTGACTGAACTCATTAGAATGGGGTATCTTGATCATGTACTTCATTGGGTACGGATGCAAGTTCATCGACGGTCCAGCGTCCTTCCGCACAGCTTGGGGTATCCAATTCGTGCCTTGCTTGTTCCTCATCATCGGTCTACCTTTCCTGCCCGAGTCTCCTCGATGGTATGTCCAACACCATCCCGTATTGCCGCTCAGAAGTGCTAAACATAGCGCAGGCTCGCCAAGAAGGATCGCGCCGCTGAAGCCATTGAAGTGCTTGCAAGAATTCAGGCTGGAGGCAATGTTGACGACCCACTCGTCGTCGCTGAGTGGGAGGAAATCACGACGACGCTTGCAGCTGAACGTTTATCGCCCAAAGGCTGGCGCAAGTTTGTCTACAACGGCATGTGGAAGCGTACATTGGCTGGCTTCACCTGTCAGATGTGGCAACAGAACTCTGGTCAGTCATTGAACAGCCTGGTAACATGTGATATGCCGATTGCTAACGCTCTGTTTTTTTCCTCATAGGGGCCAACGTCATGACATACGTGAGTGCCATACCTTGATAATGATCGTGTACCTTGCTAACATTACTTTAGTACGTTGTATACATCTTCCAGATGGCTGGTCTCACGGGAAACATCAACCTGATTGCTTCGGGAGTGCAATATGCGCTATTCATCGTCTTCACCACCGTAATGTTCTTGTGAGTTGTATTCAAGTCAAGCTGATGATCGTGAAGGCAGCAGCTGATACAATCCTATAGCTACATCGACAAGACTGGTCGTCGACCATTGCTCGTATACGGCGCTCTCGCTATGGCGTTCTGTCATTTCGTGGTCGGCGGAGTCCTGTCAGCTGGAACTATTGTCCCTGGAGGCGTTGGCGGAAATCCCAATGTCCTCATTGAAGTCGGCGGAGCAAAGGCGAATACCGTCATCGCCTTCTGCTACCTGCTCATCATCGTCTACGCCCTCACTCTGGCTCCAGTCTGTTGGATCTATGCGGCTGAGGTCTGGTCTCTAGAGACTCGTGCTACCGGCATGGGTATCTCTGCGATTGGCAACTGGCTGGTAAGCCTTCTTCACTGCCTTCCTTCCAAAACCACAACATCACTCACTGACGCTCCACTGCAGTTCAATTTCGCCCTCGGTCTCTACATCCCTCCAGGCTTCATCAACATCAAATGGGGCATGTTCCTCGTCTTCGGTGCCATGTGCATTCTCGCTGCTATCCAGTTCTACTTCACCTACCCCGAGACCTGCAACAAGACTCTGGAAGAGATCGAGGAGATGTTCGCACCTGGTGCCCCCCCGCCATGGAAGACCAAGCCTGGCCACTCCAAGCTGGATGTCCTCATGGCTAATGCTACGGAGAAGCACCTCACCATGGCGGATGTGACCGATGGCAAGACGGCCGAGCGCCTGGGCAGTATTCACCACGAGAGTGTTGGACCCGAGAAGATGTAAAGGTGGATTGGCTGAGAGGGGTAACATTATGCTATGGACGCATGAGGCAGTACTGCATACAGGAGAAGCCTTGAGCTGAGGGTAAAATGCTCGAAGAACCTTTCGCATTGCAGATGCATATCGCGAGAGTGAAGACAATTAGACAAGAGGCCACGAGCGTTTTCCCGTCATCGCGTATTTCCTGTCCTAATTCGCGTGCGGCAGCTTGCTTTCAATACGGACTTGGCTGGCGCTTCCATGCTCGTGCCATGACGAACGAGCTGCTCAATTATTTGAAATTACAACGATCATGGCCAGCAAGGAAATTGAGTATGAAAAGCAATTGCCTTGCTCTGCTTCCGCATCGGCTCGGCGGGCATTAATGGCTCCGTCGCCCTCGTCCTCCAGCTCTTACAGTAGCTGTGGTGAGCGCCACAAATCTCCTGCGCTAGGGAAGTACCCAGATCTTCTTCAGTATCATGCTCGCAGACGATTGAGCCAACCTGCTCCGGCTTCTTGACCATGGGCGATAGAATGCTGTTGGTCTCTGTGATACAAGCGGGGGACTGACGCTCGTGCGACTAGACAGTGTCGTCCTGATAGCCCTGTTCACGACGGTCCTCTTCACATTCACTCATCTCGTCTTCCACGATGACGCGCTCGTCTTCGTCATCTCGGTGATCGGGCCTGCTGGGAATAGACTGGTCCTTGATTCTCCGATTCACGATGCACTAGGCCTACGTCTCATCGTCTTGCTTCCTTCTGATCGGATATCGTCTTATCAGAGGTTGGCGCTTACGCCACGTTCGATACTCTGCATGCTAGAATGAAATTTGAGCAGCTAGTACATCTCAGTACAGTGCAGCTCAACCGGCCAGAAATGCCCAAAGGATGGAAGGGGGTGAACATCCAGACACCGCAGATCACGATCATCTCCAGAGTGGCGCCACCACAATGCTTCAATATCTTACAATATCCTCATCAACATGACACTCATAGCCACTGCATTTCATCGGCTTTCAATTCGTCCATATCTTTCATCATAGCCTCCCAGTCCAACCAGCTATTATCGTTAGGTAAAGCAGCTTGCATGTCCGGTGGAAAGTCAAATACGGAGTCCAGTGTCGGAAGTGGCACCTGCATGCTCATGTTTATATTTGTGTTCAGACCATCGAGTGGCATGCCAGTCGTAGGATCGATGTTGACAGCCGCAGGTACCAGGCTGGGTTCGTGTGAGGAGATATTTGGGTTTGTGGTTCGAGAGCGGGGATCGGCTGGTCTCTGCGTGTCCTTTCCATCTCTGAAAGCAGCAGCTTTCGCATAAAGCTTCTCCAGCGGCCTCCAGAGCATACCATTTTTGCTGTCTGCTATCCTGGTTCCGTACCGTGACATGGCCCTATCGACGAGTGACCATGCTTCATTGGCCTGCGAAGAACCTCGTATTGAACATAGTGCCGCAAGTGCGACGGCCATGGCATGCCAAGGAACCCATGGCATTCGCCTCCATCGGCCGTAGTATGTCTCCCATAGCTGGTCAGAATGCCGCAAGATGTTCAATGCGAGCTGCAACACCCAGGGACTGTCGACAGGCGGAGGGTCAGTATTGTATTGTATCGGCCGTACAGATCGCAGCATTAGGGAATGGCAAGAAGCATTCGCAGTACCAATCATCAGGGCGTGCATTGGATTGGTAGGGTCAGCATGGCATAGAAAGCGATCGTTCATCTTCCTTTGATACTCGTACGACAATTCCAAACGTCTCTGCCATGGGAAGCTGACGTTGTCCTCGGCCATCGATATTCGCAAGGACAGCAAGGATCCCTCGTGCGTGATGAGTGCTGGAGACATATCGGTGATTTCGCCTTCGCGGTCCGGTATGAACTCAGAGTTCTCATCGAAGTCGGCATCGTTGACATTGCTGCACATTTTCCTGGTAAACGAATCCGGATGTATGGCTGGCTCGGAACCTCGATCTATGGAAGAATAGCAGTCCAGGAAGACGATGCTGTACCATGCTCGCCGTCTGATCTCTGCCATGAAAGGTGTTTCTCCAGAAAGCTCTCGATGGATATTCATAGCACGTGCTATACGAGTAACCAGACCCACCATTGACCAGGCTCTTCGACTTGGGTCGAGGACTCTTATTGCACCCTGTGACAAAATGAGTGAATACAAGAGTAAAGAATGCGGAGAAAGACTTACCACGTATGTTATGAGCGCCTGCAGAGTCGCCAGTTCATTTGTGTTCAATGGATCTGCCTGGTATAGCGCAATGTCGACCGTTCGCCGGAACTCTGTTGCCATCTGGTCCAGCGACTTTCCCCAACGGCTTTCGCATTCCTCGTCAGTCAAAGAGTTGATTCCGGCGAAGTGTACAGCAGCTTTCAGAGCCTTGTTGCAGTGCGCGTCTGGAGCACGGCCGAGGTAAGGCGCTCCATCGTCCATGAACGCTTTAAGAGATGGCGTATGAAAGAGCTTTTGTATAGGCTCGACATGCATGAAATACGATTCTAACAGGAGCTTTGATGTAGCCTCGTCCGGCTCCTGGAACACGCCTGGCATGACATAGAGGACTCCAGGAGGGCAGAAGATGAGCTCGTAGCCCTGCGTTGCGGGTTGCGTTGTATCGAGAGCATAAGGAGCCAAGTCTGACATACCGTCTGGGCTGGCGACTTCCTCATCATCGGCTTCATCGTCTTCCAGTGCCTCAGCCAAAGCTTTGACCTCTTTTGTAAGTGAAGACCAGAATGCGCCAGCAACATATTTGCTTGCCCTTCTCGTAGGAGGCGCATCTCCAACAGCGCTCGTGCTGCTTGGACTGCTGGAGTTTCGGATACCGGCGGTCTCTTGCGGTGGCAGTCCCAGATTCACCTCGTCGGAAGGGGAAGAAGCCGTGACATCGCGAGGCTGACTTCCATCTTGACCAGTACCCTCGTCGCCTTGAAAACTCTCAACCAATTTCTCTAGCTTAGCGATGCGCCGCCTCAGTTCTGCATCAGCAGCTTTGGCTCCAGTCTTGGCCCGCGGTTTGCGTGTGCTGGGGACGCACGACAGACCGCCTCGCGAGCACTGTTTGCACGGGTACGTCCGGTCACATTTGATCTTTTTTCGCTGGCACTCGCGACACGCGAGATGCAGGCCGTGCGCTGCACGCGCGGAACCATGTGGTGCCGTGGGTGGAGTATGGCTGTCGGTTGTGTCCATCATCGCATGCAGATCCGAATGCAGGTGTCCAGGCCAGGTTCGTAGGGCGCCTTAGTCACATCGAAGATTGTCGTCAAACCTGAGAGTCCTGCATCGGAGGGAATTGTTGTACATGTGTGCGTGGGTGTCTGTCCACGCTGTGGTTGTGATGTTTGGCTGCTTGGCTGGATACGGACTCATTTGCCCGACCAGTGATGAGTGTCCTGCAAGCCCAATGGCTCGCGTCTCTTTAGCTGGAGACTGTGACTGGAAGTCGTTGACGTCGCGCCGTATCATGCTTTCACTTGTCTCGGGTGGCGCTATCTATCTCGGCCGATGCCGTCCTATGGCCGCTGTGGCTGGTGAATGACTCATCCTGCTTACTTGAGACGACAGCGAGCGCGAGCCCGAAAAAGTCCGAGACCACAAGGTACATGTACCTATCACTTGGGCTATCGATGATGTTTTAATCATATTTCATAGTGATCTGAAGGAACGTCTTCGAAGGGTCGACGGTGAGAGAAATTTTCGCAGCACAACGCACAATACAGCAGAATTAGTATCTCTCATTTTGAAAATCATTCTCTGATACCAAGGTTCAGCCTGGACGACACCACGCTGAAGTCTAATGATGGCACAGAGAAGCGACAACGAGGCTGACTTGAAATGAATTGTAGGCCGTGAAAGTCCCGACCCGTCTATTTGATGCGTGTCCCGATGTAAACCCAAAAGCTCCAAGAGATGTTCGGCCTGCCGACAGTCTATATGCCGCTACCAAAGGAAGTGGAGAAGAACATCTCACATCCGTTGGTCATCGTGCCCGTAAATCCCGCATACCATGCTATCATGTCAATCATGATTTCGTGGTACTCATGCGCTCATATTTGCCCTAAATCCGATCCAGGACGTTGTTGCTCCATCTTCGCAACCTTGCTCTCCTCGAGCCCTCTCCTTCATCGTCAGATCGTGGCTCGTATGCAGGTGGTGGCGTCGAGGGACGGATAGCAGAGTCGTAAGCAGGCGGTGCATCAAAAGAGTCGACCTCTCGTCGAACATGTCTGGGTCGGCGAGGACTGTACGTGCTGGGGTCATTGTCTGTTCGTTCGTTCCTCTCTTGCTCGTCCAAGTGCCTCGCCCACAGACTCACGAACGGGGTTGATCCCGGAGACGACCTGCTCGTTACAGGTGCCGGCCTCGGTGCAGGCGATACAGGCGCAGTAGTTCTGTGTTCTCTTCGCGCATCTTCACTCTCAAGTCGAGCTTCCTCGGCCTTGTCGTATGCAGTTTGGCGATCATGAGCGTAGTCCGTATCTTCTGCGCTTGATGATCCACTACTATTGCGGCGTCGTCGCGTGATGAATTGATCGATGAATCGTTCTCGTTCTCGTCCCTCCATCACGAGAAAGCTGACCCATTCGCTCGAGCTCAACTCGTCAGGCTCGATGTCGCGCATGCGAAGTTGACTTGCAGCGAGATGTCGTCGTGCGATTGACGCAGGTCGGTTTGTGACCGCTTCGACCTGCAGAGCTCCAAATCCTCCAGTGCGAATGGCTGGCGTGTTGTACATCGCAGGTCTTCTACGTGCCGGCATGATTGCGGTGGTGTTGGTAACTTGAAAGACACTAAACGATGGGACTTGGACCTGCGCGTCAAAGATAAGAACGCTTGCGACTCCCGAGCAGTGTTGTATGGCAAAGGAGGCGAGGTCGCGTGGCCGGCACCTGTGTACCAAGAAGCTTGGAGCTTGGATGGAGACGAGAGAAATCCTACGAGAGGAGATTCCGTTTACTTCTCGCTCTCTCGGACAAGTATTCCAGCTTGGCAGCTCTGCTGAGACCTGGGCTCTGCCGACGACAGGAACCCCGCTGCTGCCGTAAGAGGACGTGAGCTCCACGTGCTGCAAGTCAAATATTTCTCCTTTCTTCCTCGCAGTCAGAGTATGCAGGGCAGACTTTGGTCCTTATCGCCGATTTCCTGCCAAGCATTCGCTGCATCAGTAGCACGTGTGAGGATGAAACGAGAAGGTAGAACGATGTTTGGTCGGAGGAGAAGAGCACAAGAGTGTGGTAGAGATAGCAAAAGTTGCAGCGGCCAAGCGACGAACAGTGATTGCTTGCTGGCTGGGGGGGCCGGCGGGGAGGGAAGTGGGGTTGCGAGCGATTTGTGGGCGAGGCTTACATCACCATGTCGATTCCGGTCTGCAAACGGGATATACTTTGTCCACTGTGGATATTGAACTTGCACTTTCACAAGGGTGCCAGGATTTAAATGCCTCGTTCCTGAATCTTCCTACCAGGCACTCTGTAAGTGTGCAGTGGGAAGTCGTCGTTCCTGTCTGTCATACCGAGTAGTAGCATGGCCGGCGAAGGCTGGCATACGTCTCCAGCCAAGCCGGACGACAAGTGGACATCCATCGGACGAATACCTGATTGAGACATCAGCACCGGAGGGGTACGTTCTTGTCGGAGCCGGAATCGTTCTAGAAGAGGCATATGGCTCTTTGGTGCTTTGACGACCGGACCACTTGCCGCTATAGACTTGCGGCGTTTGCTAAAGTCTTGCCAACGGGCCATCGCTACGCACGACGCCCAGACATGCCTTTGTGATGCCCTTCACATTATTACAGCCTGTCAGCTGCATACAACGTTTGAACTCCGCGTGCAATATCTCAATCATGAGCTCGACTCCCTTCCCGCCATCGTACGCCAGCCCCCAGAGTGCTGGACGTCCGACCCAGCAGTACTCTGCGCCTAAAGCGAGCGCTTTGAAGATATCTGTTCCACTACGGATGCCGCCATCGACATGGATTCGTATACGACCAGCGGCTGCAGCAACACACTCTGGCAGAGCATCAATACTGGCCGCAACTCCGTCGAGCTGCCGGCCACCTATAATGTTTGGTTAGTGACTTGCGTCTCAATATATTCTTCGGAAAAAAGGCCATACCATGATTGCTCACAATGATCCCATCGCAACCCGTCTCAATTGCCAGCAAGGTATCCTCCGCAGTAAGCACTCCTTTAATCCAGATCTCCATTCTCGTCACCGACCTCAACCAAGGGATTTCGCGACTCCAATCATGCGAATCGTCGTTGAAAGCCATGAAACCGTCATCATGGCTCGTCTCTCGGATCTGTTTGGAGCTTCTCTCCATGTTCGGAAAGTCTAGACCTGCCGGAGTGCGGAAATCGTTGCGCCATTCGTTGTACCGTACTCCGAGCACAGGCGAGTCCGCCGTCAGAAAGATGGCCTTGCAGCCTCGCATTTCAGCTTCTCGAATCATGCGAAGTTGGAGCGCCCGATCTTTCATGGTGTACATCTGCATTGCGTGGTCGATCAAAGCGACGTCAAGGCCTGCTTCGCGGATATCCTTGGCGGAATAGTTGGCGAAAGATGATATACCCATGTTGATGCCCTTCCTGGCGGCTGCTCGCGATGTCGCAAGCTCTCCGTCAGGATGCGCTGCGGCGTGCATACCCGCGGGAGAAATGCCCAACGGGAATGAGACATCTCGGTTCCAGAGACTGGTTGAGGTGCTGGCCTTCGAAACATTGCGTAGAACCCGAGGACGAATCCGGTATTTGTTGTAAGCTGTCGAGTTCTCATGAATGGTGATCTGATCAGTCGATCCCGAATTGTAAAACTCTGTGATCAGTCTTAGTGACGCACCCATACGCCTTTCAGTCAGTTACTCGCCTCGTATATGCTTTGGCATCTTCGTCGATGCCGCGTCCTGAAGGTCTTGGATACAGAGGATCTTGCTTGCACCATCACTGACAGGGACAGGCACTGGCTGTCCTGCCATGTTCTCTGAATTTCGAAATCGCTTATTGGGTCTGATGTCCTGCGAGGATTCTTCGAACGGTGAGCGTGCACCGGGTCACCTTTATCCCACATTCTTCTGGAAGACGAAAACATGTAGGGCGTGTCCAGCTCCGAGTGGAGCTCTCCATAGCTCCGCCTGTCAAGCTGCTTGCCCGAAAACTTACCGTAGGTTCGGTCGCACACCTCCTGCTGACCTTCAACACAATCCCCTTCATCGTAGTAAGTAGCTGAAAGCCAATCAAGTGGAATGCGGTGATGGCTGCGATCAAAGGATGGAGATATGGCGAGTTTGTAGCACAACACAAGTAGAAACGTTGTGAATCTCTAGTGTCGTGCTCCGTACCTCGCCCGTCACACAGGTTTGGATAAGAAGCACAAAGCCTCGTGCGTCCGGCTGATTCAATACTCTGACAGCGTCTAACCCACAAATGTCTGCTGGGGGGGCTGAAGTGCAGTTCCATATATAGTCTTACAAAAATATCGAATTGCAGGCCAACCGGGATGAAATCAGACGATCATCGGCTCCAATGCCGTGTTAGGGGTGGTCGAATAGGCAAGCACAGCCAATCACAAGCTTTACATGTCGGATGATGCATGGATACTGGATGCAGCTAGGTTCATCTCAGCCACCAGCACCACGAGCCTCGGACGGCACCCAACCCGTCATCCGGAAGCTTGTTGAGCAAAGATTAACTAGCCAATATGGGCCGCGAGCTGATCAGGAGGCGTGAGCATCTTCTTCCAAAGCAAGAGAAACAACACGACCCATCGTTGCCAAACGAAATCATCTTCTTCACCCCGGGACGTGATCCTCAAAAGAAGCCGGTCACTGCATAAACCACCGACACCATGGCGAAGTACACCTACCCATTGCTCACGCCCTCAAGAGGCTGTTTCACTAACAATTCTACAGACCAGTCCACCCAGCATTTGTGCATTTCCCCATTGCCTTCTTGATGCTGGCCTTCGGCATGGACATTGCCAACGCTCTCCGCACCAGCCTGCCCTCGACTATCTCCTCACAGCTCCTCGCCTCCAACGACATGACCCGCGGCAGCTACTACCTCCTCTCGATCGCCCTCATCACCGCAGTGCCCGCCATCATGACCGGCGGAGTCGAGGCCATGAAGATGATCCAGAAGCAAGGAATGTACGACCAGGACGGCAACGTGAAGGACAAGGTCAAGGCCACAATCGCACACGCGGTCATGAACGACATTGTCGTTGCTGGTAGCACGTACATCTGGTACCAGAGACGTGCTGCAGCCACAACGACCCTGGCTGGCAAGGTTCCCGGCACCGCCGCTGCTGCCTACGCGCCTGAGACTTGGATGGTTGTTGCACAGGCTGTGCTTCTGGCTCTCACCGGCATGGCTTCGAACGTCGGAGGTGTTCTCACCTACAACTTCGGCGTCGGTATGACCATTGGCAAAGAAAAGCCTATCGTGCCAGGCCCCAAGAAGATCATCTGAGTGAATGTCAGAGGGCTAGACACATCATCTCGCGGCTTCGAGCGTGTCAGAGCGGCCTGTGCAATGGTCAATGGCCAGAGGATAACGTAGGTAGACCACAGAATCGAAGGATCATACGCGATTATGAAAGTACTGCCGTCACTTTCAAGTGTTCTTACATGCATTGTCCTCTCTACCTGCTCGGAAACTTCACCAGATAACCCACAGCTTACCCAGCGGAAAAGGCGTGACCCGAATGGTCACCCCGAGCTCGATAGAGTGGTCTGTGCAACAATGATTACGGGTAGTGAAGTACAGCAGCAGATTTGAAGCAAAGCGAACAGGTATTTGCGTATTACGCTTTCGAAGCTGCTTACCAAAGCTTATAGCTTCGCTTCATTTGCTAGTGCTTCTTCTCTCGAGATGACAGCTACTCTCCTTGGTCCTTCTTTGCGAAATTCCACCAGCACGCACTGCTCAGTCAGACCTGCTCTTCCGGTCTTCTGCGCGGCAGGCTCTGGTCCAGGATGATTCAGACCAAGCACCGACCTCCCATCCTCTCGCTTCTTTCCATCGCGTGCAGGTAAAACAGTAGGCGAGATGCATTTCTCCGTCCAAGGCGGTGTTCCCGTCTTCACAAAGTCCAGCAGTCGTTTCCTTCTGCTTTCCAGTTCTTCCCTCGAAATCGCGTCCCTTGAAATGGAAGCGTAGTCGGTTGGTGCCTTCAAGTCGTCCAAAAATTGAGCTACTTGATGCAGCAAGAAGAACTGCGGCGGGAACATGATAATCCTCCCCTCCTGCGCCAATCGACACCAAGCACTCGCGGGGAGAAACCTCGCCGTCGTGTGCTCCTTGCCACCATCAGTCGTAGGCGTCGGAATCCGCACTTCTTCCTCACTTTCGGCCTGCTGTCCAGACAAAGGTGTCGAAGCGAGCGTGGGCAGAAAGTACAGATACATCTGCGTCGTGAACCTCTTGGGCACATTTGTCGGCGTGACCCAGCGAGTGAACGGAACCAAGCCTTGGAGATCGGCTCGTCCTCCCTTCCCTGCCAGCCATTTCTCGAACGGCACTTCACTGCCATGAACTATTCTCCGACCCTCTTCGCGCTCTGCTTCGGCGACTTCGATCAACCTCCCGAATCCATTATTCCTCGCAAGCAAAATCCCGGATTCCTCAAACGTCTCTCGTATCGCGGCTTTCCTGTAGACATCACTATCCACATGCCTTCCAGGATGATCAGGTTCCGGAGCCCGACCGTCATGGAATTCGGATACATTACCGCCTGGGAAGACGTGCGCGGATGGGAAAGATGAAGACTGCCTCACTCTTTGCAGCAGTAGGACCTGATTCTGGGGAGAGATGACGAGGACACTCGCACTCGGCCGGGGCACCGCGGGGGCCTTTTTCTCCTTGTTATCGGACATGGTCTTGAAGCCGTTGGACTCAATTTGTTTGCGTAATTCTTCGTTGTGGTCTTGAAGATCCTGCGCGATTCTGGAGGTGGAGTCCTGGTGGTGACAAGAGACAGTTAAGTTCCGCAGAGAACTCGGAAGCCGCAGGAGCTGTCTGAGCGATAGTGTTGCGCGTGTGAAGGTTGATGAGGGAATGTTTGTCGACATGTCCGTGGCGAATCGTGATGGTTCCAAGCGTGAATGTCGACCGCGGAAGTTTTGTGTGGGGGAGGTCGCTGAGCCGAGGGATGAGATGTGACTAGTGAAATGAGGAAGTGACAAAATGAATTCTTTCTGCTTCTCAACCAAGCTGCCAACTTTTCTGGATAGATTGGTGTTCCAAAATACGATTGATCCAAAGACTGCTGAGTTGTAAATTACCAATCAAGAAGCAGATCCAAGGATGTACAAGGTCAATGCCATCGGAAACACGCCTCGCTATGCAACACTATGCTGATGAAAAGCAGAACTGCAGACGACTGTCTCAATGATAGCCACCTGCACTGCCCATACTCCCAAAGCTCTGCCCGAGATTGCTGCTGTATCGCCGACTGATACCTTGGTCGCCCATGCCGATAGGGTTGGAGATCTTTCTCATGATGCGCCTCGAATTCCTCCTACTCAAAGCAGGCTCTTGAGCATCAGTTTGCTCGATCCCAGAAGCCGTCCTCTTCGGAATTCTGCCCGCTGTTTGGGCGGACTCTCCATCGTCAGAGAAGACATTTGAAGAAGCGTTCGTATTGGTCCTGCTGAGTGGCGCGAGACCACCGTAGGCATGCTCTTCGTGCTCTTCTTCTTCCACAGTAGGCCGCGGCAGTAAAGGTCCTGCCTTGCCCATCGCTTCAGCTTCGCCCTCGATAGCTGTGGCTTGGATTTCGTCTTCTTCCAAAAACTCCTCCTCATCACTGATCTCATCGTCTCCGCCGAACCCATCGCCTTCCACCAACCAGAACACAGGCACAAGCGAGATTAAAGCGACCGCAGCCAAAAACCACCATGAAGCAATGATGTAGCCTTTCTTGACACCAGCCGAGAATATCGCGCCTGCCATGGCTGGTCCTGCTGCGCGTCCGACGGCTGATACCGACGTTGCAATGCCATTGAGCGTTCCAAGCGTACGCAGACTGGACGCGCTGTTCGTCAGCAAGATCGTGCTGCACGGAAACGCGAAGATCCCACAAAGACACTTGAGGGTCATGACCGCGAACATGCAGCCGACTTGTGACTTCGTTGTCGGTAGCAGAGAAGTGAATGGCGTGATGAGATAGATGATAGGGAATCCCACTGCCACGACCTTGAGGCAGAAGAGGACACCGAACTTCCTTGCAAGAGGAGGGAAAACGAAAAATTGAACGACCATACCAAAGATCCCATAACCAGTGCTCATCAGGCCAATTTGGAAGTGATTCAGACCAAAACCACCAGCAAATCTGAGAGGTGGCGTGTATGGTGTCGCTCCGTCGTATCCGATCTGGGGATACTGCAGAAATACTGGTATGAGCTGGTCGAAGGCTATGGAGTGCATGGCGAGACCAGTGTATACGATCAAGTTGATTATTGCTTGCCTGTTGAGCACTTCTTTCCAGCTTGGTGGAGCAATTTTTGGTTTGGTCTCCATTGCCAAGCTGTCTTCCTCATCATCTGTGCGGAGTCTCTTCAACAGAGGGTCTGTTTCACCATTGGCGTGAACATCCGCTTTAGCGTTGCGAAGATGGAGCGCTGACCCAATGGTCAGTATACAACTTGTAGCCATCTTTTGGAGCTTTCGCCCGAGCAACAATCCGTAGTCTCTACGGCTCTTGGCGGTCTCCAACGTCTCCTCGAGAAAGAGGAGACCCACCGTGATTCCTATCGCAAAGAAGCATGCCGAGACAATGTTTGGCAGCGCGTACGGAAACATCTCGAGCAGGCTGGAGTGGGCTCGTTGCTCATCTGGTTTGACATTAAAAGGATTTGCGAGGGCTCCGCCTATCGTTGGACCGAAGATACTTCCCACATTCCACACGAGCGGCATCAACGAGAAGGCTCTGGGCTGTAGCTCCTTGAATGGCACCATTTCCGCCACAGTGGTTCGTATGATTCCGACGTTGCCATTACCAGCTCCTGCCAAGGCTCTTGCAATGATTGCCATTGGTAGACTCTTGCTGAAACCCCACAGCAGACTGGTAATCATGGTGCTCGTCAGTCCAAGGAGGATCGCTGGTTTTCTGCCGTACTTGTCTGAGAATCGCCCCCATGGTATACCAAAGCAGGCCTGAAACAGGCTGAAGCAAGCGGCACATATGCCAGCCCATTTGCCAACCTCATTCTGTGGCACTCCAAAGGACTCTACCATTTCTGGGAGATATGGGTAGAGCGAAGTGCTCGCAAGTGGCTCGGCGAAGCGACATATTGCTGTGCCAAGTGATTAGTATCCATCTACAGCATCAGACGATTGGTGGCGGTGTACGAGGAGCATGTAAAGCTGCCTGAAAGCGATGTCAAACGGCTTTTTTGATCGGCAATATGGGGTGCATAAGAGCCCGCTGGCGCACCATAGACGCCAGCGCCGAACAGAAGCAAATGCAACGCTGCCAAGCCTTGTAAGCACGATGTGAGAAAGCACTTACCAAGTATTGAAAGCTGCTGTACCGGCAGCTTCCTCTCACGATGCCTGGTCATGCTAGCTTTGGGCGTGTGGCTGTGATGTCGTGGTGGAAATGCAGCACGTAGAACGGCAGAAGGTAGAGCTAAGCAACATCCGTCGCCAGACCACCACAATAAAAGTTGCACGCATCGCAAGCGCTTCGGTGTCTGTCTTAAAAGTGATCGCGTGGACGGCGGCAGTGTGACGGCCTCTTCGGCCGGTCGCGCCGTTGTCGCTGCTGTCCCATGTTCTTCGGCCAACCTAAAAGGAGATAAGCTCATGCCCGTGCGCCACTTCCGACTTCACTCCATTCACTTCTCTCAAGTGAATGATCGCGCTTTCACATGGTCCATCGAGTTCATCACCGTCGCTCTCTCGTACAGTAGAGCCTGTCAGGTCTGCCTGACTGCTCGGTGGCCTAGTCTCGACAGCTGATGGCCGCGCGGAAACTCTCCTTCGTAGTGTATGGACGCTTCGGGGATTCCGACGGCAGGGAAAGGTAAATATCAAGCTGCAGTCGCCATGAAAATCCAGCTTCCGCATAGCACGTGTAGTAATCGAGAAGGAAGGTGTAGATGACAGCGATGGTCGATTGCAGCACGTTTACGGTTCGTCGGATGCTTCAGCTGACTTTTACAATCCTTCCCCGTCATCGCTATCAACCGTGCAGGCCAGACACACTGCCATTGATATTGTTGACGAGCTCGCAATGTGTTCCAATGTGGCCTCACTGCGCGCGCTTCTCTCATGTGCTCTTCTTGTGCTTGGTCTGAAGTCGAGATCATTGTCGGCAAGCTCTGCCAAGGTCTCTGTACGTCCAGGGCACAGCACACTCCGCCATGCCGGGGTGGCAGACACCTTGTATGCTGTCGTAAGAGATAAAGGAGGGCGTCGACTGATTTTTATATGGCGATGTCGCGAAGGCGCCAAGTGGGACGACTTGCATCGTTAGCAGAGACATACGACGTTTACGTCAAGGAAAGGACAAAACTTGCCTTGCCTTCGATATTTTCCCTCTTTTCACTGGTCTTTGATCTCGCACTGCTTAGGATAGGTTCTACTGCTGTCTATTGTGTATGTACTTGCGTGGCAGTACTCTCAGTGTTTTGTGAGCGCCAAAGCTTTGCGTTTGCCGAAGTGCCGCCTTCTAGATCACAAACGATCACTGCGGAACCTGATCGTCTTTGGACACAGCCTTCCCTACGCCTAAGATGATGGCGTAATGTGTTCAGGGCCAAAATACTCTGGAAGACTTGCCCTAATGCCCTTGCCTGGCGAGTCAAGTGGCATGAATAGGGTCTGTTATGACACTACCCAGCTGTAGGAACGCGAACCTCTCGCGCTAATCTCGTAGTTATTGTGAGCAGAATCTACGTCAGTCCTCACCCGTGTTTAGTCTTAGCTTGGCTCACGCTGAGTGCGTCCTCCAGCCTGCTAGTTTCTGCTTTCTGCACTCACCAAACAAGTTCTTCACCCACCTCCAACATCACCAATTTCCACCGCACGCTGCTCAAGCTGCTCTCACATCATCAACGGATGTTACTGACACTGCTCCAGCAGGTTTTGTGACGCCGCTGGCACATACGGTAGCTGAAGAACGTCGTCACACCCACGGCGGTGACCCAACAAGCACCCCAGCGGCGGCTGCACATACATGGTAAGGCTCATCTCCACATTCCACACCTTCTGATGCATGATGAACACCACTCAACTCTGTTGGGCTGAAAAGATAGTTGAGGAAACCCAAGATCGCTCCAAGCACTTGCGGTTACAGTGACAACTATCATTTGATCTAATGAGAAAGAGACGCTCTGCCTGACCGCAGCCTGATCAACACGAGTACTTTACGTCTAATTGATAGCGAGTTCTGCTAATCGTCGTCTCACAATCAGGTCAATTTCCACACCCATCGCCTCAGCAAGGGCCACCTCCGCTGCAGCAACTCAAGCAAGAAAGAACAAGGCCACTTCACAAGCCACAAGGTACGCGGTACCATTCGTGCCCTCCATCAATTCCAGTACGGTACGACGAGCACTGCGCGCGGATAACAGTGAGACAAGATACCACGAGCTCACGACGACCTCGAGATGGCCTTTCCTGCATCCTGACTGTCGATACCTGCTTTTGCTGCGGCCAGGTGTGGTGCCTATTGACACTCGCTGATGAGTATCGTCTGAGCCTCTCTATCGCTCATTTGAAGGTCAGTAAAGCTATTGTGTGTTTCTTGCTCTACACTCATCGCAATGATGACCATCAATGTGCGCAAGTACAGACTGATATGATGACACAGCACAAGCGAGACCTTCTTCCTGATGCCACGATATCTTCCCTTTCACTTGCACGTACCTCTTATTGGCCACAACTAATACTGGCCGGCAGGGTTCCATGTTCATTGGCTTTGTCTCGCGCGACAGACCCGTTTCTTCTCAGGTATGTCACCATTTCCAACTCCTCTACCATCAGATGATGATTTCACTTCTTGTTCTTCTCGAAGACCAGACTGCCCTCTACTGAGCTCAATGCTTTGAGAGACCTTATTGATTTTACTGATCACCGCGGACTCCGCACCGAGCCCATCCAAGTCAAGACGATTGCAAACGACTCACGGCTTGTTCTCAGGAATGAAGTACTGCATCTCGAGCGGCAAAGGGTATCCCACTCGATCCTTCCCTTACCCAATTCCACGACGATGGCTCAAGTACCTGCCTGCTCCAGTCAGCAATCACCGACACTGCCAATTTGTCTGACCACAAATAACATGCTATGCAACGTCGCAATCAAGAGTTGATGTCCCTGGGTGGCAGGGAAACACATCGGTAAGTTTTTCTGGCAGCGTACTCGATACCTTGTGATGAACATCAGCAATCGAGCTACCGTCCTGAGCTTCACAGCTCCGGTATGGACGGTGGCTATGGAGACTGCTCATTCCAATCTGAAGTCTATCCCTCTATTTCTGTTTTCCAACTACTGTGAGCCCAAGACTTACGCTGACATACCGACAGACAGACTGCCTGTGCGCCTACCATCCTTGCCAGTGACTCAAGCCCCAGGTAAGCGTTACCTCCTGCGCACTCACCTCCTCAGCCGCGATGATGGCATATCTACTACACATAAATGTCGTAGCCAAGTTGCCTCCTGGTTGCGCCTCTGATGTCTGGAATCATTGGACCCAGCCGCTGGCAGGCACTGACGACTCAATAATGCTAAAAGTATACTGTCAAGAACAATCTGAGCGGCACCTGATCCTTCTCAATGCTTCGAAAGCTTTCCAATTGCAGACTGCACACTGACGAAGTCACAGGCGTTCCATCGATCGCAATGGTCAACACGCTGTACAGGCTTACTCCGACAATTGGCCACAGCTCGAGTCCAGAACTTACTTCATTGTGGCAGAATATTCTCTGACCGCGTTGGCTTCGAAGCGTCGCTCCATTCCTGTTTCAGTGATGATCTTTCTCCCGCCACGTTCCACTCCGGGGAAGAGCTATAATTTCCTCTTCCTTCGGGATGAGGGTTGCTAGGGCTTCAGATCTGAGAAACACCGCTAGCCATGTCAGCCTTCTTCAAAGGAGAGCTGGACGTGATTGCAAATTGGAGCAAGATCATAATGCGGTGTGTAAGCAAGGGGACGCACTTCCGTGGCGTTGTCTCAATGAACTGCCGCGACAATTTCTAGTCAAACTTCGCTAGAAGTCTTTGGAATCTCGTCGTCCTTGGAAAATGCTACAATTAATGGAACGTCTCCTTTCACAGGTCCGTTAGACGATCATGATCACTCACGGCACTTCGCATCATGGTTCATTCTGCAATTTGCCTGAAGGTGGAAGCTTCGACTGAAAGAGGCCACACCTGACAGACGCGTCTCTCCATTCTACTTCGGAAAGGGAGGAGTCTTGCTGACCAGTGATCTACTCGCGATAGCACTCCTATTGCATAGAGCGATGCTGGTGATCATATCCGACACCTTGTACAGGGCTTGCTCTGCTGATCGCCAAAACGTGGGAGCTTTAGGATGACTGACGATGGAAAATCAGGACTGAGATACTCGCAGAATCATAGCGCTCGTACCAATCAGCTTCTATTACGAGCATGAATCACTAAAGTTTGCATCTCCACTGCTGATCATGGTTCGAGATCACAGACATACTCGCATACCGTGCGCGAGACGTACGCTGGGTCTTCAGACACAAATTGTGGCCAAGCGACGAGAGTCATCACGCGAGGCCAAGACAAGGCCGCTATAGAGCAATGGCTAAAATTGGTATCATGGACGCAATGTCATCGTTCACGCGTATACAGAGGTTGCCTTACTGAAGTCAAGGATATGACTTTTCGCGAAGCAAAGGCTCAGAGGTGATTGACGACGGTACTCATGTCGCCAGCAGTCTCCGAATTAGCGAGGCTTTCTAATGTATGTCAATATCTTGCAACGAGACTTCCTGGGCGCATGTCTCCTACAGCTCGCGGAGCTGCTATGTACATCGGCCAAAATTGTTGTTGTTCAGTGAGTGTGCTTAACATGGTGTGGCTTTTACGAGCCTAGATACGTTCTCTCATTGTTCATAGCGGCGAGGACGTCCCTGGAGTCGCAATGGTACAAGCACGCGATGGAGAACGGGATGACCTCCATGGCTGGGGGCAAGGACGAAAGTGGCCTCAACTTTCGAAGTATAGATACTCAAGTACTGTGCCAATTACTGGCGCACATGTGTGCTTCTAGTGGAGTGAAGCCGAGAGATTTGGCCAGCGAGCTAGGCCTGCTGAAGAGCGTCGTGGTTGGCGAGATGATGGCGACAAAAACCGGGTACGAGGAGGATACAGTATAGCGAGGGCGAGGCTGCGTTTCGGGGAATGTCTGATTGGGCAATCAGTGAATTCAGATCGTTGTAATTAGTGAGTTCAGTTTGTTGCATTGCCAGTCAGTAAATGTCAGGTGAAGCTGGAAGCATGGAGAAGTGCGGCGGTGGCACTGGCGGACTATCAAGCCTTTCATACAGTAATAAGTGGTGTGGCCCCTGGAAGCGTGATGAGTAGCTCTTTCTTTCCGTGCTTTTGTTTTACACCAGTCAACAAACGGCGGACGCTTCTTCGACTTTCCCCTTCATCCTTCACTCCTCCGCCTTCAATAAACAATATCAACAACCGCCATCACGGACTCGTTACCGTCTGACGAAGGCTCACTGTCCCTCCTCCGAACTACGCTTACATCGCTTTGACATGCGTTCGATGTATGAGACTCCCTCCAGATCATGCTGCGTGTCACAATCACTGCTGTCGCGCGGTGAAAGATGAGACTGGCAATCACAACCTGAGCAAAACACGGCATCGTTCAGGACGAATGCTCATATGG
Source organism: Microcyclosporella mali (assembly GCA_002785985.1). Classification (NCBI taxonomy): domain Eukaryota; kingdom Fungi; phylum Ascomycota; class Dothideomycetes; order Mycosphaerellales; family Mycosphaerellaceae; genus Microcyclosporella; species Microcyclosporella mali. Next base: position 953,501 of record NHNU01000007.1, read on the forward strand.
TTCCTACAGGCTGCATCAATCCTAAACATCACTCTCCATCCCTGGCCGAGCGACCACTCAGCACTTCAGCACTTCTGTGACGTGATCGAAGCAACAGCGACAGCAATCACCGCCTACAGCCGAGCTCCCTACACTCACCTCTGCCATACTGGTATCTTCGCCTTCCGGGATAAAGATGCCTCGTTTGACCCCAGCCGCAGCACTTGCAGCAGCAGGCAGTTGGAAGAGCACGGACGGCGACACCAATACCATTGGCATCAAACTCACCTGATCGGATGCTTGCCCGAACACGGCCAGCATACCAGTATCGAACTCCATGACGAGAGGTTGATTTACCCGTATGTGTACCACCTTGTCTTGACTTCGGACTACCCATTGATCACCATTGACATCTTCTAAAGCAATTGTAGGCAGCTCACGGACCGTATCACTCGAGGACAACCACACGGCTGCTCTGGCGCCATGTTGGCCTTGACGACTGACAATCCAACCCTACAGACATCGCACCAATGCTATCAGCGCCACTTGCAGCGCAATCGCTGCGCCCATCTACCATTCTATAAGCTCAAGATCGTCTGTAGCGATGGCCTTGGTGAGTGCAGAAGCTGTACACTCGTACAACAAGACTCTAGCATACTTCGGGCGGCAGACGCAAGCCAGCGACTCTTGGACCATCATTCCCAAAAGCAAGTGTCGACCCAGAAAGAGCGTAGGAACGTGGACGCGGAAGCAGCGCGGCTGCGAGCACAGGTCTAGGCCCGACGACGATCTGGGTATATGCGATGAGTCTTGAGACAGGGTCACGACCAGCGCTTCGACAATACAGCAGCTTGATCGCAGCATTCCAGACGAGATACAAGAACTAACAACATGTTTCAATGAACAAGGACCATGACAGCAACCGTGATGTCCCCCGCATGGCTGCAACGTAACGACGACAACAGAGCAGCTGTCAAAGCAAAATTGGGAAGGTTCGCTTTCCACCTCTTCCGCGACACAAAGGGACTTCTAGACCGTTCGGCGACATGTTTGATCAAGCCAGACTGGAGGTTCGTCGACAGTTCGCAAGACCAGATCATGTGTGACAACATCCGAAACACCAGCTACAGCAGCGATCAGAAAGACGTCGGCTTGATGAGTCACCCATCTGCCCATGCAGCAATACTGATCAATACAGGCTCTGCCGACTTAAGGGCCGTGAATCGCGCCGACCCATTTCCAACGCGCCAGCATACATTTTCTTCCGACTTCGAACAATCAACTTCTCGCTTTCCACTGTGTTTCAGATTTGGGATTGCTACTGGTGTCGTATGTGTCACGACAGAAGAACAAAAGCGGAGACCATCAGATTGCTCGACATCTGTCCTATAGAGACTTTCTCGCTCTACCACACGACTTCTCTTGAGACTACAATCGCCTGAGGTCTGCGTCCTGAGTATGACGTTAAAATGCTTCCGGGAGAAAGGAAGAGGTGACAATTCCTGGGACTCGTCAGGCTCCTCCCGGCTTTCGCTTCCTCGCGTCTCGACACGACGTTAAACTGCTATTCATGCCATTGCAGTCCGCCCGCCAACGCGTCAGACTGCTTTATATGCCACGGGTGACAGGTATGCTCGTCGCCCTGGCGGCAAGCCAATGTCCGTCGCTCGTTCCCGTTGTCGGGTCCGGGGGACAGACTGGCGAAGGTCAAGGATGGAATCATGGGCCCTAGGCGGCAAACCGTTGTCATGGGCTTGCCGCTCCGGGCCCTCCTACAGATGTCTGGGACAACTCTTCCAGTACACTGTTCTCGGCTTTGCTTGCATCGAGGCCATGGGTCTCTTCGACCTCACAACTAGGCAGCGTCGAGGTGTAGACGACGACTTCGTAAGATGGCCAGCACTATCAGTACAGTGCGGCAGACTACCGCCACTCTGCAAAGCTGGAAGCGAGCCAAGCGTCCGTACTTACGGCTGAGGCTGACCCACCGCCAGTCCGGCCAGTGGGAAGCACGCCATTGACTTTGGTCAGTGGGGTCACTTCTCCACGGGCGGACAGGCCTCGATCAACCAGCGAGTCTCCTTCTAAGAACAAGCTAGCGCTAAAGGCGACGTGGATGACGCCCTCACTTTCACCGCCTGCAATTCCGCCCAAGTCAGCAGTCAGGACAGCCACTTCTGTTGAGGGGACTCCGCAGCTCCCAGTCGCTGGCTTCAATGAGACTTACAAGGATCTACTGTGAAAGTAGAGACAAGAGTGGCAGGTAATATCGAGCTGAGCGATTGATCAGAGCCGGAAAGGCTTTGTGGTTCGGCTGTATTCGATGGGAATTGATGAGGCGAGCTGAGATTGAGGATGAAGTTTCCATCACTTCCTCGAGCGCATCGATTGCCTCCAAAAGCAGGATTTTGACAAGCTACACATAGAGTGGTGGCGAACATTCAAGGCCCATGCCTGCCTATAACGAGCGGTGCCACCAACGGCATTCAGGCCAAAGATCGAGCGACTCTGGTCTTGCGAAGTGACTGGAGCGCCCACAGTCCAGTCCAACGGATTGCAGGAGTCGATCTGCCGCTCTCCTCCAAGCTCGGCAATCGTGAGAGGACGGTCAAGAGGTACACGGTCACTGTTGAGCCTGTACATGAATAAGTAGGGACACAGATGTACAGTGACTAGCAGCTGAGACTTATCAGTCACATATTGGATCGGTACGCAGTCTTTGAAGATTGAGAGTTGCGAGTTCACTGCTGGAATAGACAACCCGTCTGACAGAGAGAATGTCAAGTGCGGTACTCAAGTCTACAGCGGGTCAGATACCTTGTCCATATGATTTGACGAAAACGCTTGAAGCCGATTTGGCAGACGTCCCTTGTGAGTGATCGTAGTGTCTCTAAAAGCCTTGAGGCAGGATTCTTGGTTGTCTTCCACGTCCTTACCTGCCTTCCGAACCCGGTCTGCTCCGGTACAGACTTGAACATGCCGTCCGCATCTGGAAACCCACGTGCTGTACTGCAGAGACCAGATTGATAAAAAGGGTTGGGAGTTACTCGAGCAGGCGGACTTGACCAGGCTTAAAATACTCAGAGCCGCGATCTCTGAGCCGGCGAAGCATAACGCATCATCAGACCGAGAAGAACTACCTTACCGCTCTCGTGCTTCTCGCCAAGGACCCATTGTTGGGAGTTGCTGACTTTGCGACTTCTCAGTACCGTTCGCGGATGAAGAATGATCATAGTACCGCAGCATATACGGTCGTAAAGGTAGGGCCACGTTACAAATTCGACGAGTCTTCTGTCCTCTACAAGTAATGATCGCATTGCGCCTCGCGTGAGCCTCAAAATTCTCTCCACGAAGTCGCGAATCATATGCTCTCGAGCTCTTGTCAGAATTGGTCTTCATGGGTCTCGTGATACTTTTCGCCTCCAGATCCATAATCAGTGTTCACCGAACCCGCATCGCTGTCCTTACGGCAGCCAGAAGTAGTCTTTGTAAGGTGCGTATCAGTATCACTGCACTCCTAGTCATGACGACGCTCGCCACCATCGACGCGTCTAAAACTGCTGTTCCTCTTTTCATTCGTGATGATTAATGCACGGATTCCTTTCTCTTTTCCTTCTTCCGGGAGTCCAATATCGTCCTTTAGAGGTTCCTGAAACGCTCCATATGCAGACCCAGCGACAGCTCTTTCCAACCCAGGCTCAACTTCCATCGGCCTATCGCTACACAGAGTATCGACTATGACCACGAGTTGGGCAAGACTTTGTAGGCATACCTCGAGCTCATCTTCTGGAGGAATTGAACCCGAGTCATCTTCGATATCTTCGGCGCCAAGATGTTGCGAGTCTTGGAGCTGCTCGTTGCCATGCTGAAGACGTAGATCGCGGTCTTGCGGTGTGATATCTTTCTCCTGTTGGGGTTCTTGATGTCCAAGGTGGTGTTGGTCTTGAATACACTGCCTGGAAGTCTGTCGCAGCGGCTGTTCGTGTCTCTCGATGGTGGGCATGATGTGGACAGCAAGGTAGTATGTATTCTGGTGAGCCTCCTTGTTCTTGACCTCCTGTCGGTGAAGTATCTCTTGGACTGCGCGAATGGCACTTGCCTGAAAGTCGATAACTGGGCTGCTGATCTGCTCCTTCTCCGCGTTTTGATTCAGTCGCGGCAGACGAGGTGGAGGAAGTGAGCGACACCGTGGTCGTTGTAATAGGCTTCTTGGTAACGAAGAGAGTCCTTACGCGCCTTCAAGCGAAGATACGGGAGAGAGTGGCGTTATATCTTTGGAACATATAGGCCATGAATGCTAGCTTCACCATATTCACCGTATACACTCCATATTTAGACTCCGTACCTGCACCATCTGCGTCGAAGACATGCATCATAGTATGGGACTACTGCTTCCTCAACCATTATCGTGGCCAGTCTACGAATCCCTCGAAGCGTTCATTCACTGCAAGTCTGAGCTATGGAATGTATCCTCATGAACGCGTCGAGTAGTGCATGTCGACTTTCCCAGGTTTTAAACATGTGGAAGAGCTTCCGGCTTTTCTAGACCAATGCTCTCAAGATGAATATGCGGAGCAGGATGAATTTCCAGGGTCTGATTCCTACGATATCTGGTCATATGTCTGAGTTCCGTCTTGAAGATGGTAGGGTGTCCTACGTATTCTCGTTAATGCTCTCTGTCTCGATATGCACAATAAGACGAACCGTAAGCTGTAGGCAGACGCAGACTCGGCCACTGGAGTGAATGAACCTGAGCAAGTCTCGAAAGCTCTAAATTCACTTCAGCCGACCAATAAGAAGAAGGAAAATGGCTCTTTCCTCTCTCATATGGCTGAGCACCGCCGTGCAAACGCTACAGTGTCCGCACAGAAAGAATGCTCGCCATTCTCTGCTGCACGTCCACGAAACAATTTCTCACCCATACGCGTTTTCAGCCCTTTTTATATACCACCACCATCACCACCACCACCACCACAATAACAAGCGTATATCGATCACGATGGAGTCCTTCGTTTCGTTCTTTCTCGCCGGCATTGTCCACATCAAAGGCAACGACACGATTATGTTCCGCACCGACACGATCGACGGTCTGGAGGCGCCATTTAGCTTCTTAGAGCACAAGTTCAGAAATCCTCGGCTGCTGGAAGAGGCCTGCTCACTTAACGAGAACCAACGTCTCGCGCTGGTCGGAGACGCGCAGATGAAAGCCATCCTCTCCGAGCGCTTCTACGACAGCGACCAGGAAATGTGTAAGTAGTTGCTGCCATCGCGACGTTTCAGAAACCTGTCCTTGAGAAACAAGAACTGATCGGGGATCTAGGGGTTTTCAATGCCATTTACGCGCGCAAGATGGCGACGAACTGGTATCTCGCCCTGATCGCCGACACCAGAGGCATCGTCGAAAACCTGGTGATGAAGAACGGCATCTCGGCCTCTTCCCTTCCGTCCGCCCTGTCCCGCCAATCTCTTACGAAGAAAGAGAAGGGCACGGCCGTTGAGGCGATCTTCGGCGCGATATGGATGGACATGAAGGGCGAGTCGGACCGCCAGGCGAAGTTGGAGCAGGTGATGATGGATCTGGGTGTTTTCTGGCCCCGGACTCCAGGGGAACATAAGCGCACGCTCGCGACTCTGAAGAGAGTGAAGTGAGTGCGCGCCACGTAAGACATCGATGCCGAATGATCCCCTTCAGTTTCCCACTGATCCTCCATCCCAGCACCACACCACACCACACGCAGTGAGACGGGACCTCTTTGGAGAACGTAAGTCCACACTCTTTCCCGTAGTCATCGCTGCTGAGCTGACTGAGTGTTCCAGGCATACACCACCTAGCCCCAAATGACCGAGCTAGGCGGTCTATGGCCGCAATGCCGAGAAAACTACCTCCCACGATGTGCTTGCACCTCAGAGCGTGGCCTGATCACGGCCCGGTGTGTGGAGTCCAGTACCTCTGCCCCAATGGAAGCAAAGACGAGCACGTTGATCTACGATGCTATCGCGGAAGGTATGTCGCTATTGAATTTCCTTGGAATGGAGATCGTTCGCTGACGAATTGTGATACCGTCATGGTACAGGTACCGAGCAAGAACCTCGAGTCGGTGATGACTGACCGCGATACTTCACGAGATCAAGATGCTATCAGCTTGTATCTCCTGACGGAATCCATTGACGGT